>JBAMHV010000010.1:13266789-13327349 GCA_037177535.1 Pseudomugil gertrudae
TATATATACACACACAGTGTTCAGATCTCCCATTCCTTCCATTTCAATTTAAGAAAAGTAAGAGCTGCCATGAGCCAGGTAGACCCAGAGCTCCATTACTTTTGGCGGCAACTCTTGTGTCTGGCATAATGATACCCTGGGGGGTGAGTGTGCCTGAATGTCTGTTTGCTCATCTTGCCACCTTAGTTGTAGTAGGAGGAAGGAAAATTGCTGTAGGCGAGCGGTATATTGAAAGGCTTTTTATGGTGGGTGCTAAAGTGGGTTTATTCTTCCATCTGTTTGATTTCTCAACTTAAAGGTGGGGAGGTCTCAATGTAGTTTATGGATAAAAGGATAGCACACAGCCAACAGAAACCAATCCTTTCCCCTTCAACAAGACATAACAGAGAACAGTGGCAATTAAAAAGTGATTCAAGCATTTACAGCCGCTGCCTGAATCCATTGTTTGCCCTGTCTACTCTCATCATACTCATTACGTGAAGCAGCATTTTACCTGTGGCATGTCATTGTTGTGCCAGCTTCCAAGATAGTCTTACTGGGTTTTTTTTTCTTGGTGGCAGCAACTAAAATCAAACCCTATCACCTCATGAATCCAGGACTAATTCAAGT
Source organism: Pseudomugil gertrudae (assembly GCA_037177535.1). Classification (NCBI taxonomy): domain Eukaryota; kingdom Metazoa; phylum Chordata; class Actinopteri; order Atheriniformes; family Pseudomugilidae; genus Pseudomugil; species Pseudomugil gertrudae. The sequence continues at coordinate 13,267,399 of JBAMHV010000010.1, forward strand.
GGTATGTGTGCCTCTAGCTGTGTGAATTTCCAGCTCTCTACTTCAAAATAGACTGCTAAATTGCAGCTACAGAGAATATCATGGCTTCTGTTATTGTGCCTTCAATGCTTGGGGGAATATTTGCAGTCTTTATTAAGCAGTCTGACTATTGACTGGGCAACCAGCCTGGATGTGTGGGTATTTTCTACGTAGATGACACTGCTCAGTTTGGGATGCACACGTATATCTCTGTATGTGTGAAGTGAGGCTTGCAGACAGGATGCCTGAGGCAGAGAAGTGAAGCCAAAGAACTGCTGGTGTTTCCACACATGCCACAAATCCACTGACCCTCACCAGCATAATGACTGTGGGGTTAATTCCCCTGGAGCGGGCAGCACTCAGAGGGAAGAGATGAGAAGTGTGGTGAGGACGCAGCAGCAGGCCACAGCAAGACAGTGTGCCATAGCTCTTATTCTTCATGTAACACTGAGCAATACATTTTCAATCCCATCATTTCAGAGGGTATTTAGAAAGCGGCAAATAATCCACTAGGATTGCAAGGAGAATACCTCATCCACCTTCTATCTATCAGTTTAAACTTTTTAGTTTAAAATGCTCCTTTTAACTTAAAAAATGTAGCCATAAATGAGTAAAGCTGGGCTTAGAGTGTGTGTCAGTTTTGTTTTATTTATTTTATTATATTTTTTAAGCCTTAAATCATAGCTCGAAAGTTTCAGGGAGAGCTTTTTAGACAAAGTGCAAGAACTAGAATTACATACAGACTATCCCCTAGTCCATCTCAGAGCTGCTGTTAGATGAGACAAAAATGCCCATTTCTCTTCCACATTAAGCAATTTTGCAGGGCAGCATTTGAAGATTTGAGCACTTGAAAAATCATCCATTTGTGTGACGTTTTCTCTCTCTAGAGAGAAGGTTGTTGCCAGGTTCTTTTCCACACGGCTATGGAAATTGTTCTCGTAAATGTTTGTAAATTTAACTGCAGTTACCTTGTATAAGGAATGTCCCAGAGCAATTCCTCCAAAGCCTGTTTACCTTGCTTGGGTTTTAGTGTATTTACTTTTCTTAGCTGTAAATCATTAGTGCTGCATCGGTGTGTGTACACTATTTATTAGTATTCAAAGTGGTCAGTAAAGTAGAAATGGAAGGCAGTGTGAAAACCCTCCATTGGATTTAGACCCTGCGATTTTTAGCGAGGCTCCCCAAATCCCAATTCCTATCTGCAGCAACTAGATTTTGTTTTGCCTGTATCAGTCGTGTGAATTGAGGAGAGAGCTGCCAGTTTTGACTGCTGTCCGGGAGGAGAAGAGTGAGTTTGCACATGTGTGTGAGTATTGAAAGCAGTAGCTGCACTCCTCATCGTTACATAATGATAAGATATTGAGTGTGTGACCCTGTGCCTCTTTATCTCACCCTGCACAGATTGCATTCCATAATCTAATGAGACAGATATTCTTTAATGGAAATCCTGGACAGGTTCATGATTGCTGTGATAAACCGTAAGGTCACACATCACATTATGCATGGCTGGCCTGCATATATGTGTAATAAGCAGGGTTGTTATTGCTATGGAGAGCATATTGTAATCATATGTCTCATCATATTATTTCTTTGGCTATTAAAACAAGCTAAAATTGTTGGTGTTGGCAGTTGTGGTGCGATGACAAAAGCCTGGCCTCTAAGTAATTACCAATAAATCACTGCATTATAAATATGTCAGGGACAGAGAGAGACAGATCAGTGCTAATAAGTACGATATGCAGAAAGTGGTGGATGTGGCTGCTGTAGAATGTGACCAGAATTTATTAAAAATGGGCATACAAATGTGGTCAGCACAATATTAAGCACTACCCTCATCTTAGGTCTTGATAGAAGTGTGCCAAGTAATTTAGACATTGCATAGGCATCATGCAAACTGTTTGTACTGTGTGCATAACATGTGCAGAAGCAGCTGTAAGGGAAGTCTAATCAAACTTAGCAGTTTGCAGCAGCTGACTGAAGATTACAATAAAAGCCGTAAATCTTGGACTTGCGGTAGGGGTCTTTGCTAACTTGAACACCATACAATATTTTCCAGTGAGAGAAAAAGTAAAACATTTTTGTTTTCCATTTATTTTTTAAACAAATTCTGCCAATTGTCCTCATACATTTGTTTTTATGAAAATGAATACTGTTTAGCCTTTATGTTTAATGCATTGTTTAGGATGGCAGCCTTGTCATATTATGTTATATTATACTAAATTTGTGAAGAGGTATGATGTTGGGAACAGAATAAAAGAGCCACTTAAAAAGCAGAGATAAAGTTTTTTTTAAAATGGGGAGACATGCTTTAAGTAAATCTCAGCAATAAACTGCTTCAGAATAAAATCACAACAATACCGTCATGGAAAAACAATCCTACTGTAAGACGGTGAATCATCTCAGTTGATAATCAACAATATAAATGGTGGGTTTTAACTATGTCTAAATGAAACCAGGAAAAAGTAGCTTGAGCTCTGTTGCTGGAGAAAGACAAAAAGAGTGATTGCAAAGGGAGAGTTATCGTGAAGATTTGCCTCGCATTCCATTTGCGCCTTCACAGCATTTGGTTTCAGCTCAGTGTGGCCGATGCCGAAGGGAGGAGAACGATTTGGTTTCTGTGTCTAGAGTCAGAAGCCACGTATGCCCCCAGCATTCATCTGCTTCAGTCCTTTTCAAGTAACTGTTTTTTTCTGTGAACTTCTCCCTTACCTTCCAGACTTGCAAGCTCCTGTTTGCTGAGGGGGTTGTGTGTTTGATGCTATTGAGGGAACTAAGCTGTACAGATGTGCTGCCTGGCTTGCAGTTTTTTTTTTTTGCATTTGCTAGCTGCAGCCAACCCTTCAGGACCACCAGCCCTGATGAAGAACTGGAGAGGCTCCATTTGGCAGCTTCTCATTCAACATGGGGTTTCTGTCCCCAGACTGCCACCCCTCCCTCCCAATGACTCTCATCCTGAGTGTTCTTTTGAAAACAAGGGAAGCTGCCAGGAAAGGGAATCTATCACCATGTTTGGCCCAGGGCATTACATTTAGTGTTAGTGCCCAAATGGGAAAAACGTGCATGGCACGACAAGAGATCTGCAATGTAGGAACTTCCTTCCTCTTTGTTGTCCGCTGAAAGTCTAGGAGCACTCAGCCCACCATTTCTTTCTGATTATCAATCACTCTGAAGTTTGTAGAAAATCATTTACTGTACGTGAAAGTGATTGACGACTCAAAAATGGAGTCTGCATCATTCCACCCCCTCAGACATAATGCTTTCCCTCAGAGGACAAAGGTACACACAAACATGCTCCCAACACAATCAAAGATTGTTTCCAAAGATGTGACACTTAATGTTAGAAAAAAAGGCCAGAGGGTCGCTGTTGGTAGAAAACCTCGCACTTTTCAATGATTATCACCCCAGGAGAAATGTTTCTCTTGTCACCCCTTGTCTAATTCTCTCTCAGAAATCCAAACCTAACACACAGAAAAAAAACATTGACCTGCTTGGATGAGGGCCGCAGTATCCATCACAAGAAAAGGAATGAAACCAAGGCTAAAGATAAATGGTTTATTTTCCTGTTTTTTCAGAGCGAAGGCCATACTGACCAGTGTTCAGTGACCTAATACTGTGAAGTAATTTAGTCCAAGGTAGAAAAGCTGCTGCTTGATGTAGTGGGGAAACCTGGTTGTGCTCTAATCTGACCTTGGCAGAGGGCTCGAGCTTGCTGTAACGTTTACTGGCGGGTTTATAAAATGTTATGCGGATTAAGTGGAAAGTTCTAGAGAATCCTTTCTAATCCACCATTCCTTCTGATCAAAGGAAGCCAGATAGCTCTGACTTGAGCTTACATTTGTCCCTGCTGTTTTTTTTTTTATATTAAAGCTACACTGTAGAATACTTCAAATATGCACGTTGCCCTGGCTTGTCTGATTGCATTCTGAGAAAAGAGATGAGAAGAATGTAACTTAGAATATTTTGTATTGTAGGCGTTTTGCCTATAATTGTAAATGTGATTGACTGGGACAGTGCGCTGAAATGCCCATGGTCAATTATGAGTGCAAAGTAGAAATGTGGAGGTTTCTGTAATATCCTCTTGCACTGTAGTCATCTCTACTTTTTTTCCAGAGCAAATGCTTCCTTCTCCTTTTTTATAACAGACCCCAATTGATTATTGTAAATTTTTAAGTTAATTTATGTAGCCCAAGATCAAACGACACAAATGTGCTTCTGGGGTTTGCTGTCTGTACACAACAAAACACTCCATTATCCCGGGACCAGCTGCATGACTTGCAAGTTTTTCCAGTTGTTAATCCTGCTCTCATGACTGGTTATTATTTGTGCCCCTGCAGTTGCGTTTATGAAATGCTGGGTGTCTGGGTCAAATGGTCATACTGCTGCAAAGTCACTTTATTTTTAGAAGCCAAGCAAAAATGGCAAATGTTGACCAAATGAGACTAAAAGCAGAGGAACATAGACATGGAGGGGAAATAATAAGTAAATAAAAGTAACCAGATGTATGTTTCAACAGCAACACTTATCAGGTAAACCATAACATTTACAATCCTGATTTGGTATAAAAAGTTTATGATAAACTATGAAAGCCCACTAGTTTTATACTGTGTGGTTTTGGAGAAGGCTGTGTGCCTTCATCTATGCATTTATGCATTAGCATTTATAATCCTATGAAGTGGTATATAGCATTCATTATCTTTCATAAAACTCAATTTTTACAGCATTGTACTAGCTCTTAACTTAGTCACAGTTTTGATTTATTTTTCTTCTGATGACTGAGATTAATTAACAAGAGTACATGAGAAAGTCTGTTTGATTTAATTTTGTAAATCTATTAACAAAGACTTAAATAGAAATCAAGACAACTGAAACAAATCCAGCATTTTTAAGTGTGTTTTGATGATAGCTGGTCTACCATCTGTTTCAGCTGATCAAAACAATTGACTTGCTCATTTTTTTCTGTGATGTTTTAGTCAGGGCTCAGTCTCTGTGGGTTTCATAAACAGACGGCACTGTGTTACACTCAACATTCTGAAGAAGCTCAGACTTGTTTCTTTTTAAAAAATTGGAATATCCCGTGTAGTCACTGCCAGGAAGAAGATGGAGGGATAAAAAGAGAGTACAAAACAGTGATAGTAGTTGTGGATTAGGGAGGCCCCTATAGTCCTTTTATGTGATAAAACGTATACAACATTTTTTTGAGTCTGTTAAGTTTGTGTGTAGATAATTACCAGAAAAGTGAGACATCAGATGGATTTGAGAAATGGTAAGGGATTTTTGAGAAATTAAAAAAAAATCATGGTTCTATTTATTTATTTCTTTTTAAAAAGCAGTACTTGTGGGTGGATGCATTTGTGAAGTCTCATTGTGAGATGAATCAAGTGGTGACACCTGCAAGTAAATAAGAACTCCTTTTGATGAAAATAGTTTATTTTCATGTCATCACCTGCTGTCTTTCCTCAGATTTCATTTCGGAGCAATGACAGCACGAAAACTAATTTTCTTGCAAAAACCACCATAGGTTGTTCTCGAAGAACTTTTAATACATGTTAATAATGTGTGTAAGGGTGGGTAGTTTCCCTTAACATGCTTTCTGCCATTGTCGGGTCAGAGTGAAAGAAGTAATTGATCAAGATTTTAATTTACCATTCCCATCTGAGCACGCATGGAAAGTGCTTAAGGTGTATGGGCTGTGGAAGCTGTTATTGCTCCTTTTACAGTATTGACTCTTCTCCTGGTCAATTTCTTTTCCAAGAGAAATTTTCCTCTTGTTAAAATGCAGAAGCAAATTTGCTAGTCACCTTATCCATTATAGATGATGAGAAAGTACAGAACATTGGAGCAACCTTGTGAGGCTTCTTTAAATATTGTCTTCACTATGGTTATTCTGAGGGAATATTTTGCATGACTAGTATCCACTCATCTGTAAAACCTCATAGACTTTGAACAGTTTAATACTGTGCATATAGTGTTTACCAAAATGGAAGTGATTAATTCCACTTCAGCCTTGGCCAAATCTTTCTATTTCTGCTTTTGGGAGATTTTTCTCTCTCTGAGGACCATTTACAATGAATTTTTGAATAACACAATGGTGCCTTACATGAAACCCTGTGGAACATCGAGATTTGTTACCACTCCACCCTTTGATTATCTTTGCCACAAAGATGTGTCAACATTAATTTTCACACAGTTTCTTTCCTGACAAACTTTTCTTCCTGTTTTCCAGTGCATGTTTAAAAGTCTAAACGTCTGTCTTGTGTTACATCAGCATTTCTGGAGCAGTTTCTCTCCCAGGCAGCCATGACAGGATATTGATGGGCTTCTTCTCTTAGTCCCCTCACTTTTCCCCCTCTTGCAAAACCAGCCCCTCTACCCATTGTCCCAGCAGACACACCATCCTTCCCTATAGGACAAAAAGTTCAAACCTCTGACGGAGGGGGAGCTATCTGGCTCACTGTCAATTGTCCTCTTCACCCCATGGTGCAGCAGAGTTCAGATGTTAGATGGCGTGCTTGAAAATCAAACCAAACTCAAGCAAAGGGTGGTGCTTTTCTGTGTGTGCTGGTTGTTAACATAAGTGAGTGACTGTCATGCATTTTGTTAGCATCAACACTTTTCTTTGGGCAGCCCTGCGGAGAGGGATTGCTTGTCGCAGGGAGGAGATAGTTGTCAGGGCTATGTCTGCTTGCTCTGAGGATTGAGAGTAGCAGGGGCTCTTCCGCCTGCCTGTCTCATTTCTACAAGAAAGATGCTGGGAGGGTGAAAGAAATGGGTTTGGGTAAAGGATGGCGTGGTGGCAGCAGACTGGTTCCTGCAGATCTGAGCAGTGAAGTGGAAAAAGAGCACTTCTTATCAAAGCTTCACTTCAGACACCACTCGGTGACCAGTCATTTTTTATAGAGGACCCTGTGGCCTCGACAGAAAAAAAACACTGCCACATTAGTATCCAAGGGGCAGCAGAGTTAACAGGCTTGGTGGGAAAACCAGATGGAGTACAGCTAATCAACACTTTATAAGGAGCTGTACCCAGGTGCATCTAAGTGGGATGATATTCCTCTGTGACAGGTGAAAACGTCGTCTGTCACTTGATCACATTTTGCAAAAAGGTCATTTGGGGGGCAGTTGGACTCTTCTCTTCAATAGCAGCTAAACACTGAATCTTTTTCATCTAGTTTTTAGGATGTGGTCCCCACTTTTCTACACTATCATCTGGTTTTGATGCAACATTCTTGACTCCAATAGAATCTAATTTTCTCCTCCAGAGAAAAAAGGCCAGCAGCCACCTCCATCTCCATGTGCACAACACATTAATAGAGAAATTGGCTGCCTTCACCGTGGACAGTGAGTGAGAGCTTGAGAAACTAAGAATGCTAGTCACAGAAATACCAGCTGTCCTGTGGGTAAGGAAATGGTTTAGAGTGTAGCAGTCTGCATGATTGCATCTTTTGAACTTCTCAAAGGGCCAGGTTTTTAGTTTCAAATAAGGCATTAAATTAAACTTTAGAAAACTCTGAACACTACTTTTCACAATATGCCTCTTCAATTAAATGTCCGAGGCAAGAACACTGTTAAACACTTCAATATTTAAATTAAAAAAAGAATTAAGTTTTGTTTACAAACAGGATATTAACATAGTGTTTTGATAAACTTTTAAAATAAAAAGGACATACTCTAACAGCGGACTTGAGTTCAATTTTGGGAAAGCTTAGATTTTTTTTTCACTCCCTAGCTTTGATTTTAGAAGCTGCTTTGTGAGCATTAGAAATTTAAATTTTGACATTTTTACTTTGACTATCGTGGCCAACAGCATTTACAATAAAGATATCAGAAAATATGGAAAAAATATTGTTAATAGACTAACATCTTATGAGATTTGTGTTGTTGTTAAGACTAATTAAGGACACAATGTTAGAAATCTGACCTGTTATTATTTTTACATAAGTTAATCTGTTGCTGATTATACAAATTAAGCTGGACCTCACAAGGATGGAATAAAACTAAAGGTTAGAATGATGAAAAGAAAATGTAGACAAGGATACACCAGATATAAAGAACAGGAATATCAACAGATTCCAAAACCAAAAAACCCAGAAAACCAGCTGCTCCACCTGTGAGGGCATAATACGCCAGTTGCAACATCTTCAAGAAAAACAACGATGGCAATCAGGAATAGTTTTTTTAAATGAAGACAAGCTGGAAAAAGAAATCACAAATCACAAAAACGTCAGAAACAGGGAAAAAACAAACATAAGTTATCTGTGATTAAAGCTAAAAAACAGCACAGTGACTATCAGCATGGAGATTAGCAAATGTGATGGGAAAATATCAGGCATGAATAGTGCCTTCCCTTCAGACTCCAGTCTCGATCATTGGTCATGTTCACATGTCTGTTTTTGTAAATATATTTCTTTTAGCCTTGCTGTATTTGATGCTCCTTATGTTTTACTTTTCTCCCCCTCCTGGCTTTTTCCCTCAGGCCCCATCTGTCTGAACTCTGTCCATTTCCACTGCTGACCTCATAAAGACGAAAGTAAGAGGATTCCACTCTCTACTGTGTCAGACAAAATCACACTGCAGCCCTCTATAAGATAAAGAGCTTAGATATTACCCACATTTCTGCCCGGAAAAGTACTCTATGGGATGTCTATCCTATAGTCATAAGCTGCTTCTTGATTTATGCTGTCTTCTACATTGCCAATATGACTGTCATCAAGAAAATAGAGACGTTGTTGGTCATGGAAGTTTATCAATTAATCTGTATACTTGAGGCCATAAGTAAGGACAATGATAAAGATTGTAAATTAAGAATGTTTTAATCACGCCCATTCACATATCCTGTGTATGCATTTCTTTTCTTTTTTGTCTAAAGGCTAATGGGGAGTGTTTTTTCCCTCTTTGTTGTTTTCCGATACAGCAGTTTAATGAAAAACCCAGAGACCAGACTGGTAATCCCTGACAACAGCAATGCAATCCCTGATTTGTGATGTCAGGCATGCTACATTGTAAACAAGTCCAGACAGCATACTGAGGTAGCACATGGTAAAAGGATCTATTAAACACTGTAAGGTCATTGCCCCTAAAAAAATGTTCTTCTCCTGTTTTTGAGACTATTTAAAACTGAATGATACAAATGGAGAAGTAGTTTCTGCTCAGCATTAAAAGCCACATTTGATAAGCAAAGCCATTTAGGCCACTGTTTTTGTTCTTTTTAGTGATAAGAGTAAAACCAAATATCATTTGTGCAGAGCAAAAGCATATTTGTGGTACTTTCCCTGCTGTCAACAAGTTTTAGCAACTCGAGATTGAATTTAGCTGAAAACAATTCCTCTTTAAGGTGACCCGTGTGTGAACTGTGTGCTGAGAAAATGCTTTTTCACCCCCTGTGAACAGCAGCGATTATTTTCAGCTGTCATTACAGGTTGGCTTTGATTTGTTTAGTTGATGTTCCCCTCACCCAAAGGAACATTAACCAGTGCCTGCTTCTCTCTGTATGTTAAAAACTCACATTGCTTATGTCCCGCAATAAAAGCTGGTCTGACACTGACTAACCCAGAATATGATACTCCAAAAGGAATAGCTACTCTGTCTACAGTCCTGCTATATACACACACACGCCCACATACATAGACATACACAGTCTCAATCTCTCATACTGTCTCCTTTACACCTTCTCTTATATATAAATAAATCCCAGCCAATCTCCCATTATTCATTGCTACTGCTTTTGTCATGTGTCAACCTCATCCTCCCTCTGCACTTTAATTTCAACACTCTTCCCTCAGCATTTGTAATCAATGTTATTTATTGTGATAGAGATTAATCCGGCTTAATCGACACAGCCCACCCACCCAGAGAAAAACTCTAAACGTGCTTGTCTCTATTAAGTACCTCCTAATAAAAATTCTGAGTGAAAGTTGATGAGTGGAGCGACTCAATGGGCACGACAAGGCAAAATGATGAGCCCCCCATTTTTTTCTTTCTTTTTTTCTTCTAAAGCAAGCTGTTGTTGGGGTACATACCAGTTATTGATTTAAAAATAAGAAAACACAAGCGATGTTGGATTACTGTGCAGTAGTTGACCTGTTAGTTGACCTTTTTTTGTTGTTGTTGGTTTTTAACTTTTAGAAAAAAAATCACAAAGAAGGGACCATTTTAGGATTTCATTACCATTGGAAGCTTAGGCCAGATGAGTTTTCCAGGAAGATAAAAAAATTCTTGCACATATGAACAAACATGACCATATGTATTTACACATAAATATACATTTGTACACACACCGCTTGAGCTGCTGCCTGACAGTGTTTATAAACCTTAGGAATATATATGGCCCGACGCCACTACTAAGAGTTCTGCACCATAAGATCTAACCCTCTGATACTTGGTCTACCATTGCCATGGTAACAATCAGTTTTTATCACCCAACCACCACTACTACCACAACCTTGCATTTCCGTTCAATCAAATGTGACTTGTCAGATGCCATTTAGGATGTGGATTGCCGGGCCACAAGCCCAGCAGGTCTCTTGCAGGGGCAGAATAGAACCAATCAAGGAAATGGACCAGCTCAGCCAGGTGCCACTTATTATAAGCAATGCCCTCTTTGCACACACTCATAGCTGCATCTGAACGGTTACTTGATTGTACCTGTTGATATCAGGGCTTATTTTTTTTTCTTCAAACGGAAAAGGCAAATGAATGAAGATATCCATGAATTTATTAAACTTTGATTGACTGTAACATTAAAACCAACTCCCTGGTGTTTATTTAGGTCCCTCTTTCATTTTGGACTTCTCTTCAATCATTTACAGGCATTTCATGAGCTCAAGCACCTGCACAATAGTTAAAGTGCCTTACATACTTTTTGCGATGATGTCTTTTCAAAGATGTGCTATAGATCATATTAAAATCCAGGGAATTCAGAGTCCACATCAGAGCCTTGATGTTTTCCTACAGTCTTTAAAACTCATCTCTTACAATTTTATCTATGTTGCAACATTGTCCTGCACAAAGAAACCATTACTGTAATGAAATATCAGCATCATGATAGGGTAATATGATCTTAATACTTGGATAAGGGAGGCACCGAAAGTCATTTTCATCATAATTTAAGACTTCCCAGCCGAGCAGTGCAAAGACAATTAAACTTCCATCTTCTAGCAGAATATAAGTAGGTTAAAAAATTTACTACTTGCATAAAGCACTTGTTGTTGACTATGCATTAGTTATTTTTTGGAGATAGCTTCAGTCATTTTCATAATGTGGTTCTCACCAGTTACTCGGATATTTACAGTTGTTTATTTTCAATGGATCCAACATGTAAACATTAGAATCTAGCTGCCTTTTTAACTTACTGCCTGGCCTATCCCACTCCTTGGCAGATGGAATTGTAATGAAAATCAATGTTACTCATGTACCCTGTCAAATGAGGAGACTAGCTCTACTCATTTCCAGTGTATGCAAGACTACTCTTTATAGAGTTGTACAATGACTATCAATTGAAAATGAGCCTTTTAAATTTACTGTTGAAGGTGAGCTCTTTTCTACAGACTCTGCAAGTTTTTAAGAAGACTAAAACTCCTTAGTAGTAGTAGTAGTAGTAGTGGTAGTAGTAGTAGTGTTAATATTGATTAGAAGCAGTATTGTCTCTACTACACCAGTGCATGTAACTAGTGAATATTTAAATTATGGAAGGATGTTTTGTTTAGCAAATATTACACGATTTTTAATTTATTTGTCAAAAGTAAATTTACCAAAAAGCAGGAACATTAACTTAAATTAGGAATTTTTTTTTTGTTTTTTCCCCTTTTCAAATAAGCAAAAACCTTTGTCGGACAGAGATGCAAAACAAACAATGTACATAATCATGACCCCCTCCACCATCGCCATGTTTGCTTTTGTCTGTCTGACACTGACATCAGAACCTTTATAATGGGTGTAAAGTATGTCCTAACCAACATGGATGAGCTACTAGGATAAAGCACTTATGTAAGCATGTGGGCAGTGATGAATGACATCATTTAACACATATGCCCCTATTTATGTACATACAGGAAGGATTATGCATTTAGTAAGTAAGTTAATGCATGTAAACAGTCCATGTTAGTCCATGTGATTTTCATAGTGACAAACCACTGAGGCCCTCAACTCTGATGTGACAAAGCGCTGCAGATGTACTTGTGCTGTATTTCTTTTCTCCATTTCTCTATGAAAACAATAAGGTCTTAAGGTCTTAAGTGTATTTCAGTATAGCCAACTTGCCATTAAAGCTGCTTTCATTTACAGATGTTTGTTTCTCCTGTCAGGAGCAGCCCATGAAGAAAACCTATTAGCTCACAGTTCTTTAAGTAGCAGTATCACCAGTAGCTTAAATCTATGCTGTGTAATCGGCTATATATAAACATGTAATGATTTCCCAGAAGGATCATTTTAAGTGGCAGAGTTTTCTGACGTAGTTCAGTGCATTTACAAATAACATCAGAAATAATTTATCGTGAATAATAACAGTACGTCATTTGAAGAGTTCTAAGCATCAACCAGAAACTATATAAGAAAAAAAAAAGAAATCCTTGGCAAAATTGTTCAGAATAGTCTAAAAGTTAAGCATTTGATCTGTAGTATGTATGTTATTTTATCATGTACTGCTCAGTAAGTGACAGAACATTAATTTCAGTCTTGAGCACCTTTTAAAGTTGAGGCTGATTGAATGCATGGAAATGGAATCAACCATGCTAACTGGCTTTTACGCAGCAATCTCTGCCGGAAAGAAACACCGCATGACTCCATTTAGCAACAGCTAATTCTGTGATCTACCGTTGTTGCTTTCCTTTTACTGATGTGAGTGATTGTAGAGTACAGTCGACTTGCACAGTTGTTAACAGCTAACAGGGAAACATGCAGAGATAAAACATGGCATTCTCTGAAATGCTGCCTACCTCTTATTCTGCTGTGGAGCTGCCACATGTTTTGTGAACGCTGAAATGCATTATATTCACACAAGGGAAGAGGGGACAACATTAACCTTCTGAATGGAAAGGTTTTGCCATAAGTGTGGAAGATTGTGGGATCAATTGCCCTGGTCGACTGGGAAGAAATGGTTCTTTGTGGGGATGTAGAAAAGGCTTTGATGTTGTGATATTTGAAAAGTGGTGGAAGTGCTAATTTTGTTTTATCCATGTGTGAGTTGCTCATCATGTCATTAGGGAAACCATTTGTAAATACTTTTTAAATTTTTTTTACTCTACTCTTTCACTTTGGAGAGTTATATTCCGGCTATACCTTTTCTCCCCTGCAGGTGTTGTTTAGTTATTTGCCACTAGCAAAAACAGCACCTACAAGGCTCCTGCTGTTCAACCTTTCTTTACAAGCAATATCAACACTTCATTAGTGCATTTCAAACTGCAATAGTTTCTGCTGTTTACTTTTTCTTCTTTCTATGCAAGGCAGGTGGTGGATCAGGCCTTTCTGCTGCTTTGCCAGTGTTAATACACAAACCGTTGCTTGAATGCCACAAATTTAGATTGTGTTGTTTATCCTTTTGTCATTGCATCAACATTTTTTTCTACTAGGTGATCATTATCACTAAGCAAGCCAAAGAGATGGATACATTTACAAGTCAGGCAACCACTCATTCAATCACTCGCATCAGAAAATGCATTTAATTACGGTAGTTTAAATATAACAGTGGTGATAATGAAACCAGAAACTTTGGTTCTTGAGCACTATCTTGACTTTCCTATGTTATTTGATGAATACTAGCAAGAACAAAGATGCACACATTTCCTTCATCTGACTGTGCTGTCCTTTTTATTTGGGTCTAATTGGGTGCACGTTACCCTCTGGTACAACAGATACAACTAATTAGGCTTTTGTGCATGTAATTAAAACAATGTACCATGGCTATCCCTCCAGCAGGGTATGTGTTTAATAAAAGCAATTAAAGAATTTATCACCTGGAAAAATCCTTTTAACTATTTTTATCTGCATATCAGGACACTCTTATTTTTTGACAACAAAGGCGAGTCTGTCTGTTGTCACAATCTTCTGCAGCCCTGGTGGCACTAAAGGTGTGGAAAATTAAGTCTGATCCTGGGTGGCTGGCACTTATCAGGACTGTTGTGATACTGAAGGCTCAGTAACCTCCGTGGAGATTCTTCTTCCTTTTCCTCAGTCTCCTCATATTCTCTGCTCCTCCTTACTTGCCTCCCAGGCTATTAAGCTCTGTATTAAAGATTCATATGGCACCTACTGTGCATTCAGAATACACTACACCCCTGGTGCTCCATCCTAGCTCATTCTGCCCTCTACCTTCTCCCCTTTCCCTTTCTACAGCTCCTCTTGTATCAGCGTATCCCCACTAATAAGCATATTTAGAGTAAATCCTCCCAACTTCAGTCTCCACAGCGGATTAGTGTTCTCACCCTCAGCTAAGAGAACAATCAGTTGAGAAGGAGAAAACAAAAAGCCTCCTTGTTGTTGATATGCTGTTTTGGCTCCTTAATCTTGTATTCAGTCTTTCCTATTCTCTGTTTTTTAACCCCATGACTGAAAGGGAAGGTTACTTATACTTTGCCCTCTTTATATCTTACACTGCTCTTTTCTGCTTGCTTTGAGCTTTCATTTCTCATTACCAGTGATGTCATCAGTTCACATGTGCATTACCAACCATTTATGGATTTGTTTTCAAGTAATAAATTCCTAAGACTGTCCAAAGCTAATATTAGCTTTCAGACTAAACTTGGTATAACAAGTGATGCCAACTATTTCTGCTCAAGTAAACAAAAGTTTCCAGAGGACAGAATAGCCTTTCCCCTATCTTTGTACACGTGGATTTTCATCACTACAAATTAAAAGTTCATATAAATGATGAATGGAGTTGATGCAGTCGTTTATTCCTCTCTGTCTTAAACCACCCTGTTACATGTAGAAATGAGGCGACTCACACTAGCCCCACCGGAGTCTTACAGCAATTAGGCAAGTGCCAGAAAAACACATTAATCTAGCTGTTATATCTAGCCTTGTTAATTTATAGTTGGGTTGGGGAAGCTCACTCATTAATTGGCTGTGTTGGATGACACACAGTGAAATTACATTTGCATAGATCATTTTTAAATTGCCACCCAGCATCCTGCTGGGAGCAGTGCTGAGAATAAACCCTCTGGTTTTAAGTGTTTGCATGTTTGACGGGAGTTTAGTGATGAGAGAGAGCAGGCATGGAGAAAAGGTGTCTGAGAGGAGTGTGTGGGAGCTGCAGGGTGTTTTTTTTTTTTTTTTTTTATAAATTGTGCTTTGCGGCAACCATCTCGCCCACGTTTCCATACAAGCAGAGAAATTGGCTGCACTCAACAGACCAGGACAGAGATAGTGAGTAGCGGGGGGCATAAGGGGTGGCAGAACTGGCACCCAAGAGGAGGAGGGGGATGGATAAAGGCAGAGGGATGAGTTCATTCCAACAGGACTCTCGAGTTTCATTCTAAAAACGGAATCCTCAATTTCTATTCAGTCGACCACTCTAGTGGATTGGAAATGAATGAGTGTCAAAGAGATGGTTGTCCTGGAAATAGGGGTTAGCCCTGGAGTGAAATTCAGCGGTGACAGTGTGGGTGGGCTGAGAGGGAGGAGTGGATAAGTGGTAGAGGAGAAAGAAAGGTGGACTGGAATCAAAAGTGAAATTGAACACAGGGCCTGACCTTGACATGCTCTGCTTTGCGATGGCCAGGCTGATAATTCCTCTGGCTCAAGATGCGCAGACTGGCAGCTCCGGTGTGACCCAGTCCAAAAAAAGAGATGGCAGTAATTATCAGAGAAAGGCTCTGGAGATAAAGAAACTGAAATGCAGGATTTACCTGCAGACATCTCTGCTGTCACACTGTCAAACTTTATTCTTTCCATGCGTATTGGCTGTTGCACGTGAGAGCATGTACATGGGTTTACACATCTTTTTATAGGGGTATGCTTCATGCATGTGTTTACCTCCTTCCAGCAATAGTCCGGACTTTGATGTTTGGTCCCCTCCACCCCAACATCTGAGGTATATGTGTGACAGAATGTCAACGGATTCACCTGACATGAAAGACACAGTGACGCCTTTAGAGATGAGATGCAGATGCTATCACTGACACACCTCAGCTACGCCCCCCCGGTGCCTATCAGACCATCTGCATCCTGATAAAAGCATCTTATTTTTAGATAACGAATTCCAAATGACCTTTGTACATCTGCTTTTGATTAGAAATGATGATTTATAAGAAAATCGAAGAAATAATGAGAAACATAACGGAAACTAAAATATAATGTAACCACTGAGCAGTTGACGATGTATACACATGAATTATGTCATGTTTAAACTTCGTCTGTGGTAGATGGAGCCTGAGTGGCAGTACCAGTGATCATCTCTATAATTTCAAACTTAATTAGCCCAGGCATCCAGCCACATATCGTTTGGCCCACCAGCAGCGGGTGCAGGTTCACTATCTCCTTTGAGATCTTTTGTGATGATGGCTAAAGGAAAAAAAGTGGAGAGATGAGACAGATAGGAACTTGTTGCAGCAGCAGCGCTACATATTTTAACATGCTTTTATAGGCATTCCAGTTTGCCTCAACTAGTTATGTTTATACAGTTTTGCAAGTCATTTATTTTTATTTGGCTCTGAACTCAGTCAATTTACCTCCCAAGAAGCAAACGAGATGGAAAGTAATATTAAAATATATACATAGTGCAAAATATACTGCATTGTCAGTGTCTTTGGGCCTTGATATAGTTGATCCACCATTTGCATTTGTTTCAGCTTTAACTCTTCAGTATGGCTTTTCACAAACTAGGAACGTGTTTATTGTCCTTGCTTGGAAGACTCGCATTCAAGAATTTGTTGGGTTGTTCCAGTAACTTTGACAATATAGTGTATAAGTAAATATTCAGCTGTTAACCGCCGTCAAAAAAAGTTTTTCCCATTGTTCTTTGTCATCTGTCAGCAGTTCAGTCCAAATAACTTTCACTTATCCAAGTTTAGTTTGATATATCTGGAATGTATAGAGAATATATTCTAGATTGAATTAATAATCATTTAGGCTGTAAACCTTTTAGAAAAATCTTAATATTTTAGAAGTCTAGATTTCAAATTTGTGCTTTAATCTAACTAATAATAGTTCAGAAAATGACATGTATTTATTCTGATAAGTTTCTTTTGAATTTTTAGGGCTGGAAAGAGTTAAATTGCATTAACATAAGAAACAAATCCAGTTGACTCGCCTGATATAAGTGTAAACACTCAATTATATGTGGAAAATATTTTTGGCAAGTCAAAACAGGCCACTACATATGCCAAAGTTTTTAAATATGATTTCAGAGAAGTCATGGATATTTGCTGGGCTCAACAGTTAGCTGTCCTGACCCAAACCTCCCTTGCATCCTTCTGAAATCCTCCCCCAGAGTCCTGACTCAGACTGTCAACCATTCTGTCCAGTTGAATGCTGAGAACATTGAAGTGCCGAGTCAACCTATCTAAGTTGTCGGAAGAGGAGATTTGTGTACCCACAAAGGTCTCAACAACTCAACCAGGGGTCTAAAAATGTCCCAACTTTGTTTGTCATGCAAAGATGGAGAGAATAAAGACGGAGAGTAGAGTGATCAGTGACAAGCATCTTTTCTCTTTCTCTCACCCTTTTTAACTATCTTTTTTTTTTTTTTACTTCCAGCTTACTATAAAAAATACCTCTTCTTTCTCACTTTTCCTGAGTTTTTCATCCTCAACATCACTTTCTGTTGTCTTCTTTTACACTCTTCTTCTGTCTACCATCTTTCTGTCTGTCTGTCTGGCCATCTCATTTAAGTCGGTGACATTTGATGTGAAGTGGCGCGAGCCCGACAGCTTACAGCCACTGACTCATAAAAACACACATGTGCATGGAGGACTGGATGTGGAGGGAAAGGTCAGGACTACTCTCAGAGGGCCTAATCACCAACTCTCATTGAGTGGCTTGCTCGCTCGCTCGCTCGGTCACACTTGATTGAATGTGTGTGTGTGTGAGTGAGGGAAAGGCTATCATGTGCATGGCGTGGCTTGTGTAGGCATATGACTGAGTGTGAAACGGATAGATTTCAGCTCGAAGCAGTAATTTGTGGGGGAAATGTGTTGATCAGAAAAAGTGCATTCCCAAGTTGTGAACATGCGATAAGCAGATGACCGCTTTAGGTCAGGTGACATGTTGAAATGCAAGCACACACACACACAATCCTCTCACCCCAAACATGTGATGTAATCAGCTGCCCTGTTGGGGGAATTGTGCCGCTGTAACAGGCTCATTAACTTCTCCATGAGCCTTTTTTTTTTAAAGAGGGGAATTGGCCAAGTTGAGTGGGCCACACTTGTCTCTACATACTCTTAATACAGCTTTTCACAACTTTTTTTTTTTGGCTGTAAGTGATTCTGTACATGTGAGCATGCATATGTGGCTCCCGTTTTTATTCACACCTTCTCTTACCATTTTTAACCATAGCTATTAGCCTAACATGCATGTCTTGTGGTTGGGAGGAAGCCGGAGTACCCGGAGAGAACCCACGCATACATGGGGAGAACATGCAAACTCCACACAGAGAGGTCACTGGACAACCCTCCTCAGCCTGGGCTCGAACCAGCAATCTTCTTGCTGTGAGGCCACAGCGCCAACCACTGCTTCACCATGCTTCCCTCATGTTTCACTCTTTTTTCCCATTAAAGGATCCTACGTACTGCCCATCGCTTAGAGCAGTCAAAGCAAAGCAGGGTGACGGGGATTAAGTATTAAAGAGCCTCAGCTGCTCTGGGGCTCCTGTAGCTCAGCATTTGGCCACCAAGGCCTGATAATGGTGTTTGTTTAGCCATTAGTCAAGCCCTGCTTAGCAGCTATCTTCCCTCTGGCAACAGCAACACTGATAGATGATGGATGAAGATTGCAAGGATCGGTGGATTGAGGGATGAGTATTCTGGTGTGGTTTCACTAGTGCCAGGAACATTGATGTAACTGTTTTATACTAAAGAGATTCTGGTAGTTAGAGTGAATGTGGTTTTTCATTTGCATTTGTCAAAGAAGGTGGAAATTAGAAGGTGCTTTTGTGTTATGAGTTCTGTGTTGAGGCATGCACACGTTTATCACAGTCCACCCTTCCTGTGATTAGTTCTCTTCGTTCAACTAATTAAAAAGTGTCCTAGACTATTTTCTTGGCTTCTCCAGCAGAAAGTACTACTTCTCACTGTAAGCAATTTGATTTCTGAGATGTTTTTGTAACCAATTTTGACATTGCATTTTAAGCTACAAAAGTATTGTTTTACTGTATAGTATTTTTTACTCCTGGATAGTTTTGGAGCTATTACTGATAGCTTTTAGCATAGCAAGAAGTTGAAATATTGGAATAATGCGTTTTACATCTGCTTCTTGACAATACTCTGTCACCAACCACACTCTGACTCATCTTGACAAGTGACAGGATCCTGCCAGTTTGCACAATAGTTATTGAAAGTCAGTCTGTAAAGCATGTGCCTGTCCTCCCTCTGTTCCTCTTCTCCCTTCTTGTGATCTTTCTTCTTGCCTTCTTTCCTGAAGTTACTACTACTTCTCTATATTTACACTACCCTACCAGTGCTTGAGGAAGTAATTTTGGGAAAACACACATTTATTTTTTTTTTCAGGGAGTAAAATAAAACAATTGTATCTTGCCCAAAGGGAAAATACATTTACTAGAACTGGAGAAACTCCCTAATGATCATGTGCTTTATTCTTTAATACGCACTCACTCAAATGGAAACAGAACATGTTGCTCAGCGGGATGGAACTATTTTATAGCGAGCAATATTGACTCTCACCTTTCTCTATTTTTCCATATCAAGACATGCTTTCAGACATGAGTTATTGCAGTATTGGTCACAGACATTGTCCGGAAATGCTTTGTCATACAGCATCCTATGGGCATGTGTTCTCTGTTTTAGATGCACTCGTGAACATATTTGAGATTGCTGTTTGAGTGCAAGATGGAGGACATGATGGAATAAAAACACTGTGGAAATTGAGACTTTCCTCACAGGACACTGAGAACGACTGTATATGTATTATCATGTACAAAGTTGTATCTGCAATATAAAAAAGTGTTGAGCAATGGACAGGCCAGCAGAGAAAAAATAAAAGCATTGATGTGCTAATCTGGACGTTACTCACATTTGTGAATGGGGGTTTGTTTAATAAACTTCTCAAAATCCCGTGAGAATGATGCAGATATTTGCACTCTGACTTACAGCTCTTTAATCTAATGTCTAAATGATGTCACAGCTGCAGGCAACTTTTTAAAAGCAGCTTAAAGCATAAAACTGGTTCATGTGACAGCTGTTGCCCAAAACTAAATATCCCAATCTCAGTAACTTGACTTTAAATTAAGACCCTAAGTGGAACATAGCACAAGCTTTATTTATTTAAGAGGTAGATCACATCTAGAGATGTTCCATATGTTTATATTTGATATTGATTCCAATACCCATGGTTTAGGCATTTGCCAATACCGAGTACCAATCAGATACCTGTATTATTTATTTGTAATATAATAAAAATTTGTAATATTGTTGCTATCATTACATAGCCTAGCATTGGTTAAACTCTAAAACCTAAATTAACGCATGAAAACGGTGATTCCCACATAACTTTTTATAATATTCAATTGTTAAACACAATTAAAAGAATTTCTATAAAACAAAATTCCTGGAATTGGAAATGCATTGAACATTTTCCATGACGTACAATAACTAATCATACATTTTAAACTTTCTTTTATTGCTGTGACTTTCTTTGGCATTTTTTTCAGTGTATTTGTTCAGTGTTTTTTGTTGTTCATTGCACTTTTCCTTTAAGGCACATATGTTATATGTCTTTGTGCATTTGTGATAACAACATATATGCATTATTAAAAGGTTAAATATAAGAATATAAAAGGTGTTAAATATAGCACCATTTGTGTGCACCACCACCTCTCAAAACTTCAGTCATGTCATTTTAGGCATGTCTGTGTTTTGCTAATATGACCTGAGTGTGTGACAATAGCAAATTGCTAACATTGCACTTATGCACAGCAGTGACTTACAAGCAGCTGCTTCTTTATCTGCCAACTCAAAACAGGTTTTGTGCAGGATTTTGTAACTTCCTGTATCTGTGTGTGGATGTTGGTGGGGTTGGGCAGAAAAATGATTTTGCTTTATTTATGGTATTGGATAGTGTTTAGACAGAAATAGCTCTTGATACCCATCCTCTACAGGATCAGCTAGTATTTTTTGATACCAGCATGTCCATCTCTAATCAGGTCATGAACTTTTTTTAAATGACCTCATTTAGACCGACAGACTCACAGACTGAGAGTCAAAGTAATGTCCAAAAAAGTCAAGAGATTTGGTTACACTAAGGATCAGACCGTCAAATTCTGACTTTACTGGACTTTTTATTAAAAAATTTACTTGCATAGGCAAACCAAGTAAGTGGCATCTTTTATATACCATGTTAACAAAATTTTTTTTACAAGTAAAGTCATTTGCAGGGGAAATATATTCTACTCCTGGCTTAGTGAATGAAAAATAAATTTACTTAAGTGCATGTAAAATAGCTAGATTTCATTTGGAGGAATAATATGACCATGAGATTCATATTGCTCCTCTCATTCTAAATTTAGAAGGAAAGCAAACAGCCATACTGCACAAGGCATAAGTGTGAATTCCTTAAACTCAAAACTACTAAAAACTCATAACATTTATATGTTCATGTTTACCATTACTAAAATTTTATGTAAATTTCTCTAAGGGAGCAGGCGAGCAATCAGTCACTGTAAGATCAGTATTCCCCTTGAAACCAAACGAAAGCTGGGCACTGAGACTAAACCACATTACAAGATACCTTCATGGCTCATTGGCGTCTTTGCTGTAGAAGTGAAGTCATTATAACCAATAAGGTGTGTAATGGATTCCTTCCCAGCAGTCAGTCTGCCTGCCTGACTTCTTAATTGTCGCCGCATGTGTGTTGGAACGTGAGTGCATGCTGTATGTGAGCACCGGGTGACAAGTGGGGGATCGCCTAAGGGTGGTGTACGGATTAAGGAAGTTGCCCTCTAACCAGAGAAAGCAGGGATTCAAGTTCCTGTCTGTGAGAGAAAGCTTCCAACTTGCTGAATTTCCCTTGAGCAAGACGCTGAGTTATTACCTGCTTAGAAAAAATTATATATTCTTGACAGGAGCAGATGAAAAAAGAAATTTCTTGCAGACATCAGTCATTATGTCATAAAGAGCTAAGGATTGTGGGTAGTGTTGAAACCATTAGTTGATGAGTGGATTGGCTGAGAATTAATGAACATCTATTTTGCAAATCACTTGCTTAAGCCATTCATAAAACAAATCCCTGCTGGCTTGACATTTTATGGACTAAACAATTTAATCTATAGGGTAAAAAAAATCAAAGCGATAATTTATTTCTTTTAGTTTTTGTTTGAAGTTGGAGAGCTGGATTTCAAATACATATTTGCTTTTACATGCCTTTCCTGACAACTGTTTGTGTGTGTGTTATAGCAACTGTCTGGATGTGCTGGTTGAAGGATGCTTTGGCTCCTGAAAGTAGCTCTTCTCTGCCAGACCAGGCTGTATAATCAGGTTTCCCCACATCCGCCAGCTGTGTCCACAAAGCAAACAGCCACTATGTCCTGCTAGAGAGCTGCAACATCCAGCTGGGGTGGAGGGGCATAGGGGCGAGGAAGCTGGTTAGCAATGGGAGATTAGCCCAAGCTGCTGCTGCCCAGACAGAGGTTGTATTTGTGTGTTTGAGAGTCAAAACGCCGATCGAGAGATTACAAGAGACACAGAACGTGATTGCTGAGAAAGGTATGAGGCGTAAAAGTATAGTAGTAAGTTTTTTTGTGTCTATCAGTACACACAGACATGCACATTTAAATGTGAGCTCTTCTCAAGCAGTTTGTGTGTGTGAACCTGTGGTTTTGCGCTCTTGCTGCTCAAGTGTCCAGCTGGCAGAGGAGAGATAGCAAGAGCCTTGAAAATGGTGATGGAGCGGTAAATAGACACACAAACAGTCTATCGGTCCTAATGAGGAAAAGTGCTGTGCCCAGGAGTCTTGTTTGGGTGTGTGTGTTATGCTCACACCTCTTGACTTGTGGTCATACATCACAACAGACAACCTGCAGCTTGAAAGAAGGCACACCATGCAAACAAATTTGCAAGCAAATACATGTGAGAAAACTAGGACACTTGGTCTAAAAAGAGAATGTGGTATGATCCTTGTTCTATGGGTCATGGGCCACCTTTAATGTTAGCATATTTAGGACAGAGCAGCTGGATCCCACTGAAATGGACCAGGCCCATCAATCCCTGCTGCCCCGAATACAATGGCCAGGCTGGCTGCTTTGGTGAGCGAGATTCTTCAGTCAGTGAAATTGAAATAAATGAACTGCCAGTCCTGACGGCAGGGTAATTGTTTATATGAAAATTGGATTGCCATCACCACTCTATTGCAACTTGTGAAACAATCTCACTGTAAGGATGAGACAAGTGTTTTCCAGTTTAAAAAAATGCAAGAAATGCAGAGAGTGTGTTTTCTCCACACACTTTTCTCTCCAAGATTCATCCTGAACCATGTTTCCTGTTCTGCCTATCCATCCCTTGATGGTAGCAGGAACATAAAAGACAAATGTCCACTTCTAATTTCGAGCTCCCAGTTATGTCTCTGAACCCAGGTTGTTATGCAACTTGTACTTCATTCATCAAGCCATTTCAGCATCATTATTGAGAAATGGTGAGGTAAACAGTAAAACACTGACATCCCCATCCACTCCAGGACTGAGGCCATGAAAACAGGCAATTTATTTGTATAACACATAAGATTGAATATTAAATATCTTTCATTGTAAAGATAACCCTTACATCAGTGTCACAGCTTGCATCTATCAAAGCCAGCTCTCTGCCACAGAAAGTGCTGAATGTGAACGATCATGACGTGGGGTGATATCCTATTATGTTTTCAGGGCAGGGTGTGTGTTATTTATTTATTATATCCACTTCTTTTCTGTATCTGTTTTAATGAGCGAGAAGAGCAGTCATGCTGGTTCTAAACTTGCTAGGTCAGCAGTTGCGTTACTGTGAGCGTGTGCGATCTAATCATAACCCTCTGCCTTGCTCTCATTTTCCCCCTTCTTCCTTTCTGATCTTTTGCTCCCTCACCACGCTGTGCTTGCACACTTCCTCCCAGCAAGTGGATTGGCCAACAGGCATGCAGACTGCCATGCTGTGTTTGTGTTCCCTAGGGTCAAAGAAAGGCAGCAAAGTAGCTTGAGGAGTAGTGTGTGTCTGTGTGGTTAGAGCAGGATTACCTCCGTCAGCACTCGAGATGAGTCTGTGCATGCATCGATGTGTGCACATGTGGCCCAAAGCATGTGTGATTCTCTGTGTGATTGTGTGCACACCTGCCTTTTTTCAATTATCTGCCATTTTCCTCTGTGGAGAGCTGCCTCTCCTGTCTAGACGTGTCCTAACTTGTGCTGAGTGGCTAGACAAGATTTTGTATAGCTGACAGCAAAAAAAGTGTGTATGTGTAAACAATAACTAGCCAACAGAGAATGGACCTTTTATGAGATGCATATAAACCTGTGCATTATTTTATAGTTTATGTTAAGGCAGGGCTAACGTATAAAAAAATATCCTACATAAAATTGTGCCGGTGAACTTTATTAATTTGAAATCATCAAGTCTCAGCTATTTGGTTGACTTTCAGCCATGTTTTTTATTCATTAAGGTAAACCTTTTTTTTTTTTTTTTTAACTTTTGTTAGAGATGTAAAACATTTGAAATGCACTGTTTGCCCTTTAGTGACATTTGTTAGTGTGCTGCATTAATATTGTCAGCTTATCAAATGGTTCTGTGACAAATGGTTACGGTAGTTGTTCTGTATTAAATCATTTTTAAATAAAGATTGGTATTGAATTTTTTCTCAAATTTAGGTAATTAGTCAACATTTCTGCCATGTCTGCATTTATACCTATAATGAGACTGAATGACAGGTGAATAACAGTTCAGTATTAAAAAGCAGAGCATCACCCCTATGATAACATTTATTTGAAGAGGTGGAGTATTAAATGGCATCCGTTTGAGCTAGCTGTAACCTGGCTAATTAACTGTTAATTGAGTGTGTGTGTGTGTGTGTGTGTGTTGGCTACACCGACTGTTTCCATAGCAACACTGAATAAAAGATCCAGATCAATTGTGTGTGGATCAAAAAATACTTTGAATGTGCAATATATATTTTTTGAATGTGCAATATATTTCTCAGACATGCATCATACTTACATCTGCAAATAACTGGAGTGTGCACATCTGTTTATTCTGTAGATATTTTTATACCCTAGATCTTTCTAATTTATCTTCTGTACTGCTTTTGCACTGACACTGGGGATGGCTCAATCTCGTTATACTGTGTATAATGACAATAAAATGCATTCTATTCTATTCTATTCTATTCTATTCTATTCTATTCTATTCTATTCTATTTATGCTTAGAGGTTTTGGGGCACTGTTATTATTGTATCAGTATTAAATGTAGTTCCAAATTCTACGAGGTTTACACCTGGCATGATGAAATTACAATTTCTAAATGCATGTTTTTTTTATGTACATAAAAATGAAAAGCAATGATTTAAACATTATCCAAGCCAATAACTTATTTACATCAAAACATTGAAAACATTTGTCAGTCTCTAATTTATTACTTTCTATAGTATAGTCAAAATGTAAAGAGAAATTAGATGAGATGTATCATTTAGGGTCAGTCCAAATGCAGCACCAGGCTGTCTGAATTCAACATTCTTTGTCTTTCATAGGATCACATTTTTCAAAGGCGGCAGCTTCATTGGCACATGATGTTTCATTATTACCGTATTTATTCCAGGCCATCGGAGACTTCATTAGCTTGGAGGCTGATGTGGCATGCAGTCTCTAAATTTAGCCACTCTTTGTTTATGCAGTATCGCCACGTGTTGGATGTTGGGCTCAGTCACCATGTCCCCTCACAACATCTTTTAGCTACGAGGAGGAAAAAGAGATGGACTGGTATGGGGCGAAGTTGCTCTCACTGCGCCTGTGTCACCTCTACCCCATGTCGGTCTCTTCAGCTCTTTGAAGCCTCCAACTTCCAACTTTATCAACTAAACTCCAGGAAGAAGTATAGAAAGTGATGGAACGACAGGAGGTTACGTCCTTAAAGATACCAGGCTCCTTTGAAATATATTAAATTAGTTTACACTGACCCACTAAAACATCTGAGGGAGATTTGTGCAACACTTTTTTTTTGTGATTGGCGGTTGGGCATAGAATTAGTATAATTAGCATGCATAACTAAACGAGTGCTTTGAAGGAATGGGTTTGAAGTTTACAAGAGATTTCTCACAGCATGCAAAATTGTCCCTTCACCAACAGTCTAAGAAAGGTGCTTTGTGGTTGTCTGATTGGTTGGAAATTAATCAATTAAGTCATGTTGTCACAGAAATTATATTTTCTACAATGAACCTTTTTGTGTGATTAGTGGTGTTCACAAGCAAATTGAGAGAAATATTTGATTTTCTTTGTAAGTGAACAACAGGCAGTAATACTTAGAGCTTTCACATATATTCTCACTTTTCCCTTTAACAAAAAAAAATCAACTGGGATTCAGTTTTTTTTATTTCAGGGAAGTATAGGTGTAGAAACAATAAGACAGCAAAGCATTGTTTAATTATGCAGGTAAACTATGACAAACTGCTATACAGTCTATTGTACATCTGCATTAACCTTTAAGTTGTGTCAGGCTTAGCTTTTAAGACCTAACTTTGAAGCACAAAGATAAACGCGGAGGCTTTAATTTATTTCTGAGTTCATTTTTAAGACCATTTTTTTTTACATCTATGAGTGTTTGGAAGTTTGACAATTTTCTTTGTCAGTGCCAGGTGGCTCTGTTTTGCTTATCTTGCTACCATATTGTCTCTGCAAGAATGTTTTGCAGCTCATGCAGTTTTTGTGGCGCTTCCTTGAAAACTTGAACATAAAAGTTATTATTGTGTCTCTTCAAGCTGAGACAGGCTTATTATTGCCAGTGGAAATGTCTTTAATTTTTTTCCAACCCTAATGCTGAATTTGTTTTTCACATATATCATTCACTTTAAGTTTAAATGTAACTCATATTTTCTACTGAAATGTCATTAATTCTATTTGTTTGTTTGCTCTTTTTAGTTAAATCCTGAGTGCCACTCCTATATAATTAAAACTATAAAAACCAGCTGCACACATTTCAAATGCAGAGATTTTAGTGTCCCATTTCAAATTTAATAGTATTCAAGGCTATGATTTGAAAAGGGCATGATACATTTATGCAGTAAAATTGGCTAAGGTTGGAGAAGAGGGACAGAAGCAGTGAATGGAAAGAAAAATAAAATCATCAAATCAAGTGGGGGGCAATTAAATGCAAATTAGTATTTCCGGTGAAATTAGCAGGTTGCCCCCAGGCGACTGCCTAATCAGTGGTCTCCCCTCTGAGTCCAGTCAGCAATGGTAGAATGAGGTAATGAATAACACAGCTTAGGCAAATTTCTTTTTCTTTTTTTTTCTTTTCGGGGGTGGGGGTGAGGGGTGTTTACAAGATGTGCAAATGGACTTGACGGACAAGGTAAAATGAAGAGAGGGGTACCACTGCCAGTGTAGAAGCTTGAACCTCCATTCAAACATGCACATGCATTTGTTGTGTGGGCAATAACTGCTTCAAAAACACCTGCAGTTCCATATTTACCACAGCTTGGGCAAACAGCAGTGAGCGAGGACTCCGCAGGCACCTGCTGTTTGCCGGTACATGATGCTTTCTGTATTTTACAGGGATATGGTGTGATCATGTTTCCTGAGACAAAAATGTGTTCTTCCTGAGCACATTGTGTTTAGAGGTGTTGCTGATGAGTGCAAATTAAGCTGGAGCAGATCCAGGCTTTTTAAATAGGCTTTTACCATGTTATGGTTTCACATCTAGCTCTTGACCTTAATCTTTCTTTACCCTAACAGAGAGCAGTTTTATTTTCTCACCAGTGATCATTTCAGATATTAAGTCAAGTCAGTCCAAAATAGAACATCATTTATGTAACTGCAGCATGCAGTTGAGTCATATACCTACACTGTTCACTGATTTTCTTGAGACAGTTTTGAAAGTAATATCCCAATAATGACCTCTTACAGTGTCTTAATCTGTTTTACAAATCTTCTTTTTAGGTTCAATCATTTTAAAATTAGCATTGGCATGTTTTAGATAGGCTGAAATGTGTGCCTTAAACCATTTAACCTTATCTAAAACAGCAGCTTTAAAAAGTTGTATATTTCCAAGTTTCATAAGCAGTTCTAAGAGATATTACATGACCTTTAAGTATCATTGATTGTGTTCATGTAAAAGTGAATGTTAAAGTGCATTTAACTTTGTAAACATTAAAACATCTCCTCTTTTCTGTTCCCACTAGAGATGGCAAGCTGGGTCTCGCTTCTCCTACTCCTCTTCTGCCAGTCATTATCCCAAGCCCTAGAGGAGAGCAATCTGGAGTTTACCTCTGATACTACCATTAATAATGTGGCCCAGGACCCCCATACAGGCCACATCTACCTGGGAGCAGTAAACACCATCTTCCAGCTTGAGCCTTCCCTCAACCTGCATGCCCGTGTTGAGACTGGTCCCAAAGAAGATGCGCGGACCTGTACACCTCCTGTTTCAGCTTGCCATGACACAAAGCGTATGCCAAATGTCAACAAGCTTCTGCTGGTCCATCCGCCCAGGGATTTCCTTATCGTCTGTGGCAGTCGCTACAGAGGGATTTGCTCCATCCTCAACTTGACCAATGTGGAGCACGAAGTGTATTACAGTGACAATAAAGGAGAAAAGACTTATGTTGCCAGCATTGAAGATAACGTGAACGTGGTCGGTGTCATATCTACTTACACAACTGATGAGAAGACTACCTTAGATGTGTTTGTAGTTGGGAAAGGCTACGGAAACCTGGACAGTACAAAGCTCATCAGTACACGCCTCCTTGAGCGCTACAGGGATTGGGTTATATTTGAGAGCATCATCGAGGCTTCAAGTGTACAAACTACATCATTTGCTCCCAAGTACATGCACGACTTTCGATATGCTTTCAAAAATGATAACTTTGTTTATTTCCTCTTTTCTCGAACTCTTGATGGAACAGATCTCAAAAATCGTACCTTTGTGTCTCGTCTTTGTGAAAAAGACCAACATTACTATTCCTACACAGAGCTGCAGTTAAACTGTTCACTAAATAACCGATACAACAAAATCCAAGCTGCGTATGTGGCCAATCCAGGAAAAGACCTAGCTAGAGTCATGACTCAATCAGGTAATTATGGGAAGGTTTCCCATTGGGACAAAGTCCTGTTCATGGTGGCAAGTTCTGATGAAGACAGCAAATCTGCTCTCTGCATGTACCCCCTCAATACCATCAATGAAAAGCTGGTAGATATTATCAACACATGTTACGCTGAGTCTGGAAAGATTAAGATTTACAGCAACAAAGAGGTACTTGCTGTGGATATTCCCTACTCCTACCCGTCTAAAACTGAGGAGTTCTGTTCTAATAAATATGTAAGTACTGCATTTTTCTCATGCTATTCAAGTTTTTGGAAGAATTTTCTTTGAATAAAAGGCTATTACTATTTCAGCAGCACATGCTACAGAAATAAAATTAATTTACCAGATTAGCAACCCTTTTTATAATTTGAAACACATTTCTGTAAAGTAGCAAGCTTTGTCATTCTGCTTTTAAAATAACCTGCAATGTCACTCTAAAAGCAAAGGATTACTGATGGTCTCACCCTCCCGACCCGAAGGCTTCATTAATAGAAAGGATTCAAGGATTGCCTTTGAATGCAATCCTTGCAGATCAATGTTTCAACGGTCATTGGGGCATTTCATAAGTAAATTTTATTTTGGTATTGCTAAAAGAGGTCAATTTACACTTTTGAGGTTTTATTTCAGAAACTTTTCATAATTGCCTAATTTGCATGATTTTTTTGTTTGACTGGGTGGCATTATCTTGACATTTATTATTTTTACAATAAATGCTTCACCACTTGTTTTGCATTGGTTCAGAAAAGATTCAACATTGTCTGAGCAACAAGTTGGCCATTTACATGTGACATGAGATGTCAGTTATTTGAGTTTACAATAATTATAAGGTATTAGGCACCATGATTGATTAATTGTAAAGAATGATCAATATGATCACTTTCTATAAAGAATCATATCAGAACTATGCAGATAGATCAGCACAACTTGTGCAAATAACAAAACAAAGTTGCAGCAGGTTGAATTATTATTTTTTTGGTCATCAGTGAGTAATGGTTAAAAGAAGAAATTTTATTATGTTTCAAACAACTGCTACAGGGAAGCTTGAAGTAAAAAACTATCGTAGTTAGATTTACCTTTTTGTGTTTCAAAATTCTTTTTTCAGGTCTAAAAGAAGCTATCAACAATGATATAATTTTACAGAAAGAAGAGTCCATCTCATGTGTTGTATTTGTTTGCAAAGCTGAGGGGTTTTTGTTGAATGAGAATTAGATTTCTTTGTTACTTTGCTTCTAAATTATTTTATTATGTAGTTATCCAAAGGTAAAAATAAATTATTCTAGTAATTTTACATATAAGTAGTGTAAAATTAATTAACTATTTTGACAGTTGTGAAATCGTAATTATTTCTCCGACAATAATTTTACCAAGAAAATCTATTATCATGAAATACCTTAAACAAACAAACAAAATCTTTTGTGAGAAAAGAAGCATTTATTAAGCAGGCGCTAAAAGGAAGTCTTTCAGGTTGAAGACAATTTGCTTTACAGTATTTGGCATAAGAAAAAAAATGTTTTTGACAATATACAGAAGAAATGTATGTCACTGTAAAATCCTTATGTGCAATACCTTTTATTTACAGAAAGGCACAGTAGAACAATATAAGTGTGGTGCAGACTTCTTGCCATCCCCTTTGGCAAGCTTGCCAATATTGGCCTTAAAGGCAGAAGCTCTATGGACCACTTCAAGCCTTCTGACTGCTGTGGCTGTTGCTGTGGAGAATGACCATACTATTGCCTTCTTGGGCAACAACAAGGGAGAGGTCTTCAAGGTGAAGATGTCTATTCAACCTGTTGCTTCTCTTTGTCTTTTCTTACCTTTTGAACATTTAATGTTCCCAGATTAAGTTAAACACGTCACATCTGACATCTTCTGATTTTTTTTCTAGGTACACCTGACCACAGAGCCAAATGAGTATGGAAAGGCTAATGTTTACACCAATGGGAAGGTCAACAGAAATCTGTTCTTTGATCTCTCTCTCAACCACATCTACGTTACCACTGAGAAAAAGGTATGCTTGTCAAAGCTTCTGTCTAATATGCATGTGTAAAAACAGGAATTGCAGATCTTTGTGGTCAGAGCTGAAGGACTGAAGAGATTATGCTTATAGTCATACATGCAAAACAACATAAAGAACTAATATGTGCTGGGAATTTCATCTCATTGACCCAGGAAGTCAGTTAGAATACAGAATTGGATATATATAGTTAAATATGCTTTAAAAGCAAACAAACACTGTCATATATTCATCATTTAAATATACTTTGCATCATTGATCAATTGCATAAGGGTACAAGCTGTGACAACTGTATACTAAAAACAGTACCAGGGCTGTGTTAGGCCAATTTAACTAGTTCAATGAAAACTGTAGCCTGTAAATGGATAGAATGGAAAATATTTGTAACCTGTATCTATCAAATAATTTTTGCAAGGTAAATATTGCCGACTCCTGGTTAAAGGCAACTTTAAACAGTTATTTTCTAGATGGGAAAATTGTGGATGCATGCCACACTAGTAAAGCAACAATAATGAAAATCATTTTGAAGTGGGAAACCCTGGCTGAGTGCACACACTTTTTTTTTATTGGCGAAAGTATCAAATGAAAGCTTGTTTATGTAGAACAGATCCTTTTAAAAAAATGTTATTTTATACATCACTGAACCTAATGCAACTGCATCAATATGTTGGCAACAGATTTATGTTGTCTGTGTGCAGCTAAGCTTATAAATACGCCCTTTAATACGTTTATCTCAGTCATTGTTTTCTATTTCATATTGTCACTGTACCACATAAAGCCAGATAAGACTCAAATGATTTTTTTTCCCTCTTTTTGGATGAGTCTAATGTCTGAGAAACTTTGGGTTAAAGGGTGGCTTGTATTGGATCAAAACTAGTTTTGAATGACTTGATGTTCAGCTGTGTTGGAAATAAAAAATATCTATTTCTCTGCCAAGCTCAGTCAAAAGCAGAATCGAATGCCAACTCTCACTGGGATAGAAAATGCAGAACCATGTTAATATGAGACATATTTAGGATATCTCTCCTGGAAGGCATTTGAATAAACTTAGTTATATCTACAAAATAATAAAGACATCTTAGCCACTTTTTACATAAGAAGCTTGCCCATAACAACATAATTTGAGTCAAACCATCTGTTTTAAAGGTTACAGTATACAGACACCTGAAAGTAGCATTTAATAGAAATATGTGTATGAAGAGTACTTTGGCCTAGTTATTTGCTACCTCATGATGCTGAAAATATTTTCTATATGCATTGAGCAAATTGCTTTGGTAATTGAACATAACCATGTTCTCTGACAGGACTTCTTTAGCTTCCCATTCTGTGTAAACAAACAGGGAATTATTGCTGTATTTTAAACACCTTCTGTTTTGTGCAGGGTTTTCCCTAAGGTGTTCTGTTTGATCATATTCCATGTTGTAATTCTCCAGATCACCAAGGTGCCAGTGCAGACGTGCCTCAAAATGAAAGACTGCCAATCATGTATGAGACTGAGGGACCCTTATTGTGGCTGGTGTGTCCTAGAGGGCAGGTGAGGATCTTGCAGAGACATACATGCACACTTATACTCATGCATTTACTTATCAATGTATGCACGGCAACATAAAACCCACATACATGCAATCCCATCTGTAAAGCACACTACGATATTTGTTCAGTGTTTTATTACAGACACTTTAGTATCCCTCTATGTTTATATTCCATCTCCTGTTGTTCGTGCAGCCGTATGGAATAAAAGCTGTTAGTCAGCCTCATGCAGTGATGCCAGACTGCAATTTACTCTTATCAGCCTATATTTATCAGGGTCTGGAGAGTAAAAAACTATGAGTTTATCATTTATTTTACAGAGACATCATCAGTAGCACTAAAACCAAGAGAAAAATTGTGCCGTTTGGGTAACTTCTGCCACTTGCTTTCTTAAAAATGTAATGTCTGGGTTTTGAAGCATTGGTCAGGTTACACATAAAGCGTTACATACTTGTGCAAAATATAGTCACAACCACATTTTATTAAAGTTAAATTATGTTTCAAATGATCAAATCACTAATAATTTTTTCACTACAGCCAATAAAACAGTTTTGAAAGACTTAAAAAAAAACTGAATAAAAAGGTAATCGCTACAGTACAAGATGTGAGTTTGACTGTTAGTAGCTGAAACTGCAAAAAATTTAGATTGCTAAATATATATATATATATATATATATATATATATATATATGTATAGCTCCT
The DNA here is from genome assembly GCA_037177535.1 of Pseudomugil gertrudae. Lineage (NCBI taxonomy): Eukaryota > Metazoa > Chordata > Actinopteri > Atheriniformes > Pseudomugilidae > Pseudomugil > Pseudomugil gertrudae. The sequence continues at coordinate 13,301,081 of JBAMHV010000010.1, forward strand.
ATCCACCCAAAAAATGTTTTGTGTTTATATTCTCTTAAAATATCCAAGCCCGACTATCGTAGCTCATATCCATGCAAAGCTGATCACTGATTAATTCTGTACATTATTTTTCCAAAGAGGACCATTTTGGTACAGTTCCCTAAAAGTTGAATTTTTCAGCAGGAGCAAGCTTAAACCACCGGTTGGGAGCCGGAGTTTCCATTAACATAGTGAACATCCTTTAACAAAACTAATATTATTGCTAGTTGAAAGCTCACAAACATTTAGAACATGGAAACTATAACGACCATTCTGATACGTCAGCCATTTGTCATTTTGCACAATAGACTTCTTATCAGAGTCTGACTGGGGATTAAAATGTTTCCTCCAAAGCTGAAATGATGGTTTTCCTGAATTCATTTAACTCTTGCATGAGGGTGTTTAGCTAGTCTGGATTTTACAGATAAATGGAAAAGAACTGTTTTTTCAGCTCTTTTTGTAAAATTAAACCATGGCAAAGGAAATATTGTTAGAGGACAAGTCAACATATTTGAAAATGTAAATTAAGTCAACTATAAATTGAGTAGTAAATATGTATATGTAAAGGTTTATATTTAAATATACCCAGACTCTGTTGAAGGTCAGATGAGCATTGAGTTATTATACACAAAAGCATGACGACATCCTGCCTCGAGTTTGTGAACTTCTTTTGTTTGTGAAAGTTTTTACGGGTTATGCTGATGGGAGTTGTTGATCCTCATCTAAAGGTGTACCAGGAAGTCTGAGTGCCGACGGGCAGAAGAGAAAAACATCTGGCTGTGGAGCCCCGAACAGCAATGCGTTAAAATTCTGTCCTTCAATCCCCCAAACCTTTCCTTCAAAAAGACTGACAAGGTAAAGCATTTTACTCATTTGCTTTTTTCCCTCTCTGTATGTCTGGCTCTGCAGTGTGCAAGCAATACATTTCACACAAACATCCATTGTCCAAGTTATAAGCTACTTACATTGGCCACGAGAGTTGTTATTTTTCTTTAATTACAAATAAAAGATAAGTCTGCTTCAAACAGATGACAAACAGACCATGTAAACATCTAATTCCAAATGACAGTTTATTCTCAAAGATTTCTTTCTTTCTATTTTCTTTCTTTCTCTTTTTTTCCTTTGTTCCTTCCTTCCATCCTTCCTTCTTTCTTTCCTTCCTTCCTTCAAATTCAAGTACGGTATTTAAAAGATATAACCGAAATGTAAGCAAAACATGTACCGGTACTTATTATGTATTTTTCCATGTTTTAGCCAAAAAGACACGAAGCACAAAGTGAAGTTTGTTTATTTCTGGTATACAGAAGTAGGCCATGTCTGCCCTCTGTCCAATAAGAACCGTTCCCAGCCCCGGGATCTAAAGTGAATTGAAAGAAAGCAAATAAATGTGTTTGCATGTAAACCTAAATTCAGAATCACTATTTTCATGTGAACTCTAAGAAGAAGAATTTAATTCAGAATAATTTATTCTGAATTAAAAAATGACATCATGTCAGCATAGCCTTTATAAGTCACAAACCCTGATTTCTAAGTTTTCCTGTTCTGTGTTTATTTGTGCAGAAAACTTTAAACTCTTTTATTATAATTTACCTCACTGATTGCGCTCACAATGTGAAAACGGGAAGCATCTCTTATGTGCTTTGCCTTTTAAAGTTTTTTTATTATTATTCCCCTGATTTCTGACTACTCCTCTATCCTTCCTCCATTTTTGGCTCTCACTTGGATTTCCATCAAAAGCATGTCTCCTCCTTTCTCACTCTCAATCAATCTCCTGTCTTTAAAAAGAAATTGCTTCTGTTTTGTCATTTCAGCTTTACTGAGGTGTTTGAATTATACACAGAGTAGAGAAATTAATCTGTCTTTCTCATGAAAACATGTGATAAGCAATGTTGTTTTCACAAAGACAAAGAGTTTTATTTTTGTTCCTTTACATCTGTCCAGATAAAGATCAACATCTCTTCTCTTCCTGCTATTGGACATTCTGACCACCTGCAATGCAACTTTGACTTCTTCAAAAGTGAAGGAACCATGGTGGACTCGAATCAGGTCTCCTGTGATCTGCCACACCCCTCAACTATACCAGAAACACCTGAAAATCAAGGTTAGCTCCATTTTGGATCAACCCAACCTTTTCATCCACATTTATTGCAACAGCTTATTGAACTTCATTATGGCTAACACAAGCGTCACTAACTCAACAAAGCCGGCAATGACCTGTAAAACCTTTGATTAATTTCACGTTAATTAGTTTTGGTAATTTGATTAACTGCAGATCATTACGTTACAAGATTAAGAAAGGTAATTCTTGGATTTTTAACTAATTTTGTGACCATCTTTATATTGGTATCATTTGTCAAAATCTAGATGAAGAATGTTATATTTTGAGTTTCAGATCATCTACCCCAAAGCAGAAACCCTTTCCCCAAAAAATCTTTATATATTTATGAGGCAGAGATTAAAGATTATTTTAATTTACTTAGTAATATCTTAAAGGACTTGTGGATTTTCATCTGCAGATTTTCAAATGTATTTCATTTTTTGCTCTTCTTGTAGACTATGTTGCTGTGGCCATAAGGGTTTTTGTCAATGACACTGTGGAGTTGGCCATGCGGGAGTTCAAGTTCTACAACTGTGCTGCCACAGTGATGAGATTTAAAAACACACCGTGAGTCGGGTTCTTTTCGATCAGTTCTGCTCTGTCACTCATTGAAAATACACAGTGACACTGAACACAGCATCCACTGACAACCATGATGTAAATTTATCACAATGCATGAATAGATGAGCGATCAAGGCTCTGTTTGTAAATTGTGATGCATGGTAGTTTTCAATGCACCTCTTGCATTTTCTCTCCTTTTATTACCAAGCTGAGAAAATTGCCTCTGTTTCTTTTTCATTAATCAAAAAATGAAAGTCGATCTTACCAGTTTCTTCCCCTCATTTTTTTCTTCATTTCTTTAATACTGAGGCATTTGTGATGAACGAGCTTTGCCTATTGTGAAGTTACAAAGATCCATTTCATTGTCAGCAGCATGGATTTTTGTGCCGGACGCTCTCTGATGAGTTTGCATGTTTTAGATTTTATTTTGTGTGCTTTTATATTTCTGTGTTGCACCATAAAATGGCATTTTGTAGGAGAGAAAATTATTCTTGTACTTGGCATTGTTTGAGTCTTGTGTGTTTCCAGATGCATGTCATGTGTGACCAGTCCATGGGAATGCCAGTGGAATACACTCACCCACATGTGCAGCGACAAAGATGACTCTGTGGTAGATTCCAACATCATCAAACCCCGGGAGGTTAGTCACCCAAACGGACAAGTAAATGGCTTTTACTCATCTTATTTGTATGATAAAAGCTGCCAAAAGTAGAGCAGAAGTTTCAAATGACACATCTAATCACTTCATGTGATGCAGTGCAGATGTAGCTCTTAAATGAATAAAAACACAAATGCCTCTATCAATTGCTACCATCTTGCATGAAAAATGTTGAGTGTGGAGGATATAAGTGTACAAGTCAGCAGATGTTTCAGCAATTCACTTATCTGTCGCTACAGATGAGAGTGTCTGTTAAGTGGCTTGCATATTTTAAATGGAAAAAGTAAAAGAGAAAATGAATAAAAGGCCGGGGTATCTGATTTGTGTTGATATCTTTACAGGCAGCAAAGTGTCCTGTGTTTGAGAACCCAGATCCTGTTCTGATCCCTGTGGGCTACAAGACTCCAATCAGTTTTGAAGGAATAAATTTGAGAACTGACAAGGTAAAGATGGATCACAAATGGGACTTACTTCTTAATATTGCTTCTCCAAAAAAGCAAACACAATTACAAAAAAAACCTAATGTATTACTTTAAAACTAGAGTATAAAAACATGATTGTCAAGATCTTAGGAAATGAATCTGCATAACTTAGCCACATGAGCAGTCATCAGCTACTTGAACAAAATGAAGACTGTGCAGTACTCCCCTGTATATGAATTGAATATCTAAATTTTAAAGTGAAAGCACAAAGAGGATAGAATGGATTTAATTTCTAAGCAAAATGAGAACGGAATGTGGAAGTGGAAAATGCAATAGATTTATGTAGCACTTCTACACTCAGAGAGCTTTTATAGAACAAGTCACATTCACTCACACAGTTAAAGCATTTTTAGTGCATGCATTAAACCCTTTCTATCACACACACTTGTAAGGCTGCATCAGAATAAAGGACAATTAGGAGATTCAATATAATCTACATTTTGATAAATCATTTCATCAGGTTGCCTTTCATTTATGTTCTTGTAATGTAGTGTCTGATGCTAAAAGTCCTATAGTGTTTTTTTGTGAATTGACTAACACGCAATCTCCTCTGGTTGGGAACAAACTTTTCAAGTCTAAAAACTGAAGAAATTAATTTAGAAGTTGTTCTTAGCTTTAATGTGTTTTCAGCACATTGTTTTAATGCATCTGCTTCTATAGATTCACACTTACACCATTGGCACCGACCTGATGAAAAACATGGAAGAAGAGATCACGTCTGAGGCCAATCGGTTTTACACATTCAGTGGCTTTAATGTGAGTATAGCTCTTGGCTCATTGCTGCACACTCGTTTTGATAGAACAGTTTTTTTTTTCCTTTGCTAAGCTACTGGCCAATTTGCCATCCACTCAGTACGGGTCCTTGAACTGTTGCTGATTTGAGGAGCTGGTTCTCAAAGTGCAGTTTAGAGCAACATAGAAAGGTTGAAATATGTTGTAGAGAACCACTTAAACCCAGTTTTTAAGCAAATCAGCCTACATGCTGACTTTTATGTAAAGCTGTCTGTATGTTCCAGATTTATAAATGTAATCCCTCTTTAGCGCCCTTTCACAGTCCCTTTGATATTCTCTAGCTCCCTCTAATGGACAGGCTCTCTTCACTTTAGTTGTTTTAGCTTCATCGCCACATTGTGAATTCTGTGATTGGGAAGCTCAAGCAGTGCATAGCCCCCAGCTATGTTCTTTTTCCAGCATTGATTTCTTCAAGTGAAAATCAGCCAGACTTGGTATATAATTTTTCTTTCTCTCTCCTGTGGTATGGGGGAGCAGCAGCCCACACTGTTTGCAGAGAAGAGCTCAAGTGCCATTAATCACTGGATTCTGTATTAATAATTAATTTTTCTCCAATTCTTCAGTTATCCTACGATAAGTCACCAGAGACCAGTGTTTCTTTCTACGTGAAGGACAAGGAGACTGGCAAGAAGATCGACAGCACACTAAATGGTGTATTTTCATTTTTTATGTGGGAACCTTATTTATAATGCCACATGTGTACACTGCAAGTCCCTGTGTTGGGTCGCCATGAGATCTGAGCTATCTTTAATCTCCATTTTGAATGGAATCAGAAAATTAATTTGTAATAACTCCATTATCTGTAGTCTTTTGACAGACTTGTAACAACTGATTGTTATGCGTTCTCTCATTTTAACTGATATAAGTCAGGGGTGTGGAGCCTTGATCCTCATCCGCAAAGTTTTCGATGTCTCCCTGTTCCAACATACCAGATCCAAATGAATTGATTACATTTCAATAAGCTGTTGGATCCATTTGATTTGAACCAGGTGTGCTGCACCAGGGATGCATAAAAAACCTGCAGGATCCCAACCCTCGAGGACCAGAATTTCCCACTCCTAATTTAAGTAAAAGAATCTAATACAACATGCTAATTGTTCATTATCCCTCCCACTGTTTTTATTCAGTCACCCTGTTCAACTGCAACGTTGGGAGAAGGGACTGTAGTCTTTGTAAATACGCCGACCCAAAGTACAAATGTGTGTGGTGCAACAAGCAGAAGGCATGCGTATACGAGAAGCTATGTAGCACTCACCAGCAGGAGGAGTGCCCCAACCCTGAGATCACCAGTGTGAGTAGTGCTGGCAATGTTTACATCACCTCATTTTTACTTATGAAATGGAAAGAGTGACTTCTTTTAAGACCTCTGATGAGCAGCAAAAGGATATTAACTCTGGACATTGGGTTATTGATTAGAGCAGACTACTGGCCTTGTGTTTTCTGTCTCATCTATGGGGTGACAAAAGATTTGAAGGTCTCCTCAAAAGCATGTTGCAGTGTTTCTCAATTATGTTTAGTCTGAATCGATATTTTGTTTGCTTTCTTAGTTCTTGGTGCCTTTTTGTCATTGACAAAAAAAATCACAGGTAATTGTGCTCATATCATTCAGGCAGAGGTTATCACTAAACATAATACAGCCAAATAGAAGCACCGAGAGATAAAGATAGGGTTGGTAAATTGCCATGAATGTGTGTGTTTGGAGGATTTCTAAGGGCATAATATATATGTGAGTTTTCATGTTGATCATTTGACGACTTTTGTCCAGATTAAAATATCTCACTCATCCAGTCATTTAAAAGATCAACATAAAAACATTCTCAGTGTTGCCAAAGGATGAATCAGTCTGTTTGTTGATCTTTACTTTTCCTGTAGTGTCGCTAAGAGAGTGACATTTTGGATACCATGTCTTGAGCTGGCACAGACTTATGTGTTGACATTCATGGCTCCCTCTGGACAAATTTAAATAATATAGTTGCCTATTCTTCATTTTAGCTTTATGGGATTTACATTCCCACCAGGCTCAATTGTTTATTCTGTTTATGGTAACTGGCAGGTTTTGTCAGGATTACTGAAATATCTAGATGATAAATGTGTTCAGGCTATTAAAAATGAGCAGGTCATTATAATCATTGTAAGCATATTAATGCATATTTTAGCACCTATCTTTCAGTGTCATCAATACTGTCATACATTTTGTTAAAGCTTTTATTGTATGTTGGACTAACAGATTATGATTTGAGATTCAAGGCTATGTGTTTATAAATGGTACATTTAGCACTTTAAGCATTCATTGGTGTTTTTTAAATTAATATCAGAACTCCCTGGAAAATATTCTACTTCTTACAAATATGGTTTTTCATATGGCTATTGACATGAATAACAGTTTTACACTTTTTAAACTTTTTTTCAAGTGTCTGACTCACTAATCAGTCGTGGTCTAATACATGCACACATACACGCAAACATGACTCACGCAGTATTGATTTAGATTTTTCATCATGGCTCTGAATATAAAACACTTTGCTGAGTGGCTAGTCAAACAGACTGTGTAAATATCTTGAATGTTCGTATTGCACACCTGATCTATTTAAATCCATTTCAAATCTCTTCTACCTTTCCTTTAATTTTCTGCTTCCTTGGTACTGTATCTCCCCATCCAGTTTACTCCCATTTTTGGCCCAATGGAAGGCGGCATCTCCATCACCATCCGTGGCTCCAACCTTGGCATTCATAAAGAAGACATTAAAAGAATCACAGTGGTTGGGGTGCCCTGTATTCACCAGGAGGAAAAGTATTCTGTCTCTACAAGGTAGCACATGCACTTATACACAAACATACAAATGCATATTGTTGGCAAACACTACTTGTTCTTAGGTGGTATTCAAATTTTGCATGGATATTTAATTTTACCAGAATTTAACTTTAAACTTTTGAGATTTGTATTTGTACAAGGATACTTCTTTTGCAGAAGGTGGCATAGCTTGAATACTATCAAGAGCTCTCCATTGTAACTATCCAAGATAAAGCTATAAAGTCTGAAAATGATCTCTAATAGTTGAGAGGGAACACTTAAAATATCATGGATACTGTCTCAATTTAATTTTTTTTATTTATTAAGTGCATAAAGGATTGTTGTATAATATGCTTAGAGAGATATACCTGATTTATAAAATGGCTTTTAATTTGTCTTCTGGGCAGCTGTAATTTATATGTATCAATTAAATATATCCTGGGCAAATAATTATATTCGTACACTTGATTAAACTTCAAAATGCTTTTGAAGTCTCTACAAGGTAGCACATGTGCAATTATACACAAACATACAAATGCATATTATTGGCAAACACTACTTGTTCTTATGCTTTTGAAGTCTGTGAAAGCATAGAACCACATTCAGTTTACATTAATTATCAAAGATCGGGCTACATCACAGGTACTTTACTGAGATTGGTATTCGGCACATCATCTGAAAAAATGTCAGTGCGCACTTCCTACTGCATAACGTTTTTCATTTTAGAAAAAAATATTCAAGTTTTAAAATCTTGTGATATCTTCCAATATTATTCTTAGAGATTTCCAATATTGTCAGCATACCGATATCAGCATTAAAATATGATGTCAGAAAATATCTGTATCAGATTTTACTTTTTCTAATGACAGTTATATGTTAAACTATTCAGGAAAGTCTTTAACTAAAAATGACCAAATATAAAAGATGTCAAGTATGGGGTTTCAGATTTTTGTTTGTTTGGCACAAATTGCTAAAAAAATCTGTGGCTATGGGGATCAAAGTATATCCATATCGGTTGATATTGGTATCTGAAATCAAGAGTTGGACAAAAATAGTGTATATTATATATACTTATATATATATGTATAAGTGATATTGACCATGCCTAAGTATTAATACCTTTACTTATTTATATAATTATATAAAATATATAAGTTAATATTTTACATTTCTAACATTTAACGTATATTTATGAATTAAGTAATTGCTTTGTTACTAACATTTTTTGGATTGGCTTACACTTAGTTCTTCCTTTCTCCATTCCAGCTGTTTTTAAGCATAGATGTTTTTTTGTGCTTGTTTTTGTGTTTTGTTTTAAACATTGGATGAACTTTAGCCACAGCTGTGTTCTAAAAAGTGCTCACTTCATGCAAATGGCCTATAAAAGGAAAAAAAAAACAAGCACTTGCCAGAACTGTTGATAACTGGCAGAATTGGTCCACATTTAGAAAAAACTCTCACTCAACCATCTGCATGATGAGACATAAACCAGGATTGTTGTGAGCAGATGGATGTGTTTCACTCCTAAATCACCTACTTTTGCTTCTAATCTGCCTATGTTCCTCTTGTTATCAGTTACTCTGTATGGTTGTACTTGCAGGTTATAACTCCAGTTCATGTTTTGAGAGAACTTTAAATGGGATAATTAATTCTTAAAAGTTTAGGCAGCTTCTTGTAATGTAGCAACCCACATAAAGACGCATTCTGACGCATCCATTTGCAAAACATTTTCTGTTAGGAATAATGCTGACCTAAATGAGTTTGGTTTATCACATTGTTTTCACTCATTTCTAGACACTGAAATGTGATAGAAGCAGCCAGTCAGGCATTACAAATCACTCAGCTGCTGAATTAAAATTATTATTGTCCAGTTCTTGTTAGTGTTTCATAAAGTTGAATAAAAAAAAAGTCATTCCTTACTTAGTACACTGGTAAAATGAATGTCTGGAGGGATGTGCTTACATTTTTAGCAACCTTGTGAGCGGCTGGTTGGTTGATTTGGTCTCTGCAGCTTTATACTAACTAGAGCTACTTAGTATTTACAGGACAGGCTGTGCTTGTATAGAGGCTTTTATTACCTGTCAGCATTCAAACAGTTGGTAAAAACATCAAACTGATTAAGAAAGCCATCAATACTCAGATTTGTTCTCATCTTCTTTTTTATCTGCTTACCTGCTTAGTGTGGTTTGTGAAATTGGCCCCATTGACCCCCAAAAGACACATTGGGGCCATGTTGAAGTGGAGGTGAATGAGGGGAAGACAGGAATATCCATCTTGGCCTTCACTTACAGGGTGAGTACATACAATAGAACACAAGGTTTCTTTATTTGTATACCACAGTGTGGATTTCAACAAGGCAGTAAATAAGTACATGCTTATGTACTGTTAAATTAAGTACCAAGACGTATACTTATGTGGCAAATATGTACATAAAGCCAAAAAATATGTTAATATATCTTTAACCACACACTGTATTATGGTTCTGCTTTTTTCTGTAATGCTTTATCAGGCCACAGCATATCTATTCAACTGGCCTTTTATATCTATGGCTTTGTTAAAGCTTCGCCACAGGGAGAGCGCTCTGCCTAACTGTTTGCTCAGCAAATTGTAGCCAATGGGATGTGTGTGTATCAGAATTGTTCTGATAGTGGATGGGGTAGATCAAGGAGCGTAAGAGGAAATGTGCACGTTAAATGACACTGTTATCTTCTGCATACACTGGAATTTCTGTGTACTTTTAAGTATTTCCTGGGGAAGTATATTTTCAAGTTGCACTTACTGACCTCACCGTTGTTCCCTAGGACCCTATTATTGACACTGTGACGCCTGCTAATGGTATTAAAGCAGGGGGCACGCTTATTACAATTTCTGGCAAATTTCTGGAAACTGGCAGTAAGGAGGATGTTCGGGTTACCATCGGACAATCGGAAGAAGTGGACTGTTCAGTGTAAGAATTTCTTTTCTTAAAAATGATCATTCATGCCAAAGACCTACTCTGTTTCAACTCGGCCCTTTTGACTGATAGAGGTACCTACTATTCACACATTGTGTTCTGTGAAAATTCTACAGCAGGCACACTGAAGCTTATAAATTGATTCCCCCACTCCTACACACACACACACACTCACACACACACATTCATGGAGTGTTAAAAAAACTGACCTCAACTGTAGTTTGGGAGAGAGAAGGATTTGTGTCTCATACAATTTTCCTTTACTCTTGTGACTGCAGATGTTTTTTCTTTTTTTAAAATAGGTCCACAGAGACATTTTAGACAGAGCTAACTGAAAATAACAAGCACAGGAAGAAGTCAAGTTAGGATTTAAGCATCTGTCAGACTTCTTCCATGTTGGTTTCCACTGCATGACATTTAGCAACCCTTCACTCTTTCAATTAAGAAAAGCTGAACTTTGCCCTTGTCTTGGCAGGGAGCACTTTGGGGAGTATATCACCTGCAAGACAGGAGAATATCAAACAGATAAAGTGCCCTCTGGACCTCTTCCCATCAATGTGCATTATGGAAAGAGTACCAAAAAAACCATCAAAGATGCATTTGAGTTCATGGAAAACCCCAGCGTGCTGGATTATAATCCCAAAGGAAGTTTTAAATGGTAAGTTCAAAAGAAGCATAGACTTTGTAAAAAAAAAACATAATTAGTTATTGTTGATACACACACCTTTTCTGACTAGTTGTATATACCACTAAGAAGGATTTCATGAAATCAGTTTAGTCATTCTAACGATTGATAATAAAGACGTTTTACTCGCTATGGGTAATCAGAACAGTAGACTTGTGCAATAGCCTTACTGTACTTTCACATGAGCATTAATATCAGTTATATTAAACCAGTGAGATGGACACAGAACTGAAAATAGAAATAAGAAATGACACATGGATGAGAGTCTTTGTAAACATCTTTTGTTATTACCAAATGCACACACTTAAGCTACTGGAGTTATGGCTCTCATAAATATGATCCATGTGACAGTACAGTAGTATCCTGATCTTTGCTTTCCCCACTTAACCGCATAAATGTAAGTTGTTGTTTTTAAAGCTTTGGGAGGTGCATGTTCTTTACCCGGACATGATCTTATGTCATGGTCTAAGTTGATGTTTTCCAAACCTCTACAGTGAAGGTGATGTGTAAGAAGTCATGGCTATTAAACGCATAGAAAAAACCTATTTAGAGAAACTGAACATAAATGTTTAAATAAAGAATTTTTGATGCTACAAGTCTTGAAACATGATTTGTTCTAATATTCTTTATTGATTTCAACTTAGATGATCAAATTGTCATTTAGGACATGATTAACTTCATGATGATTGTTAACAATAAATGCCTTTAAAAGCTCATTTGACTTAAAGGTCTGTAGAAAAGTCAGTAGAACAAAATATAACATGATCTGACACATCCGACCAAAGACAAAATAGTTTTTACTTCCTTCATTAATTACACCAGGTTATATAGAATCAGTTCAAGAATATGGCCATTGTTTTTATATTCTTGAAGAACATTGACTCTTATTTATGTAGCTTGTAATACCCAGGCTCAGTTGGTGTGTTTAACTGTTTTTTTTTAAGTGTGTAATGTATATGTTATGTATCTGTATGTTTTAGTGGAGGAAGAAACATTGTGGTGACTGGCTCCGGTTTCAACCTAATCCAGACTGCTGTCATGAAGGTCCAGGGAGACAATTTATCAGTGTTTGAGGTCTATTAATTTTCTATATCAGTGTTTATTTTCTTTGCTTTGATTTGTCTCTTAACTTTTGATTTTTTTACACATTTTTTTGGCATTTTTCCTACCCTTATGACAACAATGCTGTCGGATCTTCCCCTATTTTAAGAGCCCACACCACATTGATGATTCATGCACATTCTCTAAAACATTGTCTTTGCAGAACAATTACTTTTTTTAAAACTCCTCCATGCCTCCATTGGTTAATGAGATTTTATTAGTCAGGAATTAATTCCTCTTACCTTTTAGAGATGAAGTAATTTTTTTTGTTTTTTTAACTATGCTACCTAACAACAGGTTTATTACAGGGATGACTAACTCTGCTATGGAAATTGAAGGGAATTTCACAGAGCTTACTGTGTACTGTATCTGTGTACTGGACAGTGATTCTTTGTGTTGGGTAGTAATTTTGTAATTTATTTTGAATACCTAAATGTAATATTAGCATTAAAGTTGCGGGGCTTATGTGACTTCAGCTCTCTTACCAATTTACTGGTGGGCCAAGTAACTGGGTCTTGCTACCAAGGGACAATATAGATTTGAAAATACTTCTGGCTGAAACATACTGTAGTAGCGTTGGATTTGGAAAGTCTTAACATGGTTGCCTTTATTGGTAAATTCTTTCTTTATTTGTTTGAGTTTTCTTTCATTTAAATTTTTAATGCTTGCTAATGGTAAAATCTGAACTTTAGATACATATGTAATCAATGAGAATATGGGTAACCAGAGCAGCAGACTTGTGCAATAGCTTTACTGTAAGGAGGAGTATGAGCATTAAACCAGTGTGGATAAACTGAGCTGCACGTAGGAAAAATAAGAAATGACACATAAATGAGTTTTAGTCATTGTAAATATTTAAATGGTGACTTTCACCAGACTGTACTCTGACTTTAAAGCCATCAGCTTACACTGATAATAATATCAGAACAACCACTTAATGCCAGAATACAGAAAAAAAATTAAAGAAAGCCAGGTGAAGAGTCACTCGTTTTTTTTAGTTATGAATGGCAGCTGCAATTGTATCTGGCAGATTCAGATACTAAAATTTAAGACTATCATAATTTGACCTTTTACTATATTATTACAAGGTTTTTCACACAGTGCTTGACATATCTCACTTGCTCTTGCTCAGTCTCTAGATTACTAAAATACAAACTATTTCTTATTTAATCTTTAATCCTACTGCATGTTTTATAATTAAATGGTGTTTTTTTTATGTTTGTGTGTGTGTGTGTGTGTGTGTGTGTGTGTGTGTGTGTGTTTACTCACTTACTTTTTCATTTTCTAACATCATTTTGTTATCACTACTCAGCACGCCTACAACAAGAATGATACGACCATCCAGTTTTGGTCTCCAACAGTAAACGACTCCATGAACCAGCATTTTAAAATCTCCATCCATCTAGACAACTGGGTTAAGGAGCTGATGCCCTTTGACTATCACCCTGATCCCATCTTCAATAATCTGACCAAGAATGTCATCACAGAGGCCAGCATCATCATCGTCACAGTGAGTACAGACCATAAACCAGATATCTTTTAAGTCCAGTTATGGTATCCTGTAGGTTTACCATACTTCCTTCCAGCAACACACCTGATTCAAATGAATGGGTCATTTACAGACCTGTGCAGAACTCAACAACAAACTGAGGAGATCACTTTAATTTGAATCAGGTGTGTTTCAGTTGGGGAAACTTTCAATAACTGCAGGACACTGACCCTCATAGACCAGATTTGAACATCCTTGCCATTAACATTGCCTGAAGCAATGGCTACACCATTGACATTTACAGAAGTCAGTCAGATAATCATAATAAACTAATTTACTTCATTAATACTGATTGGGAAGTTTGACTCTGCATATTACCCCTCTCTAGATTTACAACAGAACATTGGGCTTTCATGTTTTGGCACTTGCAGAGCAGTTTGTTGGGTTTCGTAGTGTCCCTTCTTAAAGTTTCTCTGAATAATCATGTATTTTGTCAATTTTAGACGGGAAGACATTAATGTAAAAGTCAACAACCTTTTCAGTTACTGAGATGGTGGTCTACTTAAGCTGATTTGGCTCATCTCATGTTCCCACTTGCATTAGAAGAATTGAAAATGTTTCTGTAGACGACACTGCTACAGATTCTCACTGAGTTTTAGATGGCGGGAGCTTGGTAGAAATGTAGTGATCCTGCAAGTATCTTCAGTAAGAAACTACCTAGAATTGTGCATACAATAACTGATTCGGGCCTTTTAAATTTGCTTTGATTCAGCTTTTGGATCATTATTACGTTTTTTTTATTTATTTATTTTTTTTTACCCTTTTTACGATTTGAATTGAAAAGTCTGGCATTAATGCATTTAGTGCTGGTCATATGATGCATTTATTTAATATTAATTTCCAGGCTGTTCTGTAGCAAAACAATAAGCATTTTGATTGCTCTTCCACTACAGGGTCGAGGATTCTCCAGAGCTATGACAGCCAGAGAAGCTCAAGCTTTTTTAGGCAATGTTCAGTGTCTAGTGAACACACTTCAGGATGACAAGCTGTTTTTGGACCCACCTTCTGCCCAACCCAGTGCTCGCTCCAGACGCCAGCGGCGTGACACCCGGCCTGAGCTACTGGAGCTAATGGTTAGACAAGACGATGGATGAAAGCAAAATAATTGTCCATGATGGAGAAAATATTGAGATTTTTTTATTTGCCAAGGTTATGCTAGTAATGTACAGTAGCTTTACAAATCCATGTATTGCAGTGAAAATGCTACAGGATTAAAAGTAGGAATTCATGCCAAATTCTGTAAAATTGAGCAAATAAGGCCCCCTTTTAGAACTATATTATATAAAAGTGTTTTGTTATGCATGTTGTGGATTAATCAGTGGCTAATTGAAAACTACCAGTATTTAACATTTTATTGAACTGTAACAAAAAACATTTGTTTGTAAGGGAAAAGTTTTATTGTCGTTGGTCAAAAATAAAACATGCCTAATGTCATAATGACATGAGGATTATACAACAGAAACCAAAATGTTAATTATAAACCAATTTATGAGCTTTTAAGAGCTTGAAAGAAAACCTACAAGTGTGCACTTTCCAAACATACCATAATCAATCAGGAGAAAAGTAGTGTTGAATACATAAGCTTCTCTCCAGATAGTTTTTCAGAAATTGTCTAGTCTTCAAACAACTATTAAATAATTGTTAAGTGAAAAGTATTTCCCAGTGAAATCTTGGAAAGTTAAAGTATATCATGGACATTAAGGGAAAAAAACAAAGTGAAACAACTTAGGAACTGTATTTAAGTACTCGTAAATGGAAACATTTGAGTTTTGCAGACCCATATATTGACTTACAGAAGAAAACATTCATGCATCATGAATCTTTATTGTACTTCCTCAAACACACCTTGAGGCACCTCTTATTTTTCACCAGTGTAGAGCTTTTATGTAGCTACAGGCTGTTATAATTACATTTAATTATAGCTATGCCACAGCTGTGATGAATTGTAACCCCCTCCTTTGAGCAATTGCAATTAATGAGCTATTGTTTAATTTCTGTTGCTGTGCCCTGTATAAAGATGTAATATTGGTGGACTATCAATAGTACAAGATGCTTACATAAAAAAGATTTATTACAAAGTGTGCAACTTGGGTCATTTAAACATTTGTCCTATTCATAAAAGGCCTGGGCACATGATGACAACTTTGCTTTACGTTTCTCCTCAGATCAAGTTTGGGAAAGGAGAGTGGGTGGTCGGCCATGTGCAATATGAGAAGAAAAATGATTTGTCTCTTTACATAATCATCCCTGCTGTAATTGTCCCCATGCTGATTATCATCTTCATCTCAGTTTACTGCTACAGGTGAAATAACAGTATTTATTTTAAAATATTGCATTGCAATTAAACTAAATATTTTATTTCAGACTTATTGACATATACATCCAACATGACTGAGATATTGCTGATTTATATATACAGAAAATAAAAATGTATTTTATCTTTTTTCATGATTCATGTGTCTTACCTTTCATCTCTGTACAGGAGAAAGAGTCAACAGGCAGAGAGAGAGTATGAGAAGGTCAAACACCAGCTTGAGAATCTGGAGGAGAGTGTTCGAGATCGCTGCAAGAAAGAATTCACAGGTACCAACAGTGCAGCCACACAAGCACATGTTAATTCCCCTCTAAAGGTCTGCTTCTAAGACAATAAAGGGTAATGAGCAATGTAGCTGTGATTAAATGTTTTTTTTGTTGTTTTGTTTTTTTCTTTGTGTGTTGTACTGCAGTTAATTAGATCATTTTCTACCACCTAATGTCTTAATATTAGGCTGTCATCATTATCAGGAACACTTTTGCAATAATTGTAATAGAAGACAATCTTATTCCTGGAATAATTGTTTCTGCAAAGCTTTCTGCTGTGCCTCTCACAATGTCATTCATTAAACAGAGGCAACGTGTGTGAATACCAGTAGTTACCGTAATTATTAAGAACAAGCAAGTTAATTTCCTTATTTCTAACTTTTAGATTTAATGATTGAGATGGAGGACCACACCAATGACTTGAATGAGGGACGAATTCCCCTCCTGGACTACAAGACCTATACAGACCGGGTCTTCTTTCTACCCTCAAAGGACGGTGCCAATGATGTTATGATCACAGGGAAGTTGGACATTCCAGAAGCTCGAAGGGCAACTGTGACACAAGCGCTCAACCAGTTCTCCAACCTTTTGAACTCCAAGACATTCCTTATTAATGTAATTATGTTACAAATAAGCAGTGATTTTTTTCTTTTGTTTTAGGCAAACCAAGTCTCCATATTTACTTTCCTGTGGGTTCAGTCTTCAAATTCATATTAATAAGTTGTGTGACAGACAACTGATGTAGCATTTAGATATCTTAGCATTTCATAGCTTGTTTTAATTTTCCCACGAGATCAAATTTGTAGCTTAATGTTAAGCTTGGTGACTCATAAAAATTGCATCCCCTCCTTTTAGTTCTACACAGAAGGGAAAAGTGTCTCTTTAACCTCCACGTGTAAGGAAAATAGAAGTATAGTGACACACAAGTCCTCTAAAATTGTCAAGATATTGTTTTTTTTTTAAATAAGTATTTGTTTTCTTTTGTTTTTATCTAATTTTAAGTTATTTTCTGATCACACATAGAGTAACAGTAAGTCAGCTTAGCCCTCAATTTCTTAGTTAAAGAAGACAAAGATAATGTATTACTGTGCAATCCTGGATATGTTTGTAATCAACAATAGTAGATTGCTCCACTACAGTTCTGATAGTTTCTCACTCCTCTGTCTTTTGTTAGTTTTGAGCTTATGAGCCTTAACTAATTGTGCTATAAGAATCTATTTTGAAAAAGGTCCCATGCTATGAACTAAAGACATTTATGGTTTAGTTTTTGGAGTGCAGCATTGAGTGCAGAAGACACAGCAGAGACGTGTGAAGATTTCTATTAATCCAATATTGCTGTCACAGAAACCACACTCTCAGAGGTGTTAACAGCATTTGTGGGGTGATTCTTCTTCCACTAATTGGGATTATTTCTAAGCCACAATGTTTTACAGGGCAAAGCCAAAATTACCTTGATAACTATAATTTTCACTGGCATTAGTCATTTGATCTTTTAAAGCATATTATGCTTGGTTTTGCTTCTGTGTGTGTTGGCTTCATCATGATGATTAATTCAGCTCATCAGTTGCCTGTTTCTGTGTGTATGTGATTGTGTTTTTGTAGTTTATCCGCACCCTAGAGCGCAGTCATGACTTCAATGCCAGGGCCAAGGTGTACTTTGCCTCCCTGCTGACAGTGGCTCTGCATGGGAAGCTGGAATACTACACTGACATTATGAGAACACTGTTACTGGAGCTGATGGAGGAATACGTCCACAGCAAGAATCCCAAGTTGATGCTGCGCAGGTTGGTGTGGATCAGCTCAGTGCTGTTTCTCTGCAGATAAAGACACAATGTTGACACTGTTTCTTACAAAAGCAGTTCAGCACAGTTAAAATATGTTATTTAGTGCCACCAGCAAGTTATGTTTATATAAACAAGTAAAATCTCAACATTTACAAAATAATCTAGTACATAAATGCAGATGTATGCGGTTTCTTCAGTTTTTGCTTCTTTGGCCACCTGAAAGTTCACTTTCACTTGAAATACCAAAACAAAACCTAATAGTTTGCTATGAAATATAGTACTAACCTTTAGATTCAATGGTTTGTTTAGCAAACTGTGCTTTCTCTGTGTCTCAATCTCCCCAGATCTCTCTCTGGCATTGATCTTTTCAGCCAGTTGAGACAGTCTGGGATTCAGTTCAAGATGCAGCGGACAGTTTCATTCTGCTGGCATGTTTTCTGTTTAATATTGCAGTGAATGTTCTCGTCCACTATGAAGGACCAGTCTGCTACTCAATCTATTCCAGTCTTCCTTCTGTTCTGCCGTCTGCTTTTTTTTTCTTTGTTGGAGCCAACTACAGTGTGTTGGGTGAATCTTTTGTGGTTTCTTTTCAATGCCTTTTTTTTTCTAATAGTATGTCTGATAAATTTCAATCTGATTAGAGAAACTCTAATCAACTGTGCTCCAGATTACCTTCAGGAGTTTAGTCCCTATCGACATTACTGTGCAGAAGCAATGAACCAGTTCTTGTTTATTTATATTTAGCTTCTATTGTCAGAGTTTTTTGCCATCTTTCAAAGTGGTCTTCAGCAATAGTTTTCCAGTTTATTTGAAGATTTTTAAAGGTATATTTTATTTGGATAGTGAAATCCTTCTGACTGTTTCAGATAAATCCTTGCACATGACCTTTTACAGTTAAATATGTATTTTTATTTAAGCCATTTAACATTAACCTATCCACCATTCCACCACAAAAAGAAAATGTACTTACACACATCATAAAGCTCAGCAAAAAACCTATTTTAATTGCATCTTTGGGCACTTTCTAACTTTCAGCCTGCTGCAAACAAACAATTTATTTACAGTATACTATGTTGTTTGTAGCAAGTCTATAAAAAGAATAAGGAAATCAGATAAGTTGGAACAAAACAGTTGGAAGGTCGCAGCCTGTTAAAGTAAATCTCAGCTAATGAACAGTTTGTGGAAATTATAAACATCCCTTTGTTTTAGCATTTTGCTCCAGTTGGGGTTAGTAGTCAGAAATGTGTGGAAGCGTCTCACCTGTCTGCAGCTTTAGTTTGTGCTTTAGGTTGACACTACCATTGAATACACAGAACGTAAAGTGTACAAAGATTTGCTTTGTGGTGCAGTGAAATGACCTGTTTTCTTCTTTTTACTTTTGCTTCTTTGCTGTTTTATCGATTATAGTGTTCAATTTTCTTTGTTATGAAATTGATGGTAGTTCGGTTAAATTAGCCCTTCCCAGTTTTTTGTGTTCAGCCATTCAGCATTCGACCAATGTTTCATCTCAAAGTTATGTGTTGTCAGCTTTTTAGACACCATCTCTGTTATGCCTGTTTAAAAAACCAAAAATAACTCTATATAAGATTTGAAAGCAGTGGAGATGGATACCTCCATGAAGGTAAAAACAATAGTTTACAGAAGGCTCATCAGAAATGATATTCTTGAAAGGGTTTCTGTGAAATAGCTGTTCAAGAACTGCGTTTAAAATTAGCGGCAATAGGTTTTAAAAAGCGAGGACTCTTCCCCAGAGGCTGGACCTCAACATTATTGAAGTGGTCTGGGATCAGCTTGTCTGAGAACAGAACAAACGGCAGAAAACATCCAAAGCTTTGGAATGCCTCTTCCTGAAGATTGCTAAAAGATATTACAAGAAAACCTTTCTAAGATGGTTCAGGCTGTGTTGGAAAAAAAACAAGTCCACTATACAAATATTGGGTTTCTTGCTCAATATTGCTTTATTGTTTATACGTATTTTAATAACTTTCAGTTTAATTCTTTAAGACATAATATAAGGATCTAGGTTTATTTTACAACTTTTGCAAAGCACTGCAAATCTGCCTATATATATTTTCAATATTTGATTACAGAATTAGTTATACATCTAAAAAATGTTTTAAAATAATGTGATTTAACTTAACGTGTTGCTTATGTTTGTGAGATCAACTGGGATTTTTAGAAACTAAACAAACCACTGTGGATGCTTACGTTTGATTTTACTTCAGTTTATTTTAATTGCTAAAGATTTTCAGTTTGTAATGTTTTTTTTATATACAATTAGTGTCTGTGAAAGCTTCCTATTCTAGTTACTTAATCAGCCTCACAGAAAGAAACTTGGATTTTAACGGTCTTTGAGCATGACCCAGTTTTTGCTGTAATTATCATGTCGGGGTCTAATCATGATCTGACTACAACTCCCTATCCTTCAGCTGGACCTGTTTGACAGCACAGCCACTCATCACCACAGAGACAGGGTTATGTTTACTGAACTATCTGCTGTGCTTAGGCAAGCTGTGACTAGCTATTATACAAGCACACATCTTAATTATTCCCCAGTGGAAAAGTTCATTATGTTTATTAGGCCGCTGTGGCAACATGGGCCTCTTTTATATACGAGATTGTATCTAATTGTGCATGCTATGTATGAGCTAGCTGTAGGCACCATCAATGAATATTTGACATTGTGATGGGCTAGCTGTCAAATAAACACCGATACATGCTTTAGATTAAAATAACATAATAACCACCCCACCCCCGTGTTGGTTAAACAATAGTTTAATGACTCCTTTAAACCAATGTAAATGTATTTTGCATTCAATAAATCAAACTGATAAAATTTTTATAGATACACAAAATTAGATTAAAAACGTGTCAAGATAAGAACCTTAACAATAAACCCATAACGTCAAAGTACTGCATGTTAAATTTAATTGGTGAACACAGATTGTTTTCTCAGTTTGTAAACGTGGATTCAGACAGTGTCATGATATATGAACAGATTTGTTTCTATGCATTTTTACATTTCTACCTACAGTTTTGACCTTAATTACACACACATATACACACACAAACACACACACACACACATATATATATATATATGATATGGTCTGTGTCTTTCAGGTCAGAGACAGTGGTGGAAAGGATGCTGTGCAATTGGATGTCTATCTGCCTTTACCAGTTTTTAAAGGTAACAACAGTTTTGAATTGGTTTGTTAAGACCGTTGAAAATTGCCATAATTGGAGATGGAAATGGAAGCATTTTAATGTTCACAGATTTGCGCTTTATTAATTTAGGAAAAGATGTGTACTTGCATCAAATTTTTATTTTAATTCTATTATTTGTCATTTTCACTTTACTTTGGGGTAAATTAGTTTGTCATTCTTTTAGGAACATTGCAAAAAACACTCTTAGCTGTTCTGTTTTGATTCAGATGTTTTATTCTTTCATTGTAAATTAATAATGTCATATATTTGGATTTTGTACTCCAGAACATTCTGTGTAACCAAATAACTTGGACTTGGATAAATTGACATTTTTTACCATATTAAGTTTTACTATAAATACTGTAGTCTAAGGTATAATTAATAAATTAACATTTTAAGTTACTGATGAATCCACTCAGTTATAAAGGCATATGATGTGTATATTGATACATTTTTAGTGCTTACATTGACAAAGTGAATTTATTTTGAGAAGCTTATCACAGCAATTAGTTTCCTAACCACAGTAGAGAGAAAGTTTTATTTGGTTTTGTGTATCCTTTGTGTGTGTATCAGGACTCTGCTGGCGAACCCTTGTACAAACTGTTCCAAGCCATCAAGCACCAGATTGAAAAAGGGCCTGTGGACGCCAGAGTGAAGAAAGCCAAGTACACCCTCAACGACACAGGCTTGTTGGGTGATGATGTTGAGTACTCTGTCCTGGTGAGATGGAGTGACACACAAAAACACAGACACAAGCTCCCTTACATACAGAAACCTACTAACCATACTAAACCAGTGCACACTGCTTTGTGATTGCAGGGTGTTCTGTGCATGATGAGCAAAACAAACACACTCATATGTGCTGCAATGTTGCCATGGTAACAACACACAGTAAAGGGGGGGAATAAAACCCTGAAGCGATCGGCCGCTTTTGTGTGACATCCATTTTTGGTGTTCTCTGTACTAAAGCGATTCAGGCAACACATTCCAATATAGATGTAGTATGTGTGGCTAAGACAAGTCTGGACAAGTATATAGTACATAGCACCTCATCACCCCCCTGACCCCCGCTCCTTGACCTTGCTGTACATGCTCTGAATTTATTTAGGTAGCTTTCAGGAGTCAGGAAAAGCTTGTGCGTCTCATTTTGTGATTGTGTTTCGATATAATGGAAGCTAATCTGAGCGCAGCTGTTTTCTCTTATAGTCAGCACAAATAAAAAGACCCATGGGTAATGGCTTTGTCGGGGACAATTATCAAATTAGGCTGAATTACACGTCTCCTGTTGAGATGGATCACATTCTGTGATTGAATTAAATGGAGAGAAACAACAAAACACGCAGCAAGCATGATTCTGCAGCAGATGCTGCGTTTACTACCAGTTTTAATTCAGTGTCCTCTTCACATTCACTTTAAATGCAGATTAGTTTATGAGATTGCTGTTGCTTTTAGTTTCTCTGGCTTTATTTGAGTCTGTTGGTTGGTCAGTGCCATCTAACTGAGCCAACTTGAGTTTAGGAGGTGAGATGGAGCAGAATTTGCTGCTGTTGAGTTTTGGTCATTTGCTGGCCACGGTGGCAAGATGTCAAGTGTCACTGCAACATGTGTGTATGTTTGAGTGTGTTTCCAGAAGCCCTGTTTCCATAACAACATCCCAATAAAGCTCAGTGTGTGGGTGGCTGGCTGGGTGCTCTGACCATGTTTGAATAATTCCACATACTATTTTTTTTGTTGTTGTTATACTTCTGTGTGTAGGCACTCTTCCATTACCTCACAGTTTTGGTAAATATTTCAGTAGGTTGCTTTTTCCCCAGACATTGCAGGTGTTGGTTCATGGTGAAGGTCCTGATGTGACACCTGTCAAGGTGCTAAGCTGTGACACCATCTCCCAAGTAAAGGAGAAGATCATAGAGCAAGTGTACAGGAACCTGCCATACACTCTGCGACCAAAAGTCGATAGCGTCACTTTGGGTGAGTCAAGAAGAAAGAAAAAAAAATCAGAAATTAAAAATAGAAATGCTAAATCAAGACATCTTCTGTACTTTCATTCTCTAAAACATGGCACACAAACAGCCTACATATACAGATGGATTTGAAACTCAGCTTAAACTTGAATGTAATAATGAGCAGACAGGAAAGCAATGTGGTGGTGGTGTTACCTCCATCAGGTACTCTGTGATTGTTGTAGAGCACTGAGGTTATTTTATTTAACTTAATTACATCAAAGCAGAATTTGATGTATCTATCAATATCATGGTTTGTCTATTTTACTTTAGCCTCATTACAAATTACAAAAAGATTGATAGAAGTTAAGAAGTCATTAATTAGTAGCAATACAAAGAAAGCTTCAGAAACATGAGGGGACCATCTCAAAAGGCTAAAACTCCATATACATTTTCTAATATCAAAGCTCTTATCTATTCCTATCATGCTGTAGATCCCATATCATGCGATGAAATCTGCATTTACCATTTGGTGAAGAAGTATTTGAAAAATGGAGAGATGGGGGGGGACTAAGTATATGGATACTTGCCAAATATTCTTATATGTCTTATGTCCTCCTCTTCCCTTAATCACAGAGTGGCGCCCTGGCTCAACAGGGCAGATTTTGTTAGATCTTGACTTGACCTCCCAGAAAGAAGGCAAATGGAAGCGCATCAACACTCTGGCGCACTACAATGTAAGTATTGTCATAATATATTGCCACCATGGACACATCAGGGCAAAGATTGATGGGGGCATAGGGAGGTGAATTGATGTGTGTGGGTGTGTAAAAATGAAAGGGGCTGATATTTTCACACCATCTCAGAGACTGGGTGGTACATATCAGTTTTAGGACACAAATAAATCTAGAGAACACACAGATTCTCCTGTAAAACTGGAACATTTAGTGTCTTGCTAAAATCAATTTAATTTCTTCAAAGCAGTGGAGTTGGTTACTGATGTGATCAAAATACAGGTTTGCTGCAAATGTTTTCTTTACTAAACCTTTCTGGAAATAGTTTACATATGTAACGGCATCCTGTCAAACTTCATTCAGCATTGTATTTGCAATATACTGTGTAAAAATGACATACACTATATGTAGTTCATGTTTTCCTATATGCGTATGTATGATGTAACTGCATCTCATTATGAGAGTACATTGTATTTCACTCACAAGGACGTACATTGTGTCCTGCTTTGATAAACACTGTTAAAGTGGCCGTGAAAATCTTCTTTGCAGATCCATCAAGGGGCACAGCATTTTTTTTTCTTTGTGCTGTAGTTTGGTTTAAACTCTTCACTTGAATATTAAATAATGACCCCAAATACTGTATGTTGATACAAGAAAATATAGTTCAATGTTTCTTTTTCACTTTTTGCACTCATCAGGCGTACAACACACTTGGATAGTTTTTTATTTCCATTGAACAACTTCCCAGTTAACATGGTTTTCGTTGCACTCGTGAGCTCTCAGTAGCAACAGTTTGTCGTTAAATCTTCCAGGCATTGCATTGATTCTGAGAAAATAAAGGCCATTCTGTGATACCACCTTTGATCCCATCTTCTGATGTCTTGCAGTTAGTTTTGGACAACCACCTTGTTGCTATAGATTCATTGGTGGGTCAGAGTAGTGCTAATGAGTTACTGTAGCTGTACTGTACTGTAGAAAACTCTAGAGTTACTGTAGCGTAAATAGTTAATGATGCTAAAGAAAATGGCCTGTAAACATGCCCATTAAAACACAGTCTATGTCTACAAAGTCTCATTGATTAGGAATTATTTCTGAGGCACATCGAGACAGCTGACTATAGAAACTATACCTTGTAATAATATTAAAGTGCATGTATTTTGATGTGTACCTAAATATAATTTTTTGAAAAAGTTCACTGTTTTTTGCAGGTGCGAGATAACGCCACGTTAGTTTTATCCAAAGTGCTACACACACAACAAAACTATGACCAGAACCAGGAAAATCATGAAGAGCGTGAGTGTCTCAACACACACACATCAACAAACCAACAGAGCACAGCTCACGCATTTTTGAGAATTTAAAGCATGCCTTTGTTTTGTTTCCTCGGGGCATTTCTCAATATCCCAGCTCTCATTAAATATGCTAATGTATGTTGTTTTATGTATTCCATGCCCTGATAATATGCTGAAATTGTATACACTTGTGCTTTTTATGTAATTTTGGAAAGTTTATTATTCAATGTCTCTTCTTCGCATTTAAGCTCAGTTAGCAGACACCCTTTCATTTCATCTTTTGAATATTTTTTCCATAAAAATGTGCACAAACAATAAGAACTAGACTTATTAGAGGAAAAGTTTAAAATGTTGTTTTTTTCCACATAGAAAAAGGTTTGTTGGAGGATGATAAAGTTTTCCACTTGGTGAGGCCAGCAGATGAACTGGATGAGATCAAATCTAAGCGAGGAAGCATCAAGGACAAGTCAATGACCAAAGCCATTACAGAGATCTATCTGACACGACTTCTCTCCGTTAAGGTAGAGCGCAAAGACAAAATTATTTAGTCAATCAGATTTTACATTTACATTAGTTATTTAATTTCTTTCTAATTTCATGTTTATAGCTCAAGGCTTTGATATTTTTGTCTTTTCTCCTGCTGCTGCCCTGTCTCATATTATTTGTTGGTTCTTTCAGGGAACATTGCAGCAGTTTGTGGATGACTTCTTTCGCAGTGTGCTGTGCTCTGGGGCAGTGGTCCCACCGGCTGTCAAATATTTCTTTGACTTCCTGGATGAGCAAGCACTGAAACACAATGTGGATGAGGAAACCATGCATATCTGGAAGACTAATAGGTACAAACACAGGGTGGCTGCATACATTTTTATTCCAGAAGCAGATTTAAAGCAGTACTTTTTTTTATTTTAGGTTGATGTTGTACCTTTTGTGTGTGTGAATTTTTTTTTTTGGGGGGGGGGGGGGGGGGGGGGTTGCGTGTTTTAACTTGGTCCCCAAAACCCTGGTTCGAGTCTCCTTTTTTCCAAAAAAAAGGAAACCCCC
>JBAMHV010000010.1:13335739-13351453 GCA_037177535.1 Pseudomugil gertrudae
TTTGTTTTTCTTTTCCTTTATGTTTCTAAACTGTTTTACAGTGTGTACGATTAATGGTTATCTATACTCGACAAATGACTTTTCTTACTGCTATGCAGTTATTTTTATTTCTTGTTTCCTATACCATATAAATCTTTGTAAGACATGTTGAAATACTGTACTCTAACTGTATACTCCTATGCATTGAGTCCTTGGACAAAAACAACAAAAGAGAGAAAAAAACTTGTTTGTGCAGTTGTCTTTTTTTTATTTATTTTTCTTCCCCAATTTGAACTTGTGAATGTACTGTAATGACAAAAGAAAAAAACTGGGACACACATTTTCAGTACAGGACTACTAATGGAATCATATTTTTCCTACTGATCCAAGGCAGCTCTCATAAGAGTCTCGATCTTGTACCTGTTCTGGTTGAAGTGAGTAAAATTAATTTTACTAAAGTAATTTGTGTGGATGGAACAGTTACCTACAGATTTCATCATACACTTTTCCATGAATAAACTCAGACACATATATACCCTTCATTTTTGCTTTGTTTATTTCACTTGGACATTATTGATTTGCTTCGACTGAATGCTCATGCTTTATTCATGAGAGGTAACAATCACCTTGGGTGATGAGAGTAGCTACAGGCAGTGAACTGTGTTCTTAAAGGTATTTGCTGTTCACATAGTTTATAACCTTAGAAAAACTTGCAGACAAAAGCATTCTGAATTTCTGAGAATTAAACCAAGTCACTTCATGAAGTGGTCCAATGTAATTTTTTTTATTCCTCCTTCCCAAACATCTCTTTAATATGACCCTAAACAACTTTGCTGATCATATCAATCTTTCCAGATTACATTCCCTGTCATGGCTGATGCCATTTCCCACAAATGCCACATCAGGTTCTCGTCGTACTGCTTGGAATACAAACTAAAACGCCTGGCTTCATGAAATGCATTGGTAATATAAGAGCAGGGCGACACCTGTCATCAGCAGTGAATGTTAGAAAATTTATGCTGTAAACATTATGTACTGACGGCTAAGAATACAATTGATAAAGCAAGAACTGCTTCCTCAGGCTGCTTGGTAAGGTATATTAAAAATCTGTTGCAAAGGCCCTTTAGTTTTCTTTTTAGTGAGCAGACTGTTGATGCAGCAACAGATGAGAGTAACTTCAAGGGCAGCTGAATACACTTCATTATCTTAAGCAGTGTAAAAAACATCATTCTAGATCAGTTATATTAAATCAAAGGCAATACAGTACTTTACATGATTAAAACATGTAGCTTACACCATTTTTGGACATTTAAGATAAAAAAAGAAGCCTGTCTTGCACTGTCTAGAAATCAGTGACACAATATACACTCAGAATAATTATAGTAAATCAGCATCTCATGGGATTTGGCAGGAAAATGGGTTAAAATCTGCATGTTTCCAGCTTCTGATCTCCTTCCTTTAATGCTTTCTTACACAGCAGGCAGTCTCTTTAGCAGACGAAAAAAATCAGTAATTTACATCTAGATGCACTTCACCCATGCACATGTTTCAAATAATACTTTCAAGGAGAAGACTGAGAAGGATAAAGAGAAAATATAAATGGTTGAGTAGGCTTTATTGCAATCCTGATTATTACACTTAAACTTAACTTTGATTTTAAACTTTTCATTTTTATTATTTCAAACAACTTTCTGTGACTCTAAACTCACATGTCTGTAAAATAAAATATCACACTAAGTTGTTTAACTTTACTAGGCCTTAATGGTTGTCATTAAACTAAATGGTTATAAAATAATTCTGTTAATGGCAAAGTCTAATGTGGTAGGAGATGAGGTGATAATAAAACACTAAAAACAACAAAGTGTCCTTGGATGGAGCAAAATTATAGAAAAAATATTTGTGATTTTTAAAATGGGAAAATGTATGTGCCCTTAAACTTTGAGGCAATGGACCACAATTGTGTACAACCACAAATCCAAGGAAAAAGGGGTTTTCATCCCATTCTAATATTCTATTTTGTTTAGTCTGTTTTTAAACTGTATGATTAATTACTTATTTACCTAATTTTAATTTGACCTCATTAGGTATAAATCCTTACACACAGACTCAAAACTACAAAACAACACAAAAAAAACTAATACAAACCAACCCACAAATTAAAAAAAATCTAAGGATGAATCCTAATCAAATCACAAATATCCATAAAGAGTTGTAAAAAAAACATTTAAGACATCTAAACTGAAAAAGCTACAGAGATGGAAATAAACCAGGTTGAGACAAAATAGATAACTACAAAGGAACAAAACTGTCTGATAATAAACTAGGAAGAGAACATGCAAAATGAGGAGCAAATGTGATGGACATAACTGCCATTAAATGTGTGAAAATACTATAAAGAGATGCAACAGCCTATAGGTGCAGTTGGAGATTTGACAATGACCGAGAAAAAAAAAAGCAACCCCAAGCCAAACCAACAATCAGAAGACCTGGGGCCTTTCAGATTTAGTTGTGTTTGTACTATACAGTCCCTGATTAGTAAAGGTTTTTTTAATCATCCTAAAGCAAAAACTATATGTGGAGATATATTGCTTACACTCATGTTGTCCATATGTAAAACACTGTAGGCTATTAAATATATTTATTTTTGGCTCTTTAGAGTTGAAGAGAGTAGACTTTTTTCTGACATTGTGAAGGTTTGGTTTTAGTGATTTAATCACCCAGCCAATGAAGAATTTATACCACTCTGTCTGCGAGAATAAAAATAAATGGTAATTTTACCAATTTGGTGTCCTTTCAAAGAGGCTGTCGACAAGGATAGTCCGACCCTATTCGCGTAATTTATAGAAATCAGAGAGGATAAAGTAATTAAAAGAATTTGGATTAAGGATATTAAATCTAAGGTTTCTCTTTTTCCAGATAATTTATTAGTAACTCTTCCTCATCCAGAAACAACTCTGCCTAAGTTGATGTAAACTGTAACAGTGTTTGGAGATTATTTTGGATACAAAATTTACAAAAAAAACTCAAGTGATCTTGTACAATTATATACCTACCACACAGATAATTAAAAAAAAAAACCCTTTTGCAATTTTAACTGAAATTATAAAATTGTTGTCTGGAGATTAAGATTCCCAAAACACGGGAATTATTAACCTGTAACTAAACAAATAAAGGAAGACGTTCAAAGATGGACTTAAAAATGAAGATATACAACTTTGAAAAACTAAAAGAGAAATATGACCTAGATAAGCAAGACTTTTCCTGATATCTTCAAGTTATATCTGACTTTAACAATAACATTTAAATCAGGGAAGAAAATAACTGATTTATCACACTTTTATTAGATTCATATAAATCTAATACACAACAAAACTCATTGGTTGAATACATTTATGTATACAAACACCAAAAAGTATGTCAACAAATTATGTTAAAATGAAATGGAAAAATGAAGCAAAGATCACTATATCAGAGGAACAATTACTTAATATCTGCACAACACTACATCCAGCTCAGGTCACTGGAGGGAATACATATGGAAAAATAAACCTCAGAACAAAAACAAAAACAAATGAACCGATCTGAGTATGGACTTGCCGGAGGCATTGCGGAGAATTGGTTGCCACACATTACCACATTTTCTGGGTTTGCCCTGCTATCCAAACATATTGGACTGAAATTGTTGGGGAAATCACCCATCTGATACATTTTAATTTATTAAATGATTTTTGTACTGTCTATCTGGGAGATATCGGTACCTACCAACAAATCTGCTAGTGAGAAATATTTAATAATGTCTTGCTGGCAGCAAGTAAAAAAGCTGTTACCAGAAAATGACTAATGAAAAAGCCTCCAGCACAGAAAGACTGGAAAGAAATAATGACAGAAATACATAAAATGGATATGTTAACCTTCTCTCTGAACCTTAAAATGGATCAGTTCCATACATACTGGAAGAAATTGAAGGATTATATTGACCAGGGAGGCATGGTACAAAGTGGCAGATTAGAACTGTAACCTGAAGATGAGATGGAATAATGTAATTTGACAGATAAATGTATGCACCCATATATAAATCCCTGAAACACTTCCAGCCTTTTTATCCATTTAACCAAGTTCATAAGCCAAAGATTGAAATATATCAAGAAAGGGGAATGGAAATAATAAATAAAAGATTTAAAAAAAACTTTTGGGGGATTGCACAATAGACTGGATTGTATATGATGTATATTTGTCAGGTGTTTTAGATATATGGACACTTTGCTTTGCTTACCTGGATGACTTGGTGTTGACTAGCTGACCTCGGTCAGTGAGTATAAGATACCTGTCCACCCCCCTCATGTTCCCGGATGTTTTTAAAAATATTTTTTTATTTATATCTTATGTTATCATTATTTTTTATTGTTTATGTATTGTCTATAATATATCAAACTTTACCAATAAAAATAGAGTATAAAAATTTACTTGTTTTGCATTCAGAATTATGACTTCTTGATAGCAAAAATGTTTTATTCTATGTATCAAAATAAGTTCTACTTTATGGTTTTGTTCACAAGTCCCGTATGAGACTTTCTGTAAGTCTGTTCTCTTGAGCGCACGGAATTTGATCTAGAATTTTTTATTTTTTATTATATATTCTGTCATTAATATATAAAAAAACGAAGAAACAAAACGAAGAAAAATAATCTGTAGTGATCATTTCAGCCAACGCATCAACTACAGTAGCCAATGACATTTTAATTTGTTCTATGACTGACAATCAAATTTGACCAATTAGCGTGAAGTTGTTTGATTTTATACACCAATCACTGAAAGGTTGTCTGCCAATCTTCCAATCAAATTTACAGGGCCGGTTCGAGAGTTTGTCGTAGCCCGCGGAAGACAATGGCCGATGAGTGTGGCAGCTAGCTTGTTGTTATTGCTCATTGGTATAATATGTCATATTAACTGCCGAAAATATGTAGGAATGCAATATCACGCAAAGGTGAAGAATATCACAGTAGCGTCAATTATACGCACCATAAAGTTAACTGGACAAGAAATCACCCAGGAGTGAAATGCTAACAACAAACGTTAGCATGCTGTGGAACGAGTCGCTGTTGTTGCAAGCTTAACATTGCCAGGTGAGTCACTTGTCATCGCTGTATTTTGATAGTTGAAACAATTTCAAAATGATAACTTTAGTTCAAAATGAGATTGGTCATGCTGAATGAGTAAGCACTTTGATATAGTAAAAATGGTTGTGATATTGCTCATCTTTAGCTTGTTGCCGTTAGCTCTTTCCAGCGTTTACGTATATTCATTTACTCAAAACTGCTGTCTTGCAGAGGATGCATTTCTGGTAGAACGACGAGGTGTGTGGGGTGATTGTGTCAGTCTGAAAGCTGACATGTATCAAAAACGTATTTTATGATATTTGACTGGTAGCTGTGGCGGTCCATAGGAGCCAAACATTTCAGAAATAAAATAGTTAAACTTTGCACTGCACAGAAGACACATCTAAGGAAGCTGCATATTTTCAAGAAAATAACAAAACACTTAACATTAGCGTTTATTAAAGAAAAAACCTGTTTGAAATGACCGAACTAATCAAACTATGTATTTTAAGAATTGAGTCAGTAGAAAATACTTTTTAAAACTAAATAGTTTCTTAAATAGATATTACAGAATATGATTTGAGCAAAACAAATAAAAGCATTGCCACATATTAGAGGAGAAATAATTTTATTTTCACTTGGCAGAGCAGAAAAACCCTGCAACAGGTTGGGATTTTGTGTCTCAGACTGTCAGCAATGCCTGTTTACATCCACATTATTCTAAAATGAGCCCCATTAAGATAATACCCAACTGAGACGATAACACACATAGAGGATTTTTCTTATTACCATAACCAAAGCAAGATTATTTTAGGTGTAAGCAATAATCATACACAACACTTTATGTAGATATTTATTAACCTTTTTTAATCCCTAGTGTTCTGCTACTTTACAATATATGCTAAACAGAGTCAGTGTTGAACACTGGTTCTGTTAAAGAGTCTATGCTGAAGTCTAGACATCTTTATTACTAACTGCTGCCCCTAACATTATTTTACCATCCCTTTTCAGCTAACTATGTATTTGACATTTAGCTACCATACTAATTTGCATTTGTCACACACACATCTTCTGCAAACACAAGAACTTGCATAACATTTAGTGTCTTGTTTTGTACAGAGTGGTAGGTTATCTGAAATGTTATGACATGTTTTCTGTTTTATTCTGTTGGTGCCTCAAGGCCAATGTAGGTTCATGTCTACAGTGCTTTACCTTTGTGTTCTTTTTAAAAATTATTTATTCAAAGAAAGCATCCACCATGTTTTTTTGTGATACACAGTGTCTGAAGAAGCTGTACTACCATGTATATGAGCAGTAACATCACCACAAAGTCCAGCTGCAACAGTAGCAGCATCACTGAATTGTTAAGTGCCCTGTGTGACTGCAGCCTGTCCGGGGTATCGTGGAAGCGCAGAGCCCTTGGAGGAGTTTCCAGAGAAAGTTTCCACAAATCTCTCAAGAAGCGTGCCTATGGTGCCCTGTTGTCTAAGCTATTTCAAGATGGCACCAGAGGGTCTGCCTCAGGACCGACTGCTGCATCCAGTACACCACCCAGAAACAAAGTCCTGATGGTGTGCTTTGACTTGCGGGTGGCAGGGTGCCGAGAGGAAGCTGAAAGGCTGGAGGAAATGCTTGGGAGACTGCCTGAAGGACTGACCTCTGGTCTGAAAGAAATGGATGCTGTACTAGAGCTTTTAGTATTTCTTGCTGGTTCTGCACCTCCACCTGCTACATCTTTTAGCAAGGACTACATGAGACATGAGAGGCCAGTGTTACGAAGGCCTTCCCCCTGGAGTTACCAAAGCGAGGAACTGCAGAGGCTTGAGGCCAGGGCGTGGGGTTTAGTTTGTGGAGAAGAATGGGGGACTTTGGAAAGTCTATGTGGGACTCAGAGGTTGTTGGATGCACCACCGGGAACTGGGCTGCTGGCTTTAAGGACTAAATTGGAAGTGGAGGAAAGATTTGAGAAGGAGACCAGGCTGACATTGTTTGGAGCACTGCAGCACACTCGCACTTCAGACATGGATATAAGACTTGATCTGCCTCCTGTCCCTAGTAACATTGATGTTACTGGATTGGCCATCAGGGTAAGAGACTATATTGTTTAAGCCAAGTATGTAAACTGGGTTGGTATGTTTTACAGTGTTATTGTGATCATATTTGCAGAATTTTTTTTATTGAACTTTTATCTCATTGTTAATTTGTGGATTGCTTGATGCTGGACTGCACAGGTTCCTCCATGTTTGGATCAGTCTGAGGATGAGGGTTTCCAGTCAGCCTCAAACCTGACCCCAGACTCTCAGTCAGAGCCCAGCCCTGTTCCAGACATTGATATCTGGGAGGCTCTCTGCACATTTGAACCTGAAAAACGCCGCTGCTGGGAATCTGTTGGCTGGTAAATGTTTGGCAATCATAAGCATGCTAAACCGCCAAGTTTCCAGATGCAATACATTTAACTTGTACAAACATTTAACAAAAGCATTTCAAATGTGTTAACCAATGAAAATTACTTTTAGGATTTGATTAACTAAAGGTGCTTCAAGATGCCAGAAAATGGTGAAAATACTCATCTCAGTCTTGTATTCTTATTTTATATCAACTTTATAAAATACAAAACAAGAGTTTATTTAATGTCATATACAGACTTAACAAACACCACCCGAAGCAAAACAAAAGCTGCAACTTATTCCAAAAATGATAGGGGTGTGGGATAGCTTACCCTTTTCTCTCTTTCTCCCACCAGCCCACCAGGAAAAAGAGAGTCCTTCTATCTCACAGAGGGAGGTAGGGAGGCCTTTGACCAGCTGTATCGGCTGTGGGAGGGGGAGATGAGGGTGGTGAGCACGAGCACACCCTCTCCTGTCCTCCCGCTGCCCCTGGACACTCAGACACAATTAGTATCTGACCTCCTCAATGTCCTGATCGGAGTGGCATCCACCACCTTTCCTCTCAACCAGGTGCAAGTTATCACCATTTCTTAGTGTGTAAAATTTAGTTAAACATAATTGTTTCCTGAACTAGAAGGAGAGAATCAATGGACAGTTAGTGCATGTGATAAATAAAAATCAAGTTAACTTGAAATAGTTCATTACTCCAAACCTTTAAAAAAGGTTTTCATGCTGAAAACCACAGCGTTGCATTACATTTTGAAGCTTTAGTTTTCTCAAGATGATTGTTTTTGTCATTGTCAACTGCAAATATTCCTCTTGTCTTGATGCGGAAACAGGCTTTTGGCATTATCATAAGATGAAGATACAGTATGATCACTGCGAATGCTTCAGTTTAAATGTCACGGAGCAAAAGTGCTCCTTGTGAGAAATAGTTAGAGGGAATTTTCTAAAGTGCAGTTCTTGATGTGGTGGTCTGAGGTGATGCTACATTGCACAATATTGTTTGTTATTTTTCTTTCCCCAGAAGAGTACTGTCCAGAAAACACCACATGCATTTCTCATAAAACTGATAGCAATGGCAAGACTCATCTGATTATGCCATCGTTCTAATATAACTCTATCAGCTATGTCTTCGCAAATCACCCGAGTCGACTCTCTTCACAAAGTTTAATATTAGATGGGTTACAAAGACAGCTTCTTTTATTGGATTTCATCAGACTGTACAAGTTGCTCACTGTCTTTTGTAAATATGTTTTTCACCTCAGAGTGTTCAGTTTGACGTCAGACCCGGCGTGTGTGTCTCAGGAGCTTCTCCAGAGAGCGTGTCTCGTCTCTTGGGGGAGTTGGCCCAATATGGCACCTACTACCTGAGGCTTAGCCGCTTTGCTCTGCAGAGTGCTGACAAGAAAGGCCTCGTTTTCCAGGTGTTTGTATAATCATTATTAATTAATACTACTGGGACTACAAAATATCCTCTGCCTGTATTCTCTTGATACATTTGTTGCCAGTGTTGTGTTCATCGGTTCAGAATAATTTGGTCTTCCCTTAAGGGTAAATTTCACACAAATGCACAAACTATTTATTTACACACAGTGAAGCTATTCAAAAAGAGATGAAATACACTAGGATACATGACAGTGGCCTAACAATATTAAATAAAAATCTAAATGAGTGCTGTAATCTGCCAGTAGAGATTAGCCATTTTAGTTTCCTAACATAAATGTAAATGACAATATGTGAAAATATTTTTTCTTGGCCAAGGCATTCACCGGTGGTCTGAGGAAGTATCTGCATTACTACAGAGCTTGTGTTCTCACCACTCCCCCCTCTCTTAGTCTGTTGACAATCGGCTTCCTGTTCCGTAAAGTTGGACGACAGCTCAGGTGGGCTAAAAACTGTATTTTGTTTTATTTCTTGCTATCGGTGCCAAATTTAACCTTAGCTTCCCTCCAGTCAGCAGTATAGTCATTTTTCAGACAGCAAGAACTTTCATGTAAACATCATAAGATCAAAAACTCCCTGCTCTCTTTGAATCTAAGGTACCTGTCAGAGCTGTGCTGCGTAGATGGGCCTTTGGGTGCAGGCCAAGCCACCTTCCCTGTGGTGAGTGCTCTTTTATCTGCAGACTGCAATATGTCATCTATCATGGCCGTGTTTAATTTAACAGATGAGATGTCAACTCTGTGCCATGTGGAACTCTTCAGGGTGTTAAACTGCTGTCCTACCTGTACAACGAGGCCCAGAATAACTGCAGCAACGAAAATTATCCAATCCTGCTGTCGTTGCTAAAGAGCAGCTGTGATCCTTACACGCGGTCAGTGTCTGTGCGCCACATTCACTTTATATTTATCCCAAAGACGCTTTGTGACTTCATATAGTATGCAGAATGTCTTTCATTAACAGATTGTCAACAGACAACAGATTGTCAGTGCTGTGTCTGACTTTTTTCCCCCCGCACTTCGCTCAGGTTTGTGTCTGACTGGGTGTACAACGGTGTGTTTCGAGATGTTTATGGGGAATTCATGATCCAAGTCAATGAGGAATACCTCAGCTACAGGGGTGAGATGGCACATACAAGACATCAGATAACATAAACACTTCAGTCAGCAGGTTCTGAAAATAAAAAGCCCACCAGATGGATTGTCTAGCAGGAAGGAGGAAAAAGAGATTTCATTACAGCCTTTATTGCTAAGTTGGATTCGTCCTTGTGTCTATAAAGGATGTCATGAAGTTATGAAGTTATTGGATGGTAATCAGCAGGAAACGAAATCAGCTGTGGGAACCAGAGCCATCTCTACTCAGCAAGCTAGACAAAGCAATACAAATAAATAACAATCCTTTATTCTTTTAATTTGTTTTGACATGCTGGTTACAAGAAAAAGACTTCAAAAATAGATTTCTCTTGCAGTTACCCTTGACAAATCTGCACCGGCTGAAGTAATTTTATTTAGTCCAATTAATGACTTGATTCCACAAGGAGAGCTGCGTTCAGACAGAAGGAGATGAAGCAGAATAAAGTTGTCTGTTCTACGGCTGACTCACTTTTTATGAGTTTATTGTGTTTTTTTTAACATCTTCAGTAGATTTCCTCGTTTATTTATCTATTGTAAACTATTCATCAGGAATAGTTTGTGAACTTTGATTAAAAATATGTTTTACATGTTATTAAAAGTAAAACATCTTATTTTATGTATAAATGGAATATATAATTAAGAAAATAAAATTAGCATTTAAAGTCTAAAAATGATTGAGGTTCAGCTCTAAATTTAAAGTTGCGTATGTGTAAAGAATAATAATGGAATAATGCATCATAGATGAGTACACAAGCTTCAGCTTTTCCGTTTTGACACTGCCATGTACATAAATTCATGTATGAATCATTGTAGCCTCTCCAAATATTGTATGTCATGCAACATCCCATTCAAGGTCAGACCATCACCTCGCTTTGTCTGGCTAACAGTTTCATTTGCTCATTGGCTATACCTCATCAACTCCTGCAGTGAACGTCCACACTTCTTGCTCTTGCCTTTTGGAGGACACACAAATGTCATTGTTCTCCTCGAACTCCATCGGCTAAGGAAGCAATCAGTAGCTAAGCTTCCTTGGCAAGCCGCAGGCTTTCTGTAAAAGGCTCCGAAATCTCGATGCATTCGTGTTCACTTATGCTTTATGCTTAGGATCACTGAGCTAAGCACTAACAATTTCCATGTGTTAATTCAAGCGACCAGAGTTTTGCCATGCCTCGTAAGTCATACTAATAAGGAAAAGTTTTAGGCCCCGCCTTTGCTGCGTATGGCTCTACTGTTTGTAGTGTTTTTTTTTATGTTTCCATCATGAGTGATGTTCGTTACCAGAAACGTAATGGCACTGTAAAAGTTGTTCTAAATTGTTGGATACAATGTATTAAACATCTTTGAATTTGTGCAGACAAACACTTCTGGATTCAAGGCTACACTCTGATCTCAAAGGATGTGGAGGATTGCGTGCCGCTGTTCTTGAGACACATTGCTAATGACGTGTACGTCTGTGGAAAGACCATCAACCTCCTCAAAATCTGTTGCCCACAGGTTGGTTTGCAAATTTAAGGCCTTTCATGCACATTAATTAATCTGAATGTTGTATAGAAATGCCAGTACTGTATCTATATGGTATTCATCAAATAAATAATGCAAAGATAATTTTTTCCTTATTGGTTGCAGTGAATATATTAGGGATAAAAACAAGCCTTAAGATAACTCAGCCTGTTTTGCTTTTCTTGCTTTTAGTATTAATTAACTAGATGTAGCGGGTCTGCCCCTGGCACAGCATGAATTGTATTTATTTTCAAGTGCCTGCTGGTATGTGTCGAAGGGTGGAACACATGACAATACTTTGTCCTCCAAATTGTATCTACATATTCTGATATAGTACTTAAAAGTATGATTGTGTTTTTTAAAAAAAATAATGAATGGGATGAATGGTAATTGGCACAACATTTATATAATTGTAAAGAGGATTTCTTCTCACACAAACAGATAAAGATGGAGCATGTCACAAAATCAATGGTAAAAAAAAGACATTTCAATAAAGACTTTGTTGCTATTGCTTTGTAATCCTTTAAATATTTACTTTTTCATTCTTTTAAAATGAACAGTTTATTTCCACTACAGTGCATCCACACTGTAGTGACCACATTTATACTACATTATATACATTATAGTTACCTGTAGTGCAGTCATGCTGTATCTGAGGCCACCAAATGCACTCGCAGTTGAAATTAAATGTATTATTGGATCAGCCTATCTATTATTGCATCAGTCATGTATTACTACATCCTAAAAAGAAATTGTAATATTTTTGGCATATTTTTTCCAGAAAGTAAGAGGGATTTTGCTGATGTTTTTGGGCTATGCTACATAATTTACAACAAATATCATCACAAGTTTGGTCTGTTATTTTCAGTATTTCTGCCAACAGAACACCTGCCTGGAACTATAAGCATCTTGTTACATAAATAACTCCTCACTTGTCTAACTACGCTATGAAAATTGACATTTAACTAAAGCAATGCCATCACATTGTATGTAACTTTTTTATTTATCTGTGGCATGCTTGCTAATTCACCAGCATGTGATGTTCTCTTGAATCCACTTGCCTCACTTAAACCCAAGGGCCTTTGCTCCTGACTAATTTACATTTTGTAATTAAAGATTTCCTCTACTGTGCTGGTTTTGAAGATCTATATATATATATATATATATATATATATACAAAGCAAGTATATTTTTAAAGAAAAAAAAGGCACATAATCCAACCTCTGCAGTCAACAAATGGACCGGACAAAGTAAAGCTTGATATACGTATCTAATATAAGATTCATTCACAGGAAATCGCAGAGCTCACAGAAAAGGCACAAAGTTGGCTGTTAGATACATGTTCTTTTAAAATATGAAGTAAAATGACTTGTCTCATAATCAAGACTGAGTGGTATCTCTTTCTGGCCTTGGACATTGGTATTTTTGAGTTCACTCCAGTGTGGTATTTTTTAGGAAAAATGAATACACTTTAGTTGATGTATTTTTAACAGTGTATTGAGGCCATAGATTTGTGATAGTGTTCCTTTATTTTGACAGCTTCTGGAGAAAGATCAAGTACACTGCATTAATGTTTCACCCTTTAAGCTGCATATAAAGCAGAAGAGTGGGAGGATTTGAGATAAGTTTGTGTAATATGGATTATATAAAACTGATTTATTAAAGCTCATAAATGCACAGAAGTCAAAGTATATGTATTGCATGTAATACTGCAGCTTCTCAATAATTTTTGTGGCCAGATATGTTCTTCTCATCCTAGATTTCTCACTGGTTTATTTTAGGATCTAGTAATAAAAAAGAGTTACACTCGTAAGACATCTGGTGGACCATATTTTGTTTATGAAACAAACTTTGAGGCTATAAAACATTGTTGGCACAGTGAGTCATCTAAATTAACACTTAAAATAGTGCGCCTCCATTATAGTGCTAACTCCCAACCAAATGTGTCTCCACAGCACTACATCTGCTGGTCAGAGCTGCCGGTACCTCGCATCGCTGTCACTTTCTCCCTTCAGGAGGTGGAGGAGATCGAGAGAGACTGTGCTGTTTATCGTGGACGCATGGAGAGAATAGCTAAGCACAGCGCTGTCAGCAAGGAGGAGCAAGTAATGATGCACATATGTGTGGTCATGCACATTACAGCTTTGATAACCCAAGCTTTTGGTATTTTTACATTTCATTAGGTTTTTATTATTTTGTTTTTATTACATGGACTATGCCTAGGAGAGGTAGGGGAGGAGAGGTGAGCTACAGGATTAATGTTTGCTAATGATGATTTCTTGTCTGTTAGATCCTGCGAACAGAGCAGGCACGGCAGGAGCTGATCAATCAGGTCAGGCAGTCGACAGCCAAAACCCTGGAGAGCATCCGTGGTTGGTGTCACACACATACACACACAAATTAACTCATGCTGTGAGTATGATTTTTATGGTTGTTGATGGTCATTGATGCTCCCATCCAGCTGTGTACAGTATACCTCCGACAAATGGCTCAACACAAAGCACACATCTTCAATGAAAACTTATATATCCATGATCCCCTCAAGTGAGCCGGAGAGGTGCACAGGG
Source organism: Pseudomugil gertrudae (assembly GCA_037177535.1). Classification (NCBI taxonomy): domain Eukaryota; kingdom Metazoa; phylum Chordata; class Actinopteri; order Atheriniformes; family Pseudomugilidae; genus Pseudomugil; species Pseudomugil gertrudae. The sequence goes on from JBAMHV010000010.1 coordinate 13,349,845, forward strand.
GAACAGTTGGTGGAAGGAATGATTTAGATAGGTTCCATTACTACTGTGAAATCTAATCTAATCTTCATCACTCATCCAGTTTAGCCAGCTCCTTGCCTAATTTATTACTGCTGGAAATACGAGGCAGTGTTTGAGTAAGAAGGTGATTGGCTTGGGGAATGTCTGGCCTGATGTTATATACATGTCTTGGCATGGGCTAACTTGATTGTGGGCCAGATGGTGGTGTTGTTTAGTGTTGCAGCACAGGGGTAAACAGCCCGCTGTTATCTCCCTCACCTCCTGCAGGGCGCCAGGTGTCACTACGTCTGGCTGAGGAGGCCAAGAAAAGGGAGCGTTTTGAGGAACTGAAACAGCACCTGGAACAGGAGCAAGAGGTAATTAAAAGGGAAACAAAAAGAAGGAAGTGTGTGGAGAAAGTACAGTTTAGATATGTGTAATTGTGATTCATGAATTTCTAAGATAAATGTGTGAGAAGGTAAGATCTGTCTGTTAATGCAAAATATATTTAGGACCTCATGTAATGGAATTAAATAATCTCTACAAAACTTTGGATGTATGTGTCTCTAATTATGCTTTGAGCTAATGATGTATGTGTGTTTGCGCATTTGGGAACAGTGGCGAAGTGCAGCCAAGAAGAAGCAAGAAGAGGATGATTTCAGCTTTGCCAGGGAGCTGAGAGACAGAGAAAAACGGCTACAAGCCCTGGAGGAGCAGCTGGAGCAGAGAGCTAGGTCTGATGGCTTTTGCAGCCGCAACAGTTTTTTTTTTTGCACCTATAGTTGATTCAGTCTCTGTTAAGATTATATTTGATAGGGAATATATGTCCAAACTATGTTCAGGCATGATGAGACATCGCTCCATCAGTATAGCATATGTCAGCGGCTGAATTTCAGCCACATTTCCATACAGTAGAGATCACTGTTCTATGTGGAAGCATGAGCAAACGCTATCAGAGCCTGTAATCCACTCAGCGAGCTGTTTTTCAGCTTGACGACATGTTGAGCATTCAAGTGTGCCAAAGCCGGAGAAAGCACCTGCCATCTGCATCATTTTATCCTGCCAGTTCACTGCCTTTTCTCTTCCTTACTTGCTAAAATCATTGCTGAATTCAAGATTTGAGTGTCTTAATTTGTTTTGGATGTGCTGGAGGGGAAAAGGAAAAATCCAGGTCATGTTTTTGTCAAAAAAATGATTGAGAATAAATGACTATAATTTTTATGTTTAAGAAAACTAGCTGGAATAATTGTGTGCTTTTTCTTAGTCATGCATAACTGACACAGGCTCTGGATGAGTATCTCTGTTAAAAACATTAACTTCTACATATTCTTTGTTCTTTCAAATTGTAGGAAGGAGCTGATTGCGCGTTACAGCCATCTGTCAGAGGAAGCAGCTCGCAGAGAGAGACGGGCCATGTGGAGAGTGCAGCGAATGAGACTTGACGAAGCCCGAGCTCAATTCTTTATGCGTGACAGGCAGAAAATTCAGGTTCGTGATGAATCATAGGGGGGGGGGGGGGGGGGGAAAAAACAACTTTGGAGGGGTTCCCATTTTGAAGAAAAATGCCCACACCCCACTTCCCAACCACCCAAACAAGTTCTTCTTCACCTCC
>JBAMHV010000010.1:13351553-13374994 GCA_037177535.1 Pseudomugil gertrudae
CCCCCCCCCCCCCCCCCCCCCCCCCCCCCCCCCCCCCCCCCCCCCCCCCCCCCCCCCCCCCCCCCCCACAAAACAAATTTGGACGGAGTCCCGATTTGAAAGAAAATGGTCCAAATCCACTGTCCAAATAACTAAATGAATTCTTCTGTACCTTCCTGACAAGTTTATTGAAAATTAGCTTATTTATTTTCACAATTTTGCTGTTAAAGAGCAGTGAACCGCCTGTTCAGAGGAATAATATAAGATATTCCTTCTTAACTTAATTTTTTTTTTTTAGCTATTTTTGTTTCTGTGACCTCCTTCCAGGCAATGCTGGAGAAATATCCCTCAGGCCAAGAGAGACCTCCAATGGACATATTGCCACCTGTTCCCTCAGAACAACAGATAGCACCAAAAGAAACAGTGGTATGACTTGTGCTTATTCTTCTATAATTCCCTAAAGTTCCCTACTTAATGCTGTTGTTTAAAACTACACCCTTGGCAGATCTTCAAATTAATAACTTATGTTGACAGGAACTTCCTACTGAGGAGGAGCAATCAGCAAAGACTCAAGGATCTCAAACTGTGTCACCCGATTGTGGTTCGTCCACACCTGCTCTCATCTCTGAGCACGTTGACATAAATGACTTCCTGCCTAAATCACCAAAGCCTGAAACTCAGCAAGTGGATAAAGCCCTTGAGGAGATTGGCTCTGATTTACCTCAAGCTGGTCCTACTAAACAGCTTTTGGACTATGACTTTAGTGCCCCCTTTAGTCCACTAGAGGGTATCACTGGCCAAGCCTCAGTCCAGTCTAGGCCCCGATGGGGATCTGCACTTCAGCCTGAGCTCTTTCAAATTTACGTATCTGCTGGAGAAAACATTTCTCAAAATCAGGGCCGTGTCCCTAAAGAGCAAACTGATAAATTCAGCTCTTCTCATGATCATCGTACTCCAGAGGAACCCCAAAATACACATGCTCACCCACAAATTTCACAAACTTCAGTCCAGCAAGTACATGGAAATGGTTTGATGGCAGATGTCAGTCAAAGGGAAGCTACATCAATATTGGATGCAAAAAGAGGGATTTTGGCTTGTAAAGCAGAGGCAATTGAAGATGAGCATATTTCAGTTGAGGGTATAAAAGATGTGGTGACTGATGAGCCATCTTCTACCACAGCAAAGCAAGATGGAGATCAAGGTGATCCTAAAGAACTACAAAGTGTACCTGATGAATGGAGGGAGCCAAATAGCCACATCTCAGACTCTCATGACAAGGCTGGGGAAAATATTTCTTTACCTGTTGAAGAGAGTCTTGTTACCAATATAGATAATAAGCAGGGACATTCGGTTTTAGATACCACAGTACCTCAATCTTCAACCAGCACTTATGGACATTTATCTGATGTTCACATAAATACTGGACAAAACAAATCTGAGATCAAACTTCCCACCCCCAGCATCCATGGTCACACCTCAGATGCTCACATCAAGATTGGGGAGAATGTCTCAGATTTCGTCCCTCATCTGCCTACTCCAAATGTCCATGGCCATGTCTCAGATGCTCACATCAAAGTTGGGGAGCTCGTTTCAGACATAGCAGCACCTCTACCATCGCCCAGCGCTCACGGTCACAGTTCAGATGCTCATATCAAAGTCGGGGAAAATGTTTCAGATGTTATTGCCCCACGTCCTGCTCCCAGCATTCATGGGCACTCTTCTAATGCTAACATTAAAGTGGGTGAGTTTGTGTCCAATGTTTCTGAAACAAGACCTCGTTGGAGTATACATGGCCACGCCTCAGACTGCGTTCTTCAGCCAGGTTGCGTGGTGTCAGGAATAGAGCAACATCTGTCCCCTCTGCCTGGAAGCTCTTATGGTCACTCATCTGACTCAACATTGGGAATTGGATGTGTAGTTTCAGGAGATGAGCCCAAGCCTTCACCATTACCTGGCAGTACCTACGGTCATTCATCCGATTCAAGTTTAGGCCTCGGCTGTGTAGTCTCTAAAAGTGAACCCCACCCATCACCGTTACCAGGTAGCGCCTATGGCCACTCTTCTGTTTCAACACTGGGAGTTGGATGTGTGGTGATGGGAGCTGAGCCACCCCCCTCTGCACTGCCGGGTAGCACTTTTGGCCACTCATCAGACTCTTCTCTTGGAGTTGGGTGTGTGGTGAAAGACAAGCGCAGCAGAGGTCAGCAAAAGGACGAGGAAAGCAAAGGTACAAAATATTACAAAGTTGAACATTCACACAAAAACTGAGACACATTAAATTGCAAAAATGATGCTCAAAATGATACAAGTTAACAAAGTATTTTAGAGCTATAAACTCACTCATCTTCAGAGACTATCTTGTTAAAGAAATAAAATGAAGGCAGATGCTTTCATTTCTAAGTACTTAGTTTTGAATTAAAACTTTTCTTTTTGATTGCTATTAAATCAATCTGCTGTGAGGATTGTGTTTGTATCAATGGAAGCAAAAAATGAATAGATAAAAGTGACTACCATAAACGGCACATACAGAAATCATTACTGTAAATCCTGCTTTATTGTGCCATTAAAATATTTACCTACTGATTTTTTTTTAAATTATTTTTGTGTCAAAAAGTTGGAAACACTAACATGTATATATTCTTGGAATTATAATAGTGGTTGCTTTTTTCTCATTGGCCAAATTTTTGTTCTGCTTTTTCGCAACAATAGTTGGTTTACATGTATCTTTAGATTCGATGAGCAGCCTCGGTGAGCAGCCATTCGAGGGGATGGGGTCTTGGACTTCTGGCCTTGGGTTGTCCCCTGGAGAAAAGTCTGAGCAGGATTACCTCTTGGCCTTGTCTGCCCAGTACCAGGTGGAATATTACGAGGACTGCTATAGCCTAATGGGTAAGTGGAAAACTACGACTGGGTCAAAATGTAGGGATCTTCTGGTTTTAGTTTTTCTGAAGTAATGTTCAAGATGTGACCATCTTTTATGTAGTGAGAAAGTCAAGATTTCCCACTTGGATAACTTATATTGTAGAAACAGCAAGGTTGTTGACAAAAACGAAGCCATTTGTATTTTATATTCAAAGTGTAAAGACGTGACCAAACTGAATATTTAATGTGTCATTTTTTTAATGACAGAACTAGAAGCATATACCATCTTCTTTAAGAAATTATTTGGGACCATGATTACCTGAAACTAAACTTATCTTACTTAATTTAATTTAGTGGATTGAGTGGATTCAACCTTTTCTCAATCCCATCATTTAAAAAAAACAATAAAATAATAGAGAAGTGATGTCGGTGTTCCAGCTCAGACGAATGCACATCAATTTTCTTGATTGAACTGTAAATGTCATTTTCACAGTTCATTGAATATTTGCTCTACCGGCTAGTAAAATCTTTGCTTTGATAACATAAGTAGCTTGAAAGCATGTGTATGTGAACGGGCTGTAAGTCATATCTTCTTCTCATCCTCCATATGTAATTCATTCATTGAGCAAGTATTTATGCCTAAATCAATCCACATCTACACAGCTGAATAAATCTTCCACACTGCTGATCAGTCAAGGGCCATAATTATTTAGGCTGTTTCTATAAATATATCGATGAACAGAAACAACTGGAACATATTATTTTAGGGTTACAGTGCTGAAATTGTGTTGACATGAGTACTGTTTACTGCAATTCATATTTTATTTTTTTATTTAGGTCCTTAGTTTAATCTGTGCCATGTTCATGTTTTGTTGTTAGTGAAATAGGTTTTTTATGCATATCCAGAAATTCCTGTTTAAGAAACACTTTTTTAAAAAAAAAACCCAATCCTGCAATCTTATTTTGTCTTATAAAACTGGAGACCCAGTGTAAAGTTATTCCCTGTTGCTGCATCAGTGACATTTCCTAAGCAACATGACTGTCATCTGCCTCTCACACAGCTTCGTCTCCTGAGTGTCAGCTGCTGAAGCAGGTAACTCGGGGGCCCTGGGGCCTTCCCATGGACCCCACACTCCACAAAGCCACAGATACTACTGGTATCCAACTCAGTGAGATGGTGTCTCTGCCAGTACTGATAAAACACTCCGTCACTGCTCCGCTCATCACACAGTGAGTGACCATCTGCAGGAGTGCTGCATAAAGACAATCTCAGTTTTGTGTTTGGGAACAATGTTGCTGTTTGAGTTTTAAGTACATTATACTGATTTGCCTAATACAATCTAGAGCAATATGCTAGTATGACTTCTGAGCAATCTCTTGTCCTTTTATTTTATCTCTTAAACTGTAATTGAGTCTTTTTACTTTATTTCTAAAAAAGAAAACTGTTTAGAGAGCCTTCTTCCACTTTTCTGCACATCATGGGGTTTAAACTATTCTGTGTGAAGCGTCGACATGTTGCTACATTCATTGGATTTGAATTCACAGCTCACAAGTTTCAATAGCACATTTGCATTTCATGCTTCGTTGATTCAGAAGAGTTGAATGAAAAATTTGGGAAATCAGATCTTGAAAAGAGAGAAAGCTATGTCTTAATAAACAGAGTGTATACACACACACACACACACACAAGTACATTCTATATTACCTGTATGTGAAACTTACAAGTCAGTGTAATTTTCACTATTAATTCTGTAGTCAAAACTCTCCTCATCACCCATTTTTCCTTTTTACTGTCCATCCCAGTGTGTCTTTGGTGAATAAGGCAGTGGTGGACTACTTCTTCGTTGAGTTGGGGGTGGAAAAACACTTCGAAGCCCTGCGCCATTTTCTGCTGATGGAGGATGGCGAGTTTGCGCAGTCTCTCAGTGATTTACTCTTTGAAAAGGTGCTGTATTTGTGTCTTTGTTATTTATTTTTCTAGTTATCTATAATATATGATCTCAGTGTCGCTTGCTTTAAGCCTGTGAAACGGGTTGAGCATACACACAGTTGAGTATGATTAATATTATGTAAACACCTCTGTTGGATGGTGGGTTATACTTTTAGCATTCCTGGGAGAGTGTGTTTTGTAAGGAACTTTATTTTCTCATATAAAATGTGATTTATTATCACTGAGTTTGTGAGCTTTGAAGTTAAACCACACATCATTCTCAAGCCAAGCTAGTTCTGTATAATGTACAAGGAAAGTGAGCTTTCTAAAAAAATTGCTGTAATAAATATTTTTGAATAATGAATTAAAAAGGACAGATTACACACACATACCCAAAAGAATATCATGAGTTTAAGCAGTAAATTCTGCTCTTCTCTCGAAACATTTATTTTCACTGCTACATTTCTGCCTGTGTCAAGTTCCCTGTCATGAAATAACAAGCACATCCTTTTCTAACACCTCACTGCTGTTCTGCAGAAACATTCATGTACATCTGTCTCTTGAGGCCTATGAGATAGAAGGTGTTATTTATCCAGGCAAAGCACCACTTTCACTGATTAGCACACCTTCAGCTGGAGAGGAAGCTGATCTTGGCTACAAGTAGATCTGTTGCCAAATAAAAACCTTAAACTTTTACATAGGTAGAGATCCTTTATTTGTTGTGTCAATATCTTCCACCCAGATGGGTTGTGGCCAGACTCCAGGTGAGCTGCTGACACCTCTGGTCCTGAACTCCATCCTCAGTAAAGCCTTGCAGTACAGTCTACAGGGGGACAGTGCTTTAGCTGCAAACTTCACCTTTGCCCTGCGCTTCCTCCCTGAGACCTTCCATCCGCATGCCCCGGACTCCCTCAACTGTCTGGAGCTGCGATACAAGGTGAGGTTGTGTTTTTGATGGAGTAGCAACATGGTGAGAACTCTCACTTGGGTGCACTGGTCTCAGCATGAGTGGCAGCTTGACTGTGACAGCCTGTCGTGTTTTGACAAACTGCTCGGTGTGGAAAATGAACTTATCACACATTTAAATGGTTCACCCTCATAGACTGAATGGAATTGTGTCTTTTTAGATGGCATGCACAGTGACTAATGATGCACACAATGTCCCCAGCTCTCCTTTTTCTTATAAACTATCCCTGAAGCTGCTCAACCTCCCTCCTGCACCATTCTTCACTCCCTTCTCCTTCGTATCTTTACCTTTTGCTCACGTGTTTTGTCTCTTAGTGTCACTATATTTATTTTCCTTTTTCCTGTTCTACATCTACTCCCCCGTCTCTCACCACTCTATCTTCCCCTCACAATCCTCTCACCTCCTGTATCAATGTCTCTGTGTTCACACTTTTTCCTCTCGCCCCATGGCATCCATCATTCTCCCTTAAACCCCCTCCCCCTGGTAATTTCCTTGCTCTACGGAAGCTCTTGCAGCTTCACACACTTTTCTGTCTTACATTGCATTTTCTTTCCATTGTGTGTCTGCTCACAGGTGGACTGGCCTTTGAATATCATCATCACAGACAGCTGCATGAACAAGTACAATCGCTTGTTTTCATTCCTGCTGCAACTCAAACACATGGTGTGGAGCCTCCGGGATGTCTGGTTTCATCTGAAAAGAACAGGTGAGGAAATGATTCAGCTCAGAGCACATCTTTCTTCTTAGGATGGAAAGATAAGATTCTTCCTGTTGTGCTTCAGTTGGGTTTAAAATATTCATAGAGGAAAATGTTAAAATTCCTTTATGATTAATTTATACAAAGCTCAAGGCAAGCCAGGGGGGATCCTCCATTCACCTCCTCTCCCTGAATACGCATGAGATCAATGATCAATGACATCTGTGCAGTTAAAGGCAAAGTGTTACTGATTGGATGTAAGCTTAAGAGACTACAACATAATTTTTAGATAACTTAACACAAGACTGTTGGACTCTCAAGTTTACTATAAGTTTAAAACAATAAATGGCCTAATTTCTCTATTTTTTTTCTTGTTTCTTCATAACTTGTCTCCATCTTGTGTCCACCAGCACTGGTAAAAGGTGCAGGCTGCTCTGTGCAGTTCCGTCAGCTGCAGTTGTACCGGCATGAGATGCAGCACTTTGTCAAAGTCATACAGGGTTACATTGCCAACCAGATTCTGCAAGTGTCCTGGAGTGAGTTTACAGCCAAGCTGGCCACTGCCAGTGACCTAGATGCCATCCACCGTACACACGCAGACTACCTCAACAGAGCCATCTTCAGGTGAGAACTGGAACTCTGATGATGATGATACAGTATTACCTGTTGTTCATCCTAATAAATGTCTGTATGTTCATATTAATTAATATTTGAGAGTTTCAAGAAGTCATGAAATTCTGAGTATTTGGCATTTAGTTCCACTTCATGTCAAAAATAAAAAATTTGAATATTAATATTTATTACCAGGATACACAGTTCAGCATAGATTTTAAAATTTAGAACAATTTTTAACTTACTAGTTTAAAAAGTTTTCCCTTTTTCTATCTTTGCATTTTGAAGAACCACATGTGCTGGGCTCTGTTCACTGAACTGCCCAAAATGAACAAGAAATGGATAATACACTGATTAAAAACTGGATGTGCATTTGCTTATCTAAAATAAAACCAAAACACAAAATGCTTTGAAGTAAAATATTTCTCTCTGAAATCATCCTTTGAGCTTGGTCTGCTTGCATACTTTTTTTCTTAAATCATACATCATATTGTCAGTTTCTAATGTGTGCTACCCAAAACCATACTGATAAAGCTAAAACATGGTTAATACTCAAATAATTTATTGAACCACAAATCTTAAAATTGTGTTTTATTTAAATTCTCATTTCTCCTGTTTTTTTTTTCTTTAAAGTTGCCTCAACATGAATGAAAACATTACACCTAATTATCAACCTTGTGTAACCTACAAATATTTTAGTTTTAGTGGTTTACATGTAGAAATTGTGTATTTTAGTCTTACAAGATTTGCTCTTTTGAAATCCTGAACAGTTCAGAGATGCTAATTTATGTTCTGTTAGCTTTTAGATAAGCGGTAAGAATCTTTAATGTCTCTTAGATAAAGCAGAGTACTTATATAGGATATACACTATTATAAACATTAATTATAGAATTTATTTTGTCCTAAACTTTTAATTCTCTGTGTCTTCTCCAGAGGTCTGCTGACAGATAAAGCAGCTCCGGTCATGAACATTATTCACAGTATCTTCAGCCTGATCCTCAAGTTTCGAGCCCAGCTGATTGCACAACCGTGGGACAACCAGCAGGGGGAGGCGGTGCATCCCAGTTTTATTGCCATGCAGCAGTCCTACAACACTTTCAAGTATTATTCTCACTTCCTTTTCAAAGGTAAGGCCATAAGATATTGTTTCACATGTCTGATGAAAGTTAAGTGTGCTTAGTGATACTTGCACACAATCAGGAGAGGTCATCATAATTATTGTGATGACCCATTCTTATTATACTAAGAAGTGTGACAGTGACTCAGTTGTTGCTCATTTTTATGATTGTGAGTTTGAGTGGTGAGTTGAAAGTATTCACTTGACATACAGTTAGTGGGTAAACAACGATTGTGGTGACATGATGAGATACAAATGTCTATTACAGAATTAGCTTTTCAGACAATGTACCTAAATGAAAAGGAGACACATTATTTACATGGTTATAAATTACAATAAAATGGTAATCATAATAATAATAAATTGAGTAATCTGTTATTAGTGATAATCTTGGACCAAGCTGGTGTACACAGATCAGTTTGTATTTTATAATTGAATTAATTGGTGTCTATTTGAGTAAAAATGGCATTGGGTGGCCAACTCTGATTCTCGAGAGCCATCGTCCTGCAAGTATTAGGAGTTTCCTACCTGACTCAAATCAATGGGTAATTAGCACAGTTGTGCAGAGTTCGATGCTGACCTCTGCACAAGACTAGTAATTAAGTCTGATGTGTGTCAGGTATGTTGCAGGTGAGAAACTCCCAACGCTTACAGGATTGTGAGACTCGGAACCCCAGTCTTACTATTTATCTCTCACACTGGTGCTGAATCAATGTAGGAAATAATGTAGGGTACATAATATTAATAATAATAATCACATAAAACTACATAATTAAAATCAGCCCACTTGCTGCAAAAATATGCTTTTATTTAAGGAAAGCTGAAGTATTAACAAATGTCTCTTTTCTTCTTCTAGTGGTGACTAAGCTGGTGAACAGAGGCTATCAGCCTCATTTAGAGGATTTCTTACTCCGCATTAACTTCAACAACTACTACAAAGACTCCTAAATTGTACACCGTGTGGCACATGTATGTAGGCAAAGTATCCGCATGTCTATGCTTACAGTGTGTACAGTGAGTTTATTCAATCACATCTTCTCCCCTTCATAGTATTCGATATACCTTCTGAGCCTATCTTAGGCTGTAATTTCTGGACAGCTATAAATTTGAGGACGTTTAACTCCATAAATGTGCACATCATACATAAATGATTAAATATGATGATCATTGTTATGCTGCCAGTATGCTTGTTGAAGTTTGTTTGTAATGCATGAATGTCATGATCAGGTGTACATTTTAGGATAAAATAATAAAACATTTTTATATTAAGTAGTGTTTTCTGAGGTTTATTTGAAAAAAGCACGTTTAACACATTTTTGTAAGAAAATGGCATTAAAGATTTAACATGTCAACATGGTGGTTTTAGAAAACCAGAGCAAGTAAGGTGAAATGCCTTATGGGTAACAAATGATACTTTTTATAAGAGGAAAAAAAGAAATTATGTAGATTCTATATTACAGAAAGGAACTTTCACACCATAAGTACCTGGATTTTACTAGATGGTAAAAGTTACAAAGCAAAAATCAAGATGATGCAGCAGAAGGGTTATGGGGTTGGAGGGTTTGATTGTGGATGGAATAGTAAAGCTGGAACAAATCTAACTTGGCTTTCATAGAGGAAAAAAGCTTCATCAAACTGGAACAAAGTTGTACAAGACTTAACTAAATGCAGTTGTGTGCATTACTGCAGCTTCGCTGAAAATCTTTATAATCGCCTTAAAACAAGATACTACATGAGCAAAGTAAATATATTAGCAGATAACCTGCCGATGTGTATTTCCACCAGGCAACAGAAAAAGTTTGAGTCAATCATTACCATTCATGCTCAAACCAGCCTCCTTCCTGTGAGGGCCGCAGTGCTAACCACTACTCCCCGTGTAGGCTGGAATTCAGTAAATAAGTAAATTGTCATCTTTGTGGTTTGGATCGTTATGCTAAACTTGAATGGGTCAACTATTCTGCCAAAGCTGGCATATCTACAGCCATTTCGGTCAGCTGACGAGTGAGTCAGAGTGTACATGTGTTCACATCTGAATTGTTAACTTGTAGATATCCTGGCAGTCATTTTATTACATGTATATTCTGGCTGTTTTTGAATGAGCTAATTTATTTCATCTCCAAGTTACCGTGTGTAACTATGTGTATACTAAGCCCTGCATATAAAATTTATGTGGTACATCCTACTTAAATTTAATCACCAGTAAGCAAAGAACAGATCTCACAATTATGAAATACTGTCATTCCTTTCAGAAGAGTTAGATCTTATGTCCTAATAATTTTACTGTTGTAGGTCAGTTTCATGCACCGCAGCTTCACTGAAAAGTCAGTTTATAAAGTTGCAATAAATTAAAGAATAATAAATTATCCAGTTGCATGGTGTATGAAGTGACGCTTCACTGACATATACAGTTTTTAGTGATCATATTGACTGTTAAGACATGTTTGTGTTACAAGAAAATCCTGTAATGCAGAGTTCAGAATATTTAGCATCTGAATTGCAAAAAAAACATAGTTTTTGCCAATACATTTCTATTTCAATACATACCTCAGTTACACCTCAATAATTTGAAACCCAATTGTGTGCAGCTGAATGCATTCATTTGTCAAGGCTGAATTGTGTTCTTTTTTTGTCTCCTTGTGGAAAAAAGTGCATTTCCAAAAAAATAAGAGCATTTTCTATTCAATTCTGTGAAGATGTGAGCAGCTGGGCAGAGTTCTTAACAAATCAGCCATGTTGAATGTGCTGGGAAAGCAAAGTTAAAGGAGCAACATAAAAGTTAACATTCATTGTCTTTTTTTAAAAGGTTTTTTACTGCACATGGAGGGTCCAGCTGTCTTGCTGTGAAATTGATTCAAATGTACTCATACAACTCAAGAATCCAGAAGGACAGAAAAATTTAGGAGATAATCCTCAGTTTAGTAATGTTCATTTATTTAGTTTTTTTTATTAGTGTTTATATGTTAAGTATGAAAAACGTGCTTTCCCATGAGTGCAATAGCTGGCTGGTCTGTTTTCATGCATTACTGTGACATTTTAGTTGATTTTCTTTTAGTATTATAGCTCAGTGCATAGAGTAGAGCCTTTAATCTGCTCAGGGAATGAGAGAATGTTATTTAATCATGCACTGCGTCAGTCATTTTCACTGGTTTAACATCATATAGACACCCTGACAAGTCATATTTACAGAATTCTGACAAATGAAAAAGCACAAAGTAATTTTGGGGATGGGATCGTGCATTTGTATCTTCATACTTGTTTTATACAAGCAATGGAAGAAAATATCAAGCATGACATTAGGCCGGTTCAGTGAAATCCTAAAGATATAGCGCCTGTGACTTACCGGTAACTGTAGTGAAAGCACAGGCAGAAAAAGTGTTCTGCTAATTTAATTTCTTCAGGACATGATCACACAGGATAACTAATCAACTGCAATGTCACTGCTTTGCAGACAAAAAAACCCAACTTCCATCACTTCCTTCACTATACACTATTTTAACAGCTTTACCTTATACACATTTACAAATAAGTACATCAATTAGCTTTCAGGTAACATACTTAAAATGATTTAAACCTTGGTAGTGCAAGAATAGTTGTGTACATAAATTAAGGAATGAATGCCAAAGTAGATCTATAAGAAGCTGACATACAAACTAAATAAACTCTTTAAGTGCAGACACTACAAACAATGTAAACTTAAACTGAAGCAAAAGATTCACCACCTTTTGATTGATGGCTGAAGATAATAAAAACCTCAATGCAACGTAACCAGTACCTGTAGTGTCCCTTCAGATGTCCCACAACCTTGTAGTGGAAAAGAAAAATGAGACTAAAACTAAAGATCCAAGCTACAGTTATGGAAATGAAGGTCTAACGGAACACCCATGAGATGGGAATGTTTCTATGTTGTATTTTTTGGTCCGGCTAACCCTAAATCAATGCTTTTAGAACAGTAAATGGTAGTAGCACAGGTTCACAGGATGTGAGCTACGTTCTAGTATTGGTGTTAAGAGTACCAGGGTTATGGGCCTTGATGAGGCCTTTATCCAGGGGTAGTATCCCTTTTAGGGAAAAGTCAGACTGAAGGCGTTCTGTTGTTTTTGGGTGTCCTTTACAAAACTAAGCTTCTGATTCCAGGTCCTCCTGTCCTGCTCCGATGTTTTCATCATCCGGCTCTGGCTCCAGGAGCAGGAACTTGCCATCATTAGTCAGAGGCATGTTTTTCATGAGCTGGGCCAAAGCTTCTGGGTCCTTTTCAATCAAATATAGAAAACATGTTTAGTAAACATTAAATTCTTCCAGTTACATTAACTTCTTTAAATGCCAGGTTTTTCACTGTAACCATTAGGGCAGCGTGAGATAAAATATACCCTCTAGTGGCCATGTTCAAGATTATTTTCACCAATAATGTCGAGTTACAAAAAACCTTTTGTGAATTTAAAATCTAGAAAATCGTACTGTGGCAGAAAATGTAGTCACTTTGTCTTAGAGAGGAAAATGACAATAAATGCCACAAATGGACAGGTGTTATTTTTAATCCTGTCATCTTAAAGGCCAACAATCTTAAAAACATCTAATCTCTTGTTTTTCTTTTCAAATGTAAAACGATTTTTACAGTATCTGAGGGTGTTACCTTTTTGGCTTCTGAAATTTCCTTTGCCAAGTTTATGGTGTAACATATCTGTGATGAAGACAAAAAGTCACATGTCAGTATTTGCTTTGTGCAGCATTCAACAGGTTTCCCATCCTCACAAAAAACAAAAACAGGAGTGTTGTTGATGAATGTAGTGAACAAACCTTTTCCCCCTCTGTGTTGCTCTCGAAAACAAAGGCGCTAAACGAGGGCTCTCCTTCCTCATCTCCATCACTCCAGTCTCTTCCCTCAACTACATATCCCATCAGTCTTGAGTTTTCTTGGTGGGCGGCAAACTGACACACCTCTTCTAGCTGAAACTGAAAGCAAAAAAGATCAGCATCTCTTTGGCAATACTGCAAATTTTGGTATTGATCCAATACTAAGTAACTTCAGGACAGTTTCGCCGGTACTGATACGTTTTGCTTGAAATTTAGCTGCCAATGATGATTTTTTTTTTATCAAATAAAATCTTTTTTATTATCAATTCGAATTAGAGACCTGAGAAATTAAAATGTTGGGTTTCCTTGTTTGTAAAAAATCTAAAGCAGATTTAGCAGGGCCTTCAGTCACTCTGGTCCCCATCATTGGAACTCACTCCCTCATGACCTCCGTAACAGTGAATCACTCTCAATCTTCAAATCTAAACTCAAGACCCACCTTTTCAGATTAGCATACTCCACTTTATCATCCATCTCCCTGCTGATCGTTTATTTATTTTTTATTGTATTGTATTACTATCTGTTTTTATTGATTGATTTTTTTTATGACTTTTTTTTTTGTACGGTGTCCTTGGGTGTCCAGAAAGGCACCTCGAAATAAAATGTATTATTATTATTTTATTATTAAAAAATAACTGTTTATCCTTTTTATCATATAGAACTGTTTGAGAAAAATAAAGAAAACGATGCAACGTAGCTTACAAAAGCAAAATCTGCTATTGGGTGGCTCACATTCTTTAGCTTTTTACCCCAAAGCCCCCAAAATAAGAAAAATATCAATATCTTCTTACCAGTATCAATCAATAGCTATACTAGCCTTAGCATCGATAGCAATGATACTTGCATCTGTCTGCCAAGCACGAGCACAAACATGACTTTAAAAAAGCAGAACTATTGTTTTAATGCTTATTTACTTTTAGGACATACTTACACTTATTCTTGTAACTTGAGTCTGTGGGTCAATTAGCCTGTTGAGAGGAAAAAAAGAAAAACTACCATCAGTTTCCATTTTTCTGTTTTTGTCTTCTGTCTTTTCTCTGTTCACAGTTATGTTCTGGGAGAGTAATAAGTGATATTATCAAAAATTATGTGAGACTTCAAAAGGCTGAGTTTAAATTGGGAATAAGTGGAAAGTGGGAACTTCAGAAAAAGTCGGATTTCCAGCCTCTTGTTTTCCAGCCGGTCTGGATGCCAATTCATGTACCGGTATGTGAATCGCTGCCTCCTTCATATAAAAAGCTCCAGCAGGTGAAAAGTGGCAGAGAATGGAAAAAAGCATTCACATACCATGCATTACCTCTAAAAACTTCAGTAATTACCATAATGTAATCAGATAAAGAGAGGAACAGAACCTAGATTAACATTGGCTTTGTATTAGCAGTATGAAGTGCACTGTGAGAGCTAAAGGGGCTGCAATGTGACATGGAGCTCATGCTTCTTCTTGGACAGGTAAGTAACAACATAAATGCTTTTGAACATATTCCACAAGACGGTGATATTGTTTTGCTCAGGGTGCTTGCATTTTACTCATTTGTTTGCAAATGAGGGGAGTGGTGGGAAGAGGTAGATGGAGGTGCAGCTCATGATACTTTGTTTTAGTCTGCAGGCAGTGCACAGCAGTAAACCTTGTGTGAACCAATTCAGCTTTTAGCCTCTTTTTTATTTGGAGTCGAGGAGTTTTATGCCGAGGATTGGTGCTGTGCATTCCAAGGAAACTTCAAGCACATTAACCAGTGGCAACAATTAAATATCCACAGTTGCAATTTCTCTTTGAAATTGAAAAAATATTTTAATTTTATAAGCAAAGATGGAGGTGTTAAAATGTTTTCTTTTTTTAAGTGGTTGCTCTATCTCACAATCATACCAATATGTAAAGACTATTTGAATTTTTCAGACTTTTTAAGATCACTGCCTTGAAAAAAAGTCACATCTGCCTAAATTTGACGAGGCAAAAGAGCACAAGCAATTATTTTTCAGCTGGTAACCTTTTATTTTTTTAACCCAACTGATGTAATGAGTCTAATTTTTTTAAACAAGCACATGAAAGACACATCTTGTGGTGATGGAAAAGATATTACGGTAATCTGTTTAAAAAGGGTCAACTAGTTGGCATGCATCATACAGAGAAAACATCTTGTAGTAGCTGTATTAAATTCAAAGCTAAAGATAAAACAAAATATTATATAGTGTGTGATCTTCTTTTGGTCATGACCTTTTTTAGTCTATATTATAGACAGTCTATAATTTATTTATCAAAAATGGAAATGCAGCTGAATGAAGTGAGAAACTATAAATTATATGGCTTTTCCTACAAATTGTATTATACTACCCCCACAGTGACCAATAAATACAGTTTGATTAATTAATACTTGTAATTAAAATGGAAACTACATGGAATTAATTTTAATAGATTTTTACATTAAAAATATGACACCGAGTTGTTTTTGTTCTAAGACAATCATTTAATTGTGGTAAACTCTACCTGAGGCTACTGCTGGTGACCATGAGGTGAGACTCAGTGGTCCTGAAAATGTTGTGGATGGCGCGGGCAGCCAGCACCTGTCTCATGGCCTCATAGATCACTTCTTGATTGTTGCCACAGCGAACGGCCATTGACCCCAAAAAGCGAACAGCAAATACCTGCTGCAGGAGGGAGTCTGCAGAAAGAACAAATATACATAACTTTTTAGTAGTATAAACATTTTAAGAAAAGTCCATGAGAATGAGGACAAATGCAGCATAAATATTCTTAAGGCTTTTTAGAGTAATTTTATCAGTATTTTTGTATTATTTCAATTTGAGCATTTTATTTGGGGAACAGGAACTTCTTGAACATGTATAAATTAATCTGAAATTAGTTTTCTACTCCCAAATTCAACAATAAGTTTGATATAGCTTTAGTTTCCTATTGGCGAACACACTTTTCTCCAGATTCACAGATCCAAAGAATAACTTGTATAGAGATTGCAAAGACTCATGGGAAACTCTTATTTAGCAGGAATTTGTGATCATCATCCATTTACCCCAGTAAGTTGAGTTAAGGAACCCAGAGTACCTGGAGAGAGCTCACACATACATGAGGAGAAAATCCAAACTGAGAATGACCTTGCAGTGAAGCCACAGTGCTAAAATGTCCTGATCATTTTACTGGTTTTTTACATGTTTTTTCTTGGAATGCATTTAAAATAACATTAAAAAAATGCACAAAACAATCTCAGAATACTTAAAAGTACACAAACATAAAGGGGGGAAAACAGGCTGACTTCAATGTAGAGTGCTGGGAACAGAGTGGGCAATTATGCATTTGGAACAGGACAATGATTACCATCACTCTCTGTTGTACAGTCATCGTCTGTTTCTCCGAATGGATTTGTGCGTCTGTGAAGATGAAAGAACATGCATCAACAAAAAATACAATTAAATACCTGGATTGAGCAAATATGGAGTATTCAGCTTCCTAGAAATCACATAACAAATCCAATGGGGATCAGCATTTAGGAAATTAGGATCATAAGCCACCAGTTTTTCATCGCTGTCACAAACCCACACAAACTTCATGTCTGAACAGACAACTCACCTCCCTCCGCTTCTGTTCTGGTCCTGAAACTCAGATGCTGGCAGCATGATATCAAACTGAATGGGTGTCCCTGGGGCTATCAGGTCCTTTGGTTCCGGAGTAGCCTCTGTTTTCTGGGAACCACTGCTGGTTGTGTGAACACCTCCTGGCTTTGCTCTACGGAAAAAAAAACACTGAATAATGAGTTTCAAGAAATAATTCAACAGAAGCCTCATTTGAGCTCTGATTCAGTTCCATTCACAGTCAATCGTCAGTGCAATTTCTTTTAAACGGATGCATTGTGAGAAATAAACAGTTCTCTTAGATGTCTGCAGTCAGTCAAATAAAAACTCACAAAACCTAAACTTACATTTCATACAGTGTTTTGCTCCCCAGATTTAAAACTATGCCATTAAGAGACATGATTTTAACTTAAAGTTTAAAAATTGAACTTCTGAGTTCAAATCGGGCAGCATTCAATGAATCGAAGAGGGAAGCTCAATCTCTTCTACATACTCACAAGTCTCTTCAAGAGTATATATAGTTCCCTTAGCCAAAGTACTTAGTTTTAGTTTATGTTGTTTGAAGACTCTTACAGAGGCCCTGTTCCTGACCTGTCTGGATTTGGGGAGCCATCTTGTCTCTTCTCAAAGCTGGTGATGGGTGTAACTGCCTGGATTGCAGTTTGGTTCAATCGAATGGCCACAGCCTAATATGGAGAAAAAAAAGTAAAGCTCCTTACTTAAATGAGAGAATGCACAGAACAGGAAGTTGGACAACTTTACCCACCGAGTTCACTTTGATAAACTGTGTTGGAGATTATTAACCAATGTGTCTAGAATCTGATTACAGTTTATTTGTACTACATGACTAGAGTCATCGAGGATGCTATAGTATAGCTGAAAGCTTTGACACAATCCAATGATTTGATTTAAATCACAACTAATAATTCTGTAGTAAAGTACCACATTATAAGGAAACTAAAAAAGTGTGAGCAGCACAACTGCACCCTCCATGTACAGTATGTCTCTGGGTGGTTAGGAAACCTTTACCTCTGGGTTGTCAGTCAGGTAGATCTGTCTGGAGATGTTGTTCACAGTGCAAATCCACTGAGAAAGACAAACATATATCCAGATGAAGTTTTCCTGTAGCTCCACTAAGATCACCCTAAAACTTTTTCACTGATAGCAGCTTTAACAGACCCATCAGACATGCACAAATGTACACATAGAATAAAAAGATACTTGTAGCAGGGTTTTTTCTGTGATATGGATAGACACTACTGCCATAACTTTTCACACCAACCTCTTCATACTCCTTTTTGCTCTCAGCTTGGAGGATCATTGACCTGTAAACACAAATCACAGAATAAAAATACATTCAGTCTCACCGTTTGTGCTTAATGACTGTTGTTGGATATGGAGAAAATTGTGCATACGTCTTTCCTGAAGGCGAAGTTATCTGAAAACAGTAGCGTCTGTCCTCACACTCCACAGCCATGACAGAACTGTTGTCCAGGTCCAGCACCATACCTCCTGCCACCGCTCCACGAGGCTGGCACATCAGGTTGCCTCCCTGTGTGAAGAAGTATAGTCGATCCCAGGCTGTGGTCACCAGGCCTGTTTTACTGGAAAAGCACACAGAAAAGAACAAGGATCTGCTGGGGATTGTGTTACACAAATAAAATATAAAGTACTTTTTCTTGCTTGGATTTTTTATATGAATAACTAAGAAAAAACAATGTATCTTAATATAAAATCAACTTACTGTACAGCCATTTCCCTCTAATTCTTTTAAAAAAGAAAATATAAATTAATTTGTGTTTTTTTGGACCGCTTATCAGGGTCGCAGGGAAGCTGGAGCCCATCCCAGCAATTACTAGGTAAGACGTGGGTGCAACAAACAAACAAAATGATCTATAGCAGATGTACAATATCTGAAAGTGATTTCTCCAAGAAATATGAGAAGATTTGAAGTGTAAATCACCAGTTTGATCACAACAGGATATTATATTGAATTACTGGACACTGATGTTTGCCAGTCTCTCAAGTTCAGTCACAATATGATTTTATCAATTCACTAATTGATATCCAATGATAACACAGGTAATTAAACACACTGTTTTCCATTAAAAAGCAACTAAACTATCATTTAACATTTTTATTGGTACGCTCAAGTATTTAAATAAAAAATTATCTCAAGACCGACTAGTAAGAAATAGAAAACAACATGCCAGGGAAATGCAAAATGCAGTTAAAAAGGCTTATTGTATTAATGTTGCATTTTGGATTGATGTTATTGGCTCATTGACCATGTGATCAATGTAGATCAATGTATTATTACACTCCTGGAAAAGATGTATTAAAAATCTTTATGGATGTAAGAAGTGCATTTGGTCCTCCAGTTAATCTGTTTACTCATTACCTCACTAGTACCTATTCTATCTAACCTCACTCAGGTCCACACGAAAACGGAGCATTTCCATTAGCATTTGGGAATCGTAGATATTTTGGCCGTACCTACTTAGTAAACCCTCACTAGAAAAGGCCTCCTTTCAAGTCTGCTGTGAGGTCAGTGGGAGGGGAAAAGGCTGAGGTATACTAAATGTTATAAGAACTTGCCTAAGATCAGGACAAACAGGTTTTATGGCACGATAAATCCTCTGCAACATTATGTGAAACTACTACTATATATTAAAAAAGTCACCTTCTCTGTTTATTATCTGCACAGATTTAGACAAATCCTAATTCTATTCTTCTAATTATACAGTACAGAACAGCACAAAACAACTTACCTTATAATATGCATAACCAGTATGTCCACTAATTTCCTGAAAGGTTTCAAATAATGTAAAGTTTTGTATGTTGTCATTTTAGACACATTTTAAAGACGTATGTTTGCTCTTGTCAGATAATATGACATATACTACATTACAACAGTAGCAATTACTGTAGTAAGCATTACTGGGTAGGAAGTAAGAATTTCTGAGGGTTCAAAACCAACAACAGACAATGATTAAATTTTAAAATCTCTCACAAAGCTCAAACATGAAAAAATTACATATAATAACTACCACACTGTTTGCCTCAGTTACACGTTCAAAACATCAATCCCAACTTGCCCAGTCAGGTTTTAATTTGCATAACATTAACTGTTCTTTCCAATAATTATACCAGGCATGGACATACAGTTTACTAGATGTGTAATATTACAACAAATTAGCTTTGATTGCACCAGAGGGGCAGCCAGGCAGCCAGACTTCATGGAAAAATGAACATTTTCCCTATAATTCCTTGTTATGCCACTCAGCGTGATGCACAAAAACAACTCTTCATACTGAGCTTTCAGCACAAGCCTGTGCTCACACATATGTCATGACAACATTCATATGCATTAAGGCAGATTCATGACCTTCATTAATATTTCTGTTTCTAAAAGCTGAACAGAACCTACCCAAACCATACCTGCCATTAATTATAACCAGCATGAGCTCTAGAAATAAATAACCGAGAAAAAAAAACACAGTTTAATTGAACCGTCTCATTAACTAAAGTCTCTGAAACAATGTTTAAAATTTAGGATCTAGGCCAACAGACTGGGGCCAGTGATGACGGATGTTTGGTGTTGACTGGGTTTTGACACATAATGTTTCATCTGCAAGTATTCTAGCCTTTTTTCCATTTTGCTTCTAAATTAGGCTGTATGTGTATGAATCACATAAATCGCTCATCTGTAAGCTGCACATCCTGTTCCTAAAGCATTTTCTTAGATAAAATGGAAGTGCACGGTGTGACTGTGTGACTCAGACCCTTATATTGAAAAAATTGTTTGAAATTGTAAATGTTTTCTGGCCCCAGCTCCATTTAACAGGCAGCGGAGGTTGCCGGCAGTGTGCAGAGTGGTGTTTTGTGGAAACCTTTTCTTTGGTGTCACAGACATTTGTCAAAGGCTTTAGATGTATATGACAGAGCAACAGAGTTTGGCACCTCTGACATTTCATTAAATCACAGTGTAAGCTCCACTGCTGTATTATCCCCACCAGGCATTAAAAAATGTCCCCTTGTCATACATCTATGCTACAATAAGGTGACAGACCATGCTGCCATCATGCTACCTGACCCACCTTTTCTTCTCCGACAAGCTCATTGTTTTCTCTCTTCACTTTGTGCAGGTTTTGCAAAAGATTAAAAACTAGTTTCTCTGCTGCATTTGGATCAGTTTTCACAGCAGCATTTGGATAAATCCATACAAACTAAAAAGGCTTTTCATTTAGTCTTCTTCCAAGACACATTTTCACATACTGACTGGCAGATATTAATAGGAAATGCCACTGAATTTCAGATAAGGCTGTAATAAGCATAATTTATCTTACTTCCTAATGTTGAGGTAGCCAGCCTTCTGGATAAGTGTCCGATTGACAGGCTCAGCGTCTTTATCTGGCATGTAGACGATGTCCTCCACAGACAGAAGCTCCTTCTGGGACACACGCATGACCTCTGCCTCAGAGTCCAGCTGGGTCTGGATACTATGAAGATAAATGGTTTAACAATTTTCACTGAAACTGACTTACAGAAAAGAGAACAAGATAGTTTCTAAAAAAACATTTCCACACAAAAAGCTCAACAAAGAAAATTTGGGTTATGATTTCATTCTCATGATGAAATCATAACCCATAAAGTTGGGGGTTCATTATCAGTATAGAACATATTAAAATTTAAGTTTTTTTACCTTTGCGTCATGTTGGACACAGAGGAAAGAAAATTGTCCATCTTCTTGGACACCAGTTCAATGCCCTTCTTGAAGAAGCTGATCTGCAAAATACCAAATAACAGTGATGTTTTAGCTCATGTGGATCTCCAGCTAATATCTATTGTCATTTTCATTTCTTTAATTAGTTGTTTTAATCAATTATCAAAGCTTCTGTTTTTTTGGGGGGAAGCCCAAACCTTAAACAGCATGATACATGAACGAGAAAATTCTTACATGTGAAAAGCTGAAAACAATTTGTTTGTTTTTCATTAAAAAAATACTTTAAAAAAAACCTTTGGAAATTTTGCAATTACCTTCAATTTTCTTTCCAATAATTGCTAAAATTATTATTTAATCACTGTAAAATATATTTTTTGTATGGTGAGATGCTTTGCAACTCTAATTACAGAATGAGGTTTAAAAATGTTTAAAGTATATTTTTTACTGTAATGAATTTTTAATTATTTTCAGAAGTTATTTCTAAACTAAACCAGTTTTAATGGAGAAAAAAAACTAATTTTATTTAATTTGAATACTGATGTAAGGATGAAATGTTTTCCAGACTGAATGCCATTTATAGCCTGGTACCTGTGCCTGAGTGTAGCCTAGCATTGGTTCCAGCATAGCAACTCTCTTGCGGTACTGCAGGGCATTAAGGGCACAGTAATACTGCAGCGAGGCCTGGTGCTGCTTTCTTCGGGTGTACGCCACCTCTTTCACCAAGTCTGCCTTCAGCTGTCCACAAACGAGAGGGTTAAAGATGCAAATAAATCTATGCACGTGTCCAAATGCACACACACCTTAAATATGCAAACACTTCTCCTTCTCTCACTTATGCAAATTAACAACAAAGTTGTGTTTTCTCACACAATCGTTGAGATTTCCTTACATGTTTACCAAAAGTTAAGTCTTATCTTTGTTTAATTTATTACAAAGCTCAGTGGTAATTAGATGTTAAAACCTGGCAGCAGAAGGTTTTTAAGTCGATCCAACAGTTGCCTGTAATAAAACACTCCCACCACAACAAGAGTAATTTGCATTGTCAGGCTTTTTACAGCTGGTGATCTGCGAGGAAAAAAAATCCCCATACACAGAAATGGCACTTTGGATATTTTCTACCTTCTCGTTCTCCTTTTTCTTGGGAAGTCGACTGTACTTCACCATAGCTGCCTCATGCTCTACATTGCACAAGAAAAGATACAAGAGTCAGATAAAATCTGCTACTTGCACTGTTTTTGCAAACAAGTAGAAATGTACTCACCATCAGTAGCAATGCCGTAGATTTCCTTCAGAGTGCTTATCTCTGCAAAATTGGAAAAAAATAATAATCACACATACATTTAAATGAGGATCATTGCTTTTATTTTTCATTTTCACATTCAACTACCTGTGAGGTCTTTCTCTCGGAACTGGATCAAAGGGAAGACCATGCTGTCAGCCATCTGGTTGGCCAGTTCGGAGTGGAGTGAGTTCAGCTGAAATGCACAAAACCAATGACACATATCAGACCCTGTGCGTGGACTAACGGAAGATGAATTCTTATCAAGAATCTTGAGGATTTCACTTTGTTTTATTTTTTATTCAAAATAACATTTTCCCTCACATGGGGGCATAACTGCAAAGAATGCAATCTGTGCAAAATAATAAAAGTTACTGTTTACCTTTTAATATGGGCAATGAGGCTGAAACAAGCCAGTACTGATGCTATGCTCAATGCTTATCAGACACACCTATGTCTAACATGCGGACATCCAGATTAACCTAAATGATTTAGCAAGTGCTGAAGTTCACAAGATTAGATAAAGGGTTAAGCCTAATATTAACTGTGAAATGTGAATTCTTCTCTCTACAGGACCCTGGCCTGCCTTGACCATCTCCTGGTGTGGATAGATCCCGTTAATATAGTTTCCTCACATCAACATCAGTTCCGAGCCAGATGTTTCTACCTTTTTTTTTAAGTTAAGAGACAGAGACAGTTGGGGATGGGTGTGGGTTGGGGTGGGATGGGCGTGGGGCTGTCTGTCTTTGTATGTCCACTTTTTGTAATCCATTGTTATGTTGTCTGTCTGTGTTTTATTTTCTTTTAATTGATTTTATCATGTAAAGCACTTTGTGTTGCCA
>JBAMHV010000010.1:13378091-13390035 GCA_037177535.1 Pseudomugil gertrudae
TTTTATTTATGTTTCTTTTTCTGAAGTAACATTTTAGGATCATTAGTGACCTCGCGTGGTCGTATGAAGAGCTGCTTTGTCTTCTCAAAACAGGGTTTTCTTTCATTTTAGTTTAAGAGACAGACGCACAAGGATCTTTAGTTTGAAAAATCGTGTTAAAAGCAAAGAAAATCCTGGAAAATATTATCATTGAATACAACTCATAAATATGGTGCATCTTTACTGAAATGGATCGATTTACCTTTTTTAAATTTACTCTTTTAAAGATACAGTATCTATTTTTTATTTAATTAATTTTTTAACTTTTCATTTTCATTTTTTTCCATTAAAATGCATTAATAAATACATAAACACATAAATAAATAAATGTAGAACTTTATGGAAATATGTTTTTCCTTACTACTTATTTACTTTTCTTACTACTTACTTTTTTTACTTTACAAGGAGAAATGTCACTGCTTAGGAATAACCAACAGGTGCTATAGATCCATCAGATATGATTGTTTTTTTTTATAGTCCTCTAGGGCATTTTTTTAGCCCAATAATGGGCATAGGCCACAGTTGAGAAGAACTACAAGCCTTTAAAAATGGCTTTTACTCACTAAAAAGGTTATTCTATTTATCTTTTTACTAATTCAATTGATCTTATAGCAAAGTTGACTAAAACAAAAATAAATAATAAGGCTGCAAGTTACAAGAATGAGTACTACATGAGCACCATTAGTATCATCTGGCTTTATAAATGATTTAATGCAGGAATTGTTGGTTTTAGCCTTTGTGTCCTCTTTTATAGAACTCAATGCATCCTCATTCTATTTTCTTGTAAGCTCATGAGATCATGATTGTACTTTTGGATGACCTGGACTCTATTTAATTTGGGTCTTTTGAATCTTTTGATTGTACACATAAAATATCTCTAGGAAAATTATTTTTTATCTAGCTCTAAGAAAGAAAAACTATTAGAATTCACCCAAATATAATTGTTTTCAATCAGAATGATAGTCTAATTGACTCAATATGGTGCTCATGTCTTGTTTTGCATTATTTTGGAATGGTAAACAAACATTAGGTTACTCCGCCTTTGCTAGGGCATATGGATAGCCTTTCCTTTCAAGTGGACTTGTGTTCTTTGATTAGTTAGTTGCTCTAAATCAGAGAATGATTATCTGTTATTGTGCTGGCACAACTAAGCTGCCTTCATTATGATGGTCAAATAAATCTGAATTCTTTTTTTTCTTGTATTTCCTAAACACAAAGATGTAAAGTAAAAAACATTACAATCACAACTATTTTGACATGCATTTTAATCTGCAAATTGCAAATTTTCTATTAAAATGAACTGATGCACAAAGGATCTTTATTATCTCACTATATTGAGATGCGAAACCCTGTCATTCAGTTTAACTAATTTAATAAAAAGACACAGCAAGA
The DNA here is from genome assembly GCA_037177535.1 of Pseudomugil gertrudae. NCBI lineage: Eukaryota > Metazoa > Chordata > Actinopteri > Atheriniformes > Pseudomugilidae > Pseudomugil > Pseudomugil gertrudae. The sequence goes on from JBAMHV010000010.1 coordinate 13,379,523, forward strand.
CATAAACATAAACAAAGTTAAAATAATTATGTGAATTTTTGCTCAGTTGTGTAAGCATGAGGAGTCTTTGAAAGTTCCCTATGCTGGGGTGAGTCAGGGGTCAAACTAAATTTCCTTTGTGGTGGTGTGCAGCAGGAGGACGTCACTTAGGTTCTAGGGAAAGCCTACAAAGTGGGTATTAAGTGAAAAGTACCATTTTACAAGGAATATGGTATTTATCAGAAGCAAATAGATGACTGAGGTAGGAATGTTATATAGCCATCCTTTTGTTTGTGTGAAGACCCTGGGGGCAGACTTCTGGACATATTGGAGCCTGTCAAAGGCTGCACACAAGACTGCACAAGACTTCATAAACATAATCAAGGCAGTTATTGAATATGTGAATGATGGTTAGGGCAACACCACAAGAGTGATGTTTTTGAGGTGGAAGAAGGTAAATCTGGTGGGGGATTTGATATGTGGCCCACACAAAAGGGTGATGATAACAAAATGCCAGGTGTAAGCATGCAGCAAACAGTTTAACCTAGCTCTAATGGAGTTGAATAAAGTATACCCGGGGAGGAAATGCATGTGTCATCTTAGATTGCATTTAAAAGTTAACACAAAAAATAATTAATGTACCATTAAAGTTGACATGAACTCCCTCTGAAGGTGTTTAATAACAAATGATAAATTCCCCCATTTACTATTAATGGTGCCGGAGGAGGATTGTGGAAATGCGATAATTCATGGATTCTATATCGTCATTTTAAATGTACGTACACAAGAAAACTTCTCATCATTGACTGCAGTGCACCAGAAGAAAAGTTATGGTTAACACAATAATGAAATTATAATAGACAAATGAATAAAACAAGAAAATATCACGTTATATAAATATGTTATATAAAAATTCTCTCAGTACATTCAGTTTCTTGACAGAAACTTCTCTGTCAAAGATGAGTGTGGGTGTATGAGGATGGGGAACAGTCAATTATTAAGTCTTGCTGAGGGGGGGCTAGCAAGACTCTTGTTAGTCTTGCAGCTGATGCTTCTGTATCTGCTCCCAGATGTTTTAAGATGGAGAAGATATGGTGGGAAAGGTAGAGTAGGTCCATAATGATGGAGGGGGTTCTGCTGATGCAGTGCTGCTGGTATACCTCCACCAGGCAGGTGAGTGGGGCACCAGTGAATTTAACAGTTGTCTTGACTAGTCTATTAAGCCTCTTTTTGACCTTGGCACTGACGTGACCAAAATCAGGTGGTGAAGCCATATATCAGGATGCTTTGAATGACGTCCTTGTAAAAGGTGATGAGGCATGTGGTAGGGAGGCTGCTTTCCTGAACCTGTGAAGGAAGTGGAGTCGCTGTTGAGCATTTTTGATGACTCTAGAGGTGTTGGTGAATGAAGTGATATCATCAACTCCTAAATACTTCACCTGACATTCTTCACAGCTGTCCTGTTGATGAATATGAATAATCATTCATGATCCCATTTGCCAGCTCACCTTAATCAATAACCTCGGAGGTCTTGTCCATACAGAGGAAAAGGTTGTTGGAACTGCAACATGAAATCAGCTGTTTAACTTCTTGCCTGTATGCAGACTCGCTGTCCTCCTGAATAAAGTCCACCACTATCATGACATCTGCAAACTTCAGACCGCTACAGACTCTGGCAGTACAGTCAAAGGTGCACAGGCTGAGGAACAAAGGGCCCAGCCCTGCAGAGAACTCACAGTGATGGTTTTTGGAAGTTGATTCCCTGACTGTTTGCAGTCACTGAGTCAGAAAACTTTAGTCCTAGTTGAAGATTTTGTTGTCCACCTTTAGCAGCTCCATCTTTTTTACGAGCTGCTGTAGGACGATAGTGTTAAAGGCACTGATGTAGTCTAAGAACAGAAGTAAAGCTTGGTGTGGGTGTTCTTCTCAAGATGAGACAAGGTAAAGTAGAGATTGGTAGAAATTGCAACCACATTTCTTATGTGGTTGAGTTGACATGAGACAAGTTTAGCAGGAAGGCCATTTTTAATGTACTGCATGACTAGGCATTCATCACTATAAGTAAGAGGTCTACAGGGCCGAGATCAGAGAGGCCAATGGGACTTAAAGTTTATTTAGAACTGGAGTGATGGTGGCACATTTAAGGCTGTTGGCCACCACAGCCTGCTGGAGCGAGATATTAAAGATGTCGGTCAAAACTCCTTCATTTTCTCATTTTCTCTGTCCAAAATCATGGCACTAGAAAACTGCCCAAATCATTCAGATTCCTGCTCAAATCATAACATCACAAATAACTTCTCAATCACCTGCAACACGTTATCATAAAATCTACCTTTCGAATGATACTCTTACTCTCGCATTCACTGTCTCAGTCAAGAATGTATCTCATTTGATCAACACGTAGTCATGGCTTAGAATGTTGGAAGATTTTCAGCCAACAGATGTTAACAATAACTTAATGGAAGCCATGCTTGGTGACATAATGGTACAGAGTCCGATGCTACTGAATAGTACTTTCCACATTTGAACTCAAGCCATGACAATGTGGAGTTAAATTGGGACTGTGTACCAAACCAAGATTAACAGATCTGAGCAGTATTTGTCACTCTTGGATGTCACCTACCTTCTGAGGGTGAACCGGTGTAATGGGAAACTTGTATGGTGGTGGACAGACAGGGAGTTAAAAATGCAGTAATAGTGGTGAGTAGCAACAACATCTACCACCAGTCAGTCATTTCTCCAATATAAACACTTCATGGTCATTTAGATCAGTTGCAGCTTTTGTAATAGAAGTTGAAAAATATGTTTGTTAAATTTATTGCATTACATAAAATACAGAAAAATATTCAGGGAGAACATATACATGACCACTGAAGTGACTAATTTTCTACATACATTGTCAGAACAATATATTTTTTATATAATATTAAAATAGTGGCTGTAGGTTTTGATTTTGAGCAAACCAAATACAATTACGAGGCATTTTACATTTACATGTCACAAAAGCTTTATCTTTGTAGAATTCAGTATACCTCATGCTGCAGTAGTAGCTTCCTGTGGTAGCATCCTGTGGCTGGAAAGTTTGTCACAGAATCTCTTATGAACTATGTGGTTGCAGGGTTAATTACCACTTTGTTTACCTAAAGAAAAAGCTGGATTTGTGCTCTACGTGTTGCCAGAGCCAGAAGGGATTTTCATGCTATGTATCTAGGGTGTGTGCTAAACAAAGTTAATGAGCTCCTAGCTTGGACTGATGTCTTGGCATTAGTTCTTTCAGGACAGACTTGAAGTGAATTAGAAAAATAGAAATGGGATCAAAGCCACACTGATATTTCAACAAGACTTTTGTGCTCATGTTTCCTTCCTAACTCATAAAACAACTAACAATGTGATTCTCCTTTACTGATTGAACGTTACGGTACTCACTTTTTCTATTAGAGAGTGTTAATGTAATGCATTCTGCCATCTTAACTCCTCTCATATGACTGCACGTCGTGTAACAGCTTACAACGTCATGACTGAAATCAAGAAAAGGGATCATCAGAGAATCGCTCAGGGCTAGTACTGACCCATGTATGGCCTTTGTGGTTTCATGTATGGAGTTACTAAGGTTTTACAAGATTTTTTATCCTCACTGATTTTTAAGAACTATAAGAAGTGAGCTTTAATGAGCAAGCATATGTCCAACCCATAGAAAAACTGACAAAGATGCTCTATGTTTTTACTCACACAAAGTAATTTGGCAATTAAACACTGAGACTCAAACCTGATATATTGATGCCTTTAAATGCTGATCATTTTTTTTAACATCTTTACATAAAAAGGACGCTCCCCATTGGTTTAGTCACACTCCACCCTCCGCCTCCTTTACCCTGGTTTCCCGGGCAACCATGTCAGGGTGGAGAAAAAGAGCAAATCATGTGAGGGTAAAGCATCTTTCTCTCCCTCTTCCCTCTCTTTCCCTTTCTGTCATTCTCTCTGTGTCAGTGAGTGTGTCTATAAAAGCCTCTCTCAATGCTTTCACATCACTTCTAGCTTTCCATTGCATTGCAGTGAGTATAGACACAGGACTCATCACAGGAGAGGGCAATATACAACCCTATACAACCAAAGGGGATTCCTGTGAACCATCCCGTTGACCTTCCCTCTCTACCGTTCTTTCCCCCTCTCATCCTTCCCCCTCTTCTATCGAACGTGTTGTGGGTTTCCCTCTTTTCTTCCTCATCCTTCCACGTTCTAAGCGTCTCCACTCTGCTTGGACAGTGGCTGCATCGATGCAAAATGGGTTGTGGCAATTCCTCAGCCACCAGCACCTCAGGAGGGGGTGAGTGCTTCAGGAATTTCTCTGTGCATGTTTGTGTAATAAAGGGTCAATGTGTGGGAGAGAGTATAGGAGAAAGAGTTACCGCTGTATCTGCATCAAGAGGAGAAGGTGTTTTGAATGTAAATGATGTCAGGGTAACCCTTACGTTCAACAGTAAGTGGGTGTGTGCATGCAGCTTCTTGTTGCCTGATTTCATTCATAAATAAATGTTCACCAGCATATTGTACCAGTTTATTGTAATCTTTGTGCTTGTTGAGAAATGTGAGGCTATATCAATCTCTGTAGTCCAAATGTGTGTAAACATGTCATTCCAGTGGTTTTCTCCTCAAGCCAAGGGTGGCAGATTGATCATTGAGTTGCCCATGTCTTAAGTCTCAGTGGCAAATGTACATATTTGTTAAGAATAACGACATATATCCAGCAGTTACTGTGATAGTGCTTTCACAAATAGTCATGTTTTTTTAAAGTTTTTTTTAGCGTTTGTGTCTTAATGTGTATTTATACTGGTTGGTGGGTTGGTAATGATAAAAGACAAGCTACTTGAATGGCATTCTCTTATCCTTGTCTCCTCACTTCACTTGCTGGATGCTTAGAGTGACCTGAAAGCAGGCACCAATGAAAATACTAAATCAATGGCCTGGTTTCATTCATAAAAACTAAATGACATTTAAAATGAGAAAACTCTGCACTGAGTAGTTTTATAAATTTTTACTGAGGTGTCCTGCTTGTTTTTTTCCTTTGGGCGGGGGTATCCTCATGTAAGCCATCTCCCTTCACACAATGTATATTTTAAATTATGCTGAATGAATCTCTAGGCACGATAACCTAATAATTAGTTGAAGTATCTGCAGGATTACCTCACCAGCACTGCCCATTAAAACAGTATGGTGTGGAAAATGTGTGTGCGTTTGCAGGTCCCTAATCAGCATTTACCAGGCATGTTAACAGTGCTACACAGAGCCACTGCTCTAAATGTGATCTGCTTTGAGGTTCCACTGTCTGCAAACATCGCTGTAGTAGTCTGCTGAAAAGTGTGGCTCATTTGGCCATGATGGACAGCAGCAGCATTTATTTGTGTGGAGCAAGCCTTACTTCTTAAAAAAAAAAACTTCTTAGAGGTCAGTAACAAGCACAATGTCAAGGATGTGTGACATCCTGTCACTCTGACAAATGTAGACCAGTGGCTGCACTCATTTGTCCATGCCAGCTGACTCCTAACTAGAGTCAAAAACACTGTTTTCAGCACCATCATTTTCTGGCACTTGCTCATATTTAAACACGTTACACCATATTTGTAGTTTGAAATCTTTGCAATTAGTCTGACTCTGTACCACATTGCTAGGTGGTGTATAACTTTGAACACTCATTAGACTATTTGTAAGAACCTGTGCCTAATAGAAGTGAAGCCAGGAGTATAAAGATATAATAACCTAAAACACAAGCTATAATCAAATGAAACATATATTTAAAGTTTTTTCACAGAAAAACAGCTTTTTACCAGACTAATCAAACATGTCCTTATAATTGTCTGCATTTACATTATGGTCTTTCACTTATACTGCATCTGAAGTCTTTAACTGCTGCTTATTCAGCCTAATTGCTGCCATGTGTTTGACGTGGTTTGTTTCCCAGAGATAACCAAATTCAAGCCGAGGTCATCTGGGAGGCCAAAGTCAAGTCACACAAGAGCATTTGGAATTCAAGCCAGGCTCTTATCAAATTCACTCTAATGACCACACTGTTTCTTTTTGCTCCTCCCAATTCCTGTGCACACAGATGTGCACCCTAGGATATGAATGAGCTTTTGTCAGGCCACTGAAAAGGCTGCTTTGTCATGTCAGCAGACTCAAACATTCACACTGAAAAGCCATTCCCTTTACAAGGATGAAAATTGTTGTATATTTGTGTGCAGAGTACAGTTTTCCGCTTTTACATGTGACTCGTGTGTTTGTTCTTGCTCTTATACAATGATGATTGGCATAAAAAACTAATCGAAGAGCAGAATTGGTCCTTTTGTATGTTGTTTTTGATGTAAAACTGTTCATTTAGGAGAGGAGTTCAATTATCCTCAATCTGAACTGGCAAAGCAAAGAATGAGCTTTTAAGTCAAACAAGACTGGAGTGACCACAGCCACTTTTTTAAGATTGAACCATGCAGAATGTGTTTCTTAAGTGATTTACGATATCTGTTAACCCCTTGGATCATGTTGGAATAGCTAAAAAAGATCTGATGGGAAAGGAAGGACGTGAGCTGAATGTTTACTTAAAATCCCTTTAAAATATTTCAAATCTACAATTCAAACTAAAGCACCTTGAACAAAGTTAACAAAAGTATCAATATATCCAGATAATTGCACTAAAGCATCAATGCTATGTGTAAAGAAAGAATAAACAAATAAACTAATTAATATTAATTATATGAATTAATAACAGTATGCTGGTTTATGTGATATGCTTACTCCATAATATTGATGTTTTCATTATGTTTATGACTTTTTTTGCTTTTAATCAGAACATTTCATATTGATTTTTGTTAATCATGTCCAAGGAAAAGGTAAACCAAGTGTTGTCATGGTTTTATTTAAGTTCTGCAATGAGCTTTATGTTTCAGTTTAGAATATTTTGCACCAATTGCATTTTTTTTAAAGAAGAATTTCAAAATCATTTGTATTTACTATAATCTTTTTAGCCATATTTAATTTTTATACTTTCAGCTTCAACAAACTATCATGTTTAACACTTGCTAAAACCTCCCTTGTCCACATCCGGCACTGGATGAGTGAACAGAATACAGCTTCTCTTTTTTTTCACCTGAAACAATTACTGAAGCATATAAACAAACTTTTTTGTCTCGCACAACGTATGTGTTAAATCAAATATATTGTGTTTAAATGTAGTGGTTATTTGTATAGTTATATTTATTAAAGGATCAAACTCAATAAGTTATCTGCTGTGTCAAATCTTTTTAGTAGATTTGTCAGATTCACTTTCATGCTGAAATGCTTTTGTATTCTACCACTTTCCAATAGTGTTATGCTCAGTTCAGCTTTGGTGACATTGAACTCAATGATAAGTTTATAAGGCTAATTTTTAAAGTGTTTCATTTTGTGATGCTGTTATCTTGCTGAGTGAAGCTTTTAGAAGAAAATATACTGTAGCCATTAGGTGAAAAACATGGGTAGCATTAATACTTTATAACAACAATTATGCAACAATAAAACAATATTAACAACTGTGCATAAGACCATAATTTACAACTATCCCATATTACCACCTCTTCTACCAACTTAGACTGAATTGGACGTTTGCTTTATTAACAGCTGGTTAGATGACTAGGGTGGTTTCTGATCAAATGCTTATGAGTTATAGCATCCACTGCTGTATAAAGAGTGATTGTTGTGTGTTTCATTGATAGTAGATGTGAGTTAAAATTAATGTGGAAATATTCTTCAACACATTTTGGAAATAAATTTGGTTAACATGTTTTTCATTTGTTTCAGGGCCGGCAGAAGCCTCCAAAGAAGTGTAAGTACATTAATGATTTTTTAATTATCCGAAGTATTCCATGAAGTTAGTTCTTCATTAGAATATCTATTCAAGGATTTATCACATCACACATAACACTATAGAGCAAGGATTACCCTGAACCTCTAGGGCCAGTGTCCTGTCTATCTACAGTAGCTCTGATTCATTAAAGAAATGCACACTGTCTGTTACTCCTTCATCTTTTTTAATAGTTATTTTGTCAAGTACCAATAAATAATATATAGATTGATCCTTTTTTTAAAAAGGTTTTAGATAATACAGCAGTACTGAAGTTTCTTAGATGTTTCATATATAGGATACACAGTTGTTCGTCATCTAGAATTAGCATTTGTCTGAGTACAGGGAGGAGCAGCATTTTTAGCATGGAAACAGGGTGGATAAGTGAATGCTTGTGTGTATTTTTGCAACCTCTTAAGGACCTGATCTGACATAAACATTAATCTTATCTGAACCAGTGGTCTTCATTTGAAAAAAGGCTAGTCTTGATAAAGCAAATGGCCATTTCTTATGTATTAGTTAGGGATTGGAATATAGAGTGCATTGACTATAGCTGAAGTTTAGGTGGAGGGTTAGAGTCTTACAGTAAAGAGATAAATTAATATTGGGTAAAGATTGGTAAAGAATATGAACTGATTTAAGGTTGTCATAGGCATAGCTTCAAAAGCTTGTTTGTGTGTTTTTGTGTGTGTGCGTGTGTGTACATGTGTGGTGTATACACCATGTCAGCATATATGCTCTTTGATAGCTATCTGAGCAACCAGCATAGGACCCATGAGAGCTGACTGTGGAGCACTGACTCACTGAAGCTAATCACAGTTTCCTAGCACTGAACAGCAAAGCAAAATATCACAAACAAATGCATGTAGATACACACTTTCTCTTGTTTTTATTTATTTAAAGGAACTCAACATAGAGAAAAAAAACATTTTTACACCATTGCCGTTACCTAAAATGAATTTAACCCTAACTCTAAAGTTTTGACGATATAAAAAGCCAATGCTGTGGGGTTCAACATCCAGGGTAACAGAAGGCTGTTAGACCCTAACAGGGTAATGTGGATTCTGCAGTCGTCGAATATAATCAAATAAATCCAAACAGATAGATATCCCATTGTCAGTATTTGTTTAACTAATACATAAGAAATTAGAAAGACACCCCCACCCAAATCAAGATATATGTCAATATTTTGTGTGTATTTGAAGGGGCATCTCTTTGTTGACTCTTAGCAACAAAATAACAAAACTGATGCCTTTGGGAAAATATTGATGTATTGTATAGTCTAGCTGAAATAAAACTTTACTTTTCAGTCTGCGTAATCAGTTGCCACAAGAGAATGATTAGTATTTCCTGCAGAATGCTTGAAATGTTCTACAGCAAAGTGAAGCTGCCTCTATTACCCAGTGTCTGCTGATTGGCATTACATTGTATGTTGATCTTTATATTCCAAGAGCTGACCTCACCTGTGATTCTTCTCTTAATCAGGACAGAAGATCCATTGGCAGAAGATGAGAAAAGAAGGTATTCAACTATTACTTTTGATAGCTTTTGTTGCTATGGTGCTGTTTAAGGGATTTCAGCACCACCAAATTGTGATGTGTTGTAAAAAACACTGTTTGCTATGTGGCATCCAGATGATGATGTGAATAATAATGATTTCTTTTTATAGACTGTTGGAGCTGTTTTAGGTGCTGTGGTTAGCACTGTCACCTCAATGTGAGAAAGCTCAGGTTCTGGTTTAGTAGGACTTTTTTGTGAAGCTTGCTTGTTCTCTCGATTGCTGTATGGCATTTGTCTGACTCTTGCTTCAGTTCAGTTTGAACAAGCTCCAGCTCGTCATGCTTCAGCAAACAAAACGAGGAATGAATTATGTTAATTTTATTTGTGGATTATATATATTTTTATTTTAAATATTGGTAATTTATTCACTGTAATTAAATTATAGATTATATTAGATATAATATAATGATAAATAATTCTTATAGAAAATGTAGCTCCTTTACGTTACTGTCATTACTGTCAGTTTTTCCAAGTTTTGTCATGACCAATTTCTGATAATAAAGCAGTTTTATTTTATGTTAAAGCCCTTATAATTTCAAGCATGTTAAATAATTGTTCAAAGGGCTACATGTTAATCAAAATGATGAAAAGAAAATTGTAAATAATTGAAAGTGATATTATTGCCATTTCACAAAAACTATTAAATAAGAATAAAAAAAAACTGGTGAGAAGAAAATAATTCCGACACATATTCTTCTCTTCATTCCTCTCCTATCAGGAACTATGGAGGTGTGTATGTGGGTCTACCGGCAGACCTGACCACAGTGGCTGCTAGTCAGTCCAAGTCTACACCTAAAGGTAAACACCTGTAATGAATATATATATTTTACTTACTTTATTATCTTTGATGGTGGTGGCATTTTGAATCACTTCAGGAAGTATAGAAAAACCCAATAATTCAGCTGAGACTCTGCCTCTGAAACCTTGTTGCCCACGGTATCATTTTCTTGAGTTAACCATTATTCTTACAGAATATTAATAGCAGTTGCATTGCTTCCCCATCAGGGGATTTATTTCTAATAAGACAGAATTCTGTCTTCAACAGGATCCAATTATTGAATCAAAACATTATTTAAAAATGTTTTAGTTTTTTCTATACTTCCTGAA
>JBAMHV010000010.1:13390135-13414400 GCA_037177535.1 Pseudomugil gertrudae
TATATACTGTTGGAAAGTTTGGTGTCGTTTATTGGATTGGATGATTGAAGTCTGAAAAAAGTCATATGACAGTTTAACAATAGCTTCTTTAATAGACAGGAGCCTCAGTAACATGTGGAAGAACCACAGTCACAGCAGCTGTCTACCTCCTCCTCATGCTGGGTACCAGTTTAGCAACACCCTGCTGTGGGATGACATCCCATTAGTCAACCAGCATTTGTGGTTGTATAAAAAACTAAAAACTAACTAAAGTTGCTATTAGTGTATTCACCTAAAGGACAACAGGGTAACTATGTCAGCATGCAGATTATATAGAGTTGAGATTGTTCAAACAAGAGTGTTACTATGTGGCCCGGTCCGTTCAAAGGTTGAAGGAAGTGTGATACGTTTATTGAATGAAGCTCTAGTCTATTCTCAAGACTGTCAGCTCAAAAGTCATGGATGGGAAATGTGGGTGTTAAGAACGCAGTTTTATAACTGATACCAAAACATTAGAAAAGAAAATACTGTTTGAAAATCTTAATTGTTGCCTCTGCAATTAAGTCTTTTTTCCCACCTTGCAGATTAACAATAATTGAAGGGACGGACAAAACAACAGGTATGGGAAAACTGTAACCTCTCTTTTAGCGTCCCCTTCCCCCCTTTTTTTTCTTAAAATAAATAGAAGCTGGTGCATATACTAAGTGAAAGACATTGATTCTCTTTTTTTTCTTCAACAGCTCTTGTATATTTATTCATCCCGAAACACTGCAATTACAGAGTGTTCAAATTCAAGCTCAATACATACTGACTTAAGACTCAGCCCTTCACCCTTGCACTTAGCAAGGATGTGAACAGTTTGCTGGGGCTGGTGGCATGGTAACGTTTGGATGCACAATGGAGGTTTGCATATGGCATCCATCCTTTCACTTCACTTTGCCAAAAAAGTCAAGGAGCGTTAGTCAAGCACCCACACTGGGAGTGGCAGCTGTAGGAGGCGCAGCAGGCATTATGACATCTTGGGAAATCAGTCACATCACTGGAACTTTATCTTCCGCCGAGCAAGGCGTAGGATCCAGCCAACTGATCAACTAAATATGTGGGAATCATACATGCAACCAATAGCCTATTATTGTAGCCTTATCTACAATAATAATAATCACTGCTCTGTAAATGTCAATGATTTATAATATGGCTAAGATAAAATATTTGAAAGATGGAGATTAATCAGCTTCACTAAAAGCAGCAAATACATCCCTCTTGATTCACTGATATTGTTTGTAATTTGATTACAACAGGAATGTGAGAAAACATTTAAATAATGGACTGAAATAACTGACTTAATAACTGAAAAACTCACATTTTTAAATATGAGATCTTTATTTGTCACTTTAACAAAATATATTTAAAAAATAGTATACTTTTTTTAGGGATATTTACCATTTATTATAATATATGTCAGAATTCTTATTGTGTAATCTTCTGCTTTAGGGTGTACATTAAGGGGCAGAAGACAAACATCGGATTGTGTTCCACAGAATTTTGTTTTTACCATAAAGTGATGCAAAATGTCTGAGAAAATAAATGCATCATAAATTCCACGCAAGGTTCTTTTGGGTTAGGTTAGTTTATTCTGACATTCCTAAAACTGCTGGGTGCACTAACCTGGCTGGACATGATGTCGTCATTTAACACGTGCTCTTCATTAATTATGCATCATCAGCAGAGGAGTAGATGAACATTTCCTCCATCTGCCTTTCTTACTTTGTTTCATGATCATTGTCTGAAACTTGTTGTTTTTACACTGAAAACCTCTTAAGGTATGCAGAGTCAGAACTGTCAGGTAGTTTCTTAATATCTTATTATCAACATATAAGGGTTTTATTTATTTAAAAAAATGAGTAGACAAAGCAACCATTTAACAAAAAAAAGATAGCTGACTGGTTTTCCTCTCTTTTTTTGCAACAGAATGTTAATACCATATGCAAGTTTTTACTGTAAATGTTGTATAGAATCCCAAAAGGCAAATATTATGTCATTATTTTTTTTCTTTTGTCAACAAATCCTTTAAATGTATGTTTTTGTTGTTGTTGGTTTAGTCATTGGCTGATTTACTTACTTACTGGGGCATCTAAGTTCTCTGTTGCATCACAAATCTATCAGTTATTACAAAATGGCTTAAACATCACAGCTTCACATCAAAATATCTAGTTGTTTGTCAAAAAAAGGACCTGAAAAAAACACCATAATGCATTTTTTCCTTTAATCAGTGTCTGTTTATAAAACCTCCAGCAGGTCTTTTGGTTCTTTCATTCATTTCTGATTTTAGCTTTAAGCTTATAGATCATGGATTGCTTACTATGGTTGCTATAGAGCACCTTACAGCAGGTTTCAGGTGCTTCCCTGCTTTAACACATCTGATTCAAATAAAAGAGATCCTTCAGCTTGTTGTCAAGTTGTTCACAATGACTCATTCATTAAAGTCAGGTCAGACAAATATCTAAAACCTGCATGACAGTGGGCTTCTTAGACACAGTTTTAAATCTACAGGGCTCCTTGGTAAAATTGTTTCAGCAGTCAATAGCTTCTTAAATTAGGTAAAGATTAGGGATTGACCAACTTCCACTACATCTGTCTTTCAGCCAACAGCTACTCAAAAAATCAAATCACTGCAAAAGACATTGGGTTATCCTTTAGCATTTAACATTATCAATTTATAAACTGTGATACTGGACTTACAACCTTGATAGTTCATATCCATAAAAAGATACATTTTCTAGTAAATGAAACGATATTAATTTTGATCTTTTTTCTTGGCACTGGGCCTGTCACCCTGGCAACCTAGACAAATGGTAACTGAAGCTGTTTCTAACATAGTTAGTGTTTAGAAAGCATCTATTTTAACTAAGCCACATAGCTAAACCTCTAAGGCTTTTTTGAGTCCTTAAAGACAAAGAAACCTGAATGTCACAGGAAATGGATGCACATATTTTATGAACACACGAAGCTGCTACAACATGCTTTTGTGTGAAGCTGTTCCACATGTAGTTAGTTTGTGCTCTGTGTAGCACAGAGCAATTATGTTTTAGCAAGCAATGAGGTCAACTGTGGCTGTCAATCTAAAAAAGTAATTTTACCTGTCTATTTCCACTAACAAGCAGGTAAACCTTCAAGCTCACACATCTCTGGAAATGGAACATTATTTTCTTTTTTAGCTGTAATTTTGCTTTCAGCCTATTATTTAATATTGCATCCTGCTGGTATCAACTATAATTATCATATCCATGCCTATTGTGATGCAACATGTAACCCTGTGCAATGTGGTCCATCAGTGTGAATTAGAATATTACATTTTGACTTGTACACAGAATGTATTATGATGTTCAATTTGTTGCTGGTCTATTTGCTGTATTTGTTGATGTTAAGAAATAAATTCAGGAAATTGGTGGCTTTATTTATTAATAAGAAAGCCTAACCAAATATTACACTGTCCCTAAAATGAAAAGCCATTACAGCGAGGTAGGAAAAAAAGAGCTAAGCTGATCTGTCAAAAAGATTCTTTATTTTCCTACCGAAGCGAATGTATACCGCCCATCTCTCACAATAAACCCCAAATGACAGTGAGGCTAATTTAAACATCTCTTGAATCTCAAGAGATGTTCTGTCCTTGCTAAACAGAAGTGTTTGTATATTTCCATGTTTAGCTTTGACTACTTTTTACTACTAGTCTGATAAAACACAGGGACTTGCTTCACCATGCCTGAACAGAAGTTCTATTATTTACCTGTTCTCTGTTTTCCTCCTTGTGCACTTCATAGTGATGACCAGTAGCTCCATGTTATCAGTCACTGTTTTTTTTATGTTTATTTTTTATGTTTATTATTTTATGTTGTATCTTCTAATTGCAAGCCATTTGTCAGCTCTCAATGTTGTATTATTTAAACTGTTCACCTGTGAAGTCAGATGTATAAAGCAGTTACAGGGACATGTTTCATGTACTGTGTAGTATTTAGCATATTATAAACGAGCTGTGGCATGCCTGATTTGATCATCACTACCTGAAACACTGCCTTCTCCTTGATACCCTCATTTTTTCATTGCCATTTCATCTTCAATGCATCAGTCCCTACCAGGGGCCTTTGGCTTTTGCTGCATGTTGACATGCCTGTCTCTCCCTCTTTATCAGCCTTGCGATGCCCTTTATGGTTGTTCCTCCTGTACATGCTGAATGTCACTTCCTTTGCCCTATTCGGTTATTTTACCAGAAACGGGGGCAGAATGTGGATGACTAAAACCACCAATGTTGTCTTTATTGAAATGCCTCTGTAACTGCTGCAGAACAACATAATTGAATGTAGGGTTGGGAAATGTTCAATGAGATTACACATGTTGAAAATCAGCAGTTTAAAAATCTAATGCTTTTATTTGTTTTCTTACAGAAACAAAAAAAATGTAATCTCTTACAGAAACTATTTTTAATGGATATGAGTATATAGTTTTCAAACTACTTTAAAACCACATTAAAGCAAGAAAGTAAATTTATACATTGGGGCTCTGGTAAAAAAAAAGTTAGAAATGCTGTTTGTAATAGGTTTGCTAAAGCAAGATATGCAAATCTAATTACCATCTGTGGTTTACAAATATCAAATAAAATTACATTTATAAAATCTAAATTTTAATTTCCTCTTGCAAGCTGCCAATGCAAATCTCCACTACTTTCACAGGGATAAAAGTTCCCCCCATGTATTGTTCTACACACTAATAACAAGGTTGAGAAACAAAGGCCATCCATTGAAGGAGTGAGTTACTGCTGCGTTTAGACACAAGGGACAGAGTCGTGGCTGATATCAGAAGGAGACGTGATGACCTTTTACTTATGAGTGAGGGGGGTGGGAAAAAAAGAAATACCATGTACTACAATACATCCTATGATTAATCTCTCACATGTTTACAAATAATTCCTTTCACACTGTTCATAGAAAATAATGTTACATTCACCATGTGTTTGGACATGTATGTTGCAAAATACAACATAATTTAATAAGCTGGAAAATCATTTGCATTGCATTGAGTTAGCTTAGAAAAGATTATTTTTAAAACAAGACTTGTCTTAGTGCAAGCAATCCACTCACTAATCTAAAGTGTTACTTAAAGAAACTGTGGATACATATAATAGCAAAGTTAATCTGTCCTTGCTGCTAAATCATTGCACTGTTGTCCGTAAGATCACAGTTTCTTATTTTTTCTATCCACTCATCACTGGAATAAATTTACCACCCCTACATTAAAAAATGGGAAACATTAGGCTCTTATAGGTGAAATCTGCAAATTGTCAGTATCTCTGGTTCTAGCAGATTATTTTCTCTGGGTACTAGGCTTTGTGAAATGAGGTGTTTCTGGCTTACACCAACCAATAATGAAGTATATAAAATGCTGACCCTGACCATCAACCCATCTGGTTTATATGTAGTGAAAGTGCTACTGCAAGTCCTCCATATGAAAAACAAACTTTGAAACATTAAATTCAATATTTTTTATTCTTTCTCTCCACAATGTGGAAAAATGCTGTGAAATATTCTAACAAATTATAGCCATGCAATTTTTTTGTCATTGTTTTGATATTGAATTGAGACTTTTTTTTTCTGTGTTCGATTATTTAACTATTTCTTGGACTGCCATTACATGGTGTTGACCTTTCATGTACACATCCTTTTCATTGTAAATGTTTCAATGCTTTTTCCTAAAACTCTTAGCTGCTTCATTAATAATACTGACAATAACTGAATAAAAATATCTATACCATATGATTCAACCATTTATGATTAAATACTTTTATATCACTTGTGACCAGCTGTCGTTATTGATTATAGTCTTTGCTGAAAGGTATATGCATTTTGTAATTGATGGCTTGAGACTTGGGAGGGATTACATACATCCTTCACAGTTGTCTTGGACAAAATACTTGACCAAATCAAGTAAAGATTGCTGGAAGGAGGAACATTTGTCATCATTGAACCGAGAGCCTTTGAGCAGTCCCCTTGCAACACAATCAATCACAATTCCATCTGAGTAATTGACTGTGCTGGGATTGCATACAGAAGAGGAAAAGTTCTCCTTTCTTATTGCACAGAAACCATCTGGACCTCTCAAGGGATCTCACAACATCTTATGCTGAATGGTAGAACACCAAAGGACACTGAAAAGCATGACCTTTCCTGTCATACCAAATGAGATAAAGCAGAACGTCATTAGTAAGCCACCCAGGAACATAAACTAGTATAGATAAGACATTAAAAGCAAATGTATATTATATATGCACACATGCATCATGAAAAACATATTATACTTAACATGAGATATGGTGTCAGATGAAATCAGTTAGCTTTGTTAGGACTGTTAAAAGACTGTTTCATCCTTAATACAAGTAAAAAAAATTCATGTGCAGCCACAGATGCAATGCAGAGGCCTGTTCGTTGCTTGCTATCCTGAGGAACATCAGCCATACTGAACAAACTCAGAGAGGGGATATAGGTCAAGGTCAATGATCAATGAACAACAGGTTTTTTTTATATAAAAAATGTATGTTTTATAACAAAATAATGCAACAGGTGCCATTAGAATAAGAAATACATAATTGTGTTATAGTTAAAAACTACTATACCATTATTTTGTGGAGTGTTTGTCATGCATGATTCAACATCGTCATTAAGTTGTTTCATTGTTTAAACGATTTGGGTTAACAAGCTGGCTACAAGCTGTTGAATGTAAGTGTTGCAAGGAAAGCCACTCAAGTAATTGAAATCTATATTTCAGAACTTGGAAATCTCATAACATGGACCAAATGAGTGATAGGTATCCATCTGACTAGAGTTTAAATGTTTCTGAAAGTGTGTGTTTTTCAGCTTGTTCTGAAGCGTTAGATGCCCCTCTGTGTGTACTTTTATCGCTCACACACAATGCACAGTTACCACAACATGTGTCTTTTGTCACCTATGCATATTACACACACACATACACATACATACATACGTACACTAAGATAGAGATCTCTGTGTGTGTGAACTGTGAGGTGTACGTGACAGAGGCCATGTCCTTAATCATATCATCTGTGCATCTGGTCCATCTCCATATCACAGCTGTTCTTTCTCATGCTTAAATTTGGTAAACCATGGCATTTCCCCTAATCTTTTCTCTTTAGATGTGGTAACTGTTTTGCCTCCGCCATGTGTACTCATCAAACTGATCATGTCATCAGAGAAAATATCAATCCCTTATTACAGTTAGGATGACTGTTTTCATATGAATTATCTCCCACACGATTCTGTGAAATGACAGATAAATTAGTCTATGCTACAAAGTGTTAAACTGGAGCACAATAGCACACTAAAAAAGCCAGTTATTTGGTCTGTATCCTTAATTTCAAAGGTTTATATGTCTGTATTCTTAGTTCAAATAGTCAACTCCAGTAAGCAAGCCTTGCTTTGACTTACTTAAAGTCTGTGCCATACCAATAATTTAAACAGTTTGATTTAGTTCTTTGGGTATAACAACAAATGATAATAATACAGCATTGCAGTGACACACGCACAAGTATAAATTAAAACTTTTGAGTAAAGTTTGTGCGTTGTTTAATAAGTGTCACAAGTAAACTCTAAGTGCCATACACTGGGTGGTAATGCTAATCTTTTTTTCGATTTGACATATAATGTCCAGTTAGACATGGTAATTCTCATCACTGCCAAAGAATAAAGAAAACATACATATAATGGAGTACAAAATAATCCAATAACCTTTGTTGTATGTTGTAGTAAAGAGTATTTGGAGAAAAAAAACTGTACTTCTGCAACCTTGTGCAGGTCCACTGATTACCAGTGGATGTCACTGCAGCACAGCCTGAACCCAAAAAGTGAAGAACCCAGGAGGTTTGCACTTTGTCTTTCCTGTTTTGTTATTCATGAAAATGAGAGGCATGTTGTTCTCCTGCCCTCAAGGCCTCTGCAGCTGCATAATTTCCAAACTGTGATAAAGGGTTAAAGCCAGCCAGCCAGCAGCTCTAACAATCTTCTCCATTTGACTTGTGAGCCAAAGGAGGGCACTAATCTTTGGTGCTACAATAGTTAATCTCGCCTAACTGTAACATGGTGCTAATTGCTGTTTTGGTGGGAAAAAAGAACAACCTTGCCAAAGTTTTCATAGCAATCTGGCCACATGGGTCCCATTGAGCTACCCTGGTAAGTTTACAGCCAGTGTTCTGTGCAATCAACAGCACTACTTAATAGTTTTCCCAGTAATGAGGCTGAAACATTAAAATAATTAGTTTGTGAGCACAAGATTCTTTGGAGTTGTTTTTTCTATACTACTGAGAAAAAAAGGGAAGGGGATTTATAATGTTATCAAAATAATAGATAAATAATAGATAAAGAATTTTGAAAATCAAAGACGGATCAAAGACTACAAGACAAATGGTCAAAACAGAATTTTGAAACTGAAAGGTCAGTTGTCAATGTAAAGTTTGAGGTTTGATTTTATACATCAGGAACATAAATGGCAGGCCTAACACAGGCCAGTGTGTAAAAGAGTTTTAAAGTGAAGTGATATTAATAGAAAAAAGTATCAGATTGTCAAGGGTGCAGGGTTATATGGGTTTGTGTGTTCTTTTAGTCTTTAGCTCTTGATTTCTGTTTTATTTAGTAGTCTTCCCACTCTTGTGTTTTCTGTTTTCCTATTTCTTGTACAGTAGTTCAAACGGTTTAATTTGGCTCATTTATTTAATCTGTGACTTGAAAACATTCTGTGTGCATATAAATCACTTAGTTTCAGTTAACCTTTACCACTTTATTAGTTTGTCTCATTGTTGTTCTTAGCATTCCTGCCGTTCCTGAATTAAAACCATAATTTCTGCATCCAGTCTTCCTTCTGTTAACGTCTAGCCCGCATTTTGGTTTAAGCCTCTGTTGTTTTTACAAGATACTGCAAGAAGCTAAAAATATGGAACATGTTCCAGAATCAGTTTAACTTTAAAAGTCAGGCTATGGTTAAACATTGCATTAGGTAAAATGCTGAAAGTAACAGAAATGCATGAAAAAGTTCAATATTCATAGAACTTTTATATGAAAACAAACAATAAAAACAGTTCAACATTATAGTACATTTAATATTGAGAATTATGTGTTTTTGGAAATCAAAAAACATTTTGTTTTATAAAGTTTCATGTTTTATTTTATGTTCAGTCTTAGTTTAGAGGTTTTAAAGTGCTTCTACAAATCAAGTTAGCTTGGCTTGGCATAAATTATGCATTCTTTACATCCCAGAGAGACATTAACTCTGTAACTGCCACCCACTGTTAGAGCAGTTGTCTTAGTCAGAAAGTGAGTTAAATTAACATGACTTAGTTTTTGAGTAAACTTTGCTAATACTTTGCATTCTTCTCTTATGCAATCTTGGTTTTCTATGAAGAAGTGATGTAATAGATGTTGATCTTTCTGCTCAGTGTTTATGGCGTGTCCCATCCAGACATCACAGACCGTAGCAAATGAAAAGCACAGTAGGGTCTGGGTCCTATAAGCATGTCAGACGAAATGTCAAGGCCTTCTTCCTTTGCAAACTCTTAACTGTCACTCACATTTAAGTGTGAGGGCTTAAAAAACTTGCAGGACACATAATACTTTCATCCCATTGAACTGAATTTGACATAAAATACCGGGTCACTTAGTTCAATAGCTGATTCTGCACTGTGACCTCCTGCTTGGTCTGGACAAAAAATGTGACACACAAGACCTGTAGGGGGGAAGGAGGGGGAACACTGTCGGTTGTGTTGGCTCTGCTTTACTTTTGATTTAGCTGTGCATGCGCTTCCAATTACAGACAAAGGAAAGGCAGTCTTGTGCAGCATGTGGTTCCATTTAGAGCAGGTGAAACAATGTAGGAAAATAGATCCGTCATAAGTCGCATTCCAGAAGCTAGTGAGAAGCTGTGCTAAATCATAGCAAAATTGATCCAGAGAAATAGTTAGGGTAAGAAGCAGCTGAGGGTTCTGGAGGTGTCCTCAGCAGGGGCCTGCTAACATTGGTCATCATATTTAATACTTCAAAGCATAAACTTGAAAGGTTCATCCCCTCCACTTTTTGATTTCCTGTTACTGTCTAATGTTTCCTCCCCAGTTCAAAGATTTGCAACCATGTTAAGCAGCACTGTTGATGTGGATGTTGCCTGCCAGGCCAGTACATTAGTGTTCAGTGGAAAGTCTGGATTGCACTTATATTTGCCAAGGACACCAATGACTTTCACGGAATATATATATATAAGTTTAACCAAAAGATAAACTTTTGTGAAACAGAAAACTTTGACAACAATGTGTAAGACTGACACTCACACATAAATATTTTTTCCTCAGATGTCTAATGGTACTTTTGAAAAACTATCAGTTCATTTCAGTATTGTTAAAAAGATTAAAAGAGACCAGACAGGGTTTTTGAACAGCAGAAACAGCATGTTACTAACTGCTTTCTGTAAGCAGCTGATTTCATCACTGCTTTTCTTTCCATCTGGCTTTACAAACACTCTGTTGGGGCTTGGTAGGTTTGCCTCTTTTCCGCATGTGACTTTACTCGGGTCATGCAGCCACTCAACCTTCTGGAAAGAATGTGGGTTAATATAGCAAGTGGGATCTGGCCATTGAACTCTCATTTGGCTTTTACAGCCCATAGGAGCAAAAGTATAATATGTGCCTTGAGCTGTAAATCAGAGGATGTTTGGAATCGCAGTACTTTACAGGAGGAAGGCTGCAGGTTTCTTTTTGGTTTTGGACCAGCAGCATCCCATAAAGCTCTCACATGAAAGAAAATGAGACCTTTGGTCAAAGCCCAGTAAGTGCCAGTTATAGTCTGGGTCAGCACAGACATATTTGGATGATTACTTCATGGTTTAAACCAATTCCAATGAATATTTTTTGTTAAATGTTTTTCTGCCTGTACCCACTTTAGAAAAAATAATCACAAAATAAAGATTGAAGAGTAGTATTAGGAAAGCCCTACAGATTGAAAGAAGGTTAAGGTTACAGCCAAAGGTTGGCTTACTGGGGTCAGGCCCTCACCACAGCTGCTGCCCACAGAGTATGACACAATAAAACAAAAGCATACTACCAAGATAAATGGAAATGACAAGACATATTTCTTGGGCCTCTTTTGGGCTTTTTTTGTTTCAGTTCTGGGATATGTGTTGACTGGGAAAATGTTACTACAGATGGTAAAAAGCATAAATGCACTAAAAGCACTCTGAGAGCAGAGATCTCTGCCAAACAGCATATTTTCATCCATATTAATCTCTAACCTATATTATAGTCCTGCATTCATTTATATGAATAAATAAATGAAAATATTTTATTAATCCCAGAGAGAAATTTTAATTGTAGTAGAGTTTTATTTTTGTTTTGTTTTTTTCTCAGTCCTACATTGGACCTGAACAAGCCTCTCACTGAACACACACTGTTGTTTCATCACTGTGTTGTGAAGAGGGTGTGAAGAATCCTCCATCATCTTCATCAGCTTGTGCAGTATACTTTTTTGGACGATCAGCTCCAGTAGCTTCAGAATTACTCCAAGCACAGAACCAGCTTTGTTGATCAGTTTGTTGATTCTCTTCAAGTCTCTGGTTCTGATGTTGCTGCCAGCAGATCACTGCAAAGCTGATTGCAGTGCAAAACTGAAGATGTTGCACATCTTCTACAAGTTGTTGAAAGTGGAGCAGTATATCTAATAATCTATTGCCATTTATTAGTGTATGGACATTAAGGAAATATTGGAAATTATTGATTACACAGCTACTTAAAATTGTTTAAAAATTGAACCAACAAGAATTCAGCTTTTGACAATAGATTTCCTCAGTTCTGCACCAAATACACACTTAATAACTCAGTGTACTCTGAGAAGAACATCCAGTAATGACAACCATATTAAAATCCTATTTAAATTTCTGAATATAGCATTTCATCAATTGCATAAGTATGATCCTAAAACCAGAATTCATGCATACATACATGAAACTAAGTGAAAATCTATCCACAGTCAAAATCACCCAAACCTATTGGTAACAGCATTGTTCCACACAACTTTTGGTGGATAGGGAACATGCATCTGGGCAGCACAGAAAAGACATATATTAAGCCCAATTACTACAAAAAAGCATTTTTCTTCTGTCATGCTAACCTAACCTTTAGTAGCCTCAGTTTATTTAGAAAAAGAGGTCTTAAGTCCATTAACAAGATAATGAATGGTATTCTACAATCTGATAGCAGGTGAACCTGTAATCAAACTGGAACTTCTGGCCTGTGGGTACAATTCCCTTCTCCGCTTGCAATTAACACAGCTATACATCATTGAATGGTCACACCTGGGGTCCTTCATCCAATATGATGGTGCGACACTCCCTCTGAAATAGAGGTCAATGAGAAAGGGTAAAGCAACCAGAGGTTGGGGTTACAGCTGGAGTGCTTTAACTATACTAAAGAAAATAGCTATTTTTTACTAGTTTAACTTTTCTCTGTAATGGTCTGTTTAATTTGTTATTGTTTTGTTTATTTTGTTATAGGTGTTATTTCCTTGTTGTTTCCTTGTTTTTTATTCAGTGATAAGCTTAGTTGCATTTTCATTTAGGTTTGTAATTCTCAGTGCAAGTCATAAAAGGCTTGTATTGCTTCAGACTGACCCTTGCTCTGTTATCTCAGTTAGTTTTGGAGTCTTTGCTAAATTGAAACGCTCCCCACTTCTTCATTAGTTCCCTCCAGTCTGAGTTTCCTTTAAAGGTGAATCAAGTTACATTTGTTAGCAAGGGAGGATAAAGCAGCGAGCTTCTCTGTCAAATGTGGAAATTGGTTTTGACGTAAGCAAATCTCCGTGTGGTTTCAAGTCAACATTTTGATTTTCTGGCTTATAAGCTGCAGCGTACTGAGCATTTAAAGAGCTTTTTACTGCCGTGCCATCAGCCATAATGAACATGTATGTATGCAATGCCTGTGTGTCAGAGATGAAATGTTTAATACAATTAAATATCTTAACCCTGTTAATAATTTTTCTGAGATGATTTAAAGGACACACTTCAAACAAAATGCATACTTTGATGAAATGAGCGACTTTAAATTATTAAAGGTTTATGGAAGTAAAGCCACAAGGGGGAGATCTGGTTTAAAAAATCTACTCCAGCTATGGTTTTGCTTACATATGTGATGTGTAAAACATTTAAAGCTGAGCATAAGCTTTGATTAAATGATCAAACGTGCCATTAATAGTTGTTGAGACCATGAGTTATTAGTGTATTTTATACATGTAGTTATCTTTATTTATGGCTGGATGCAAATGAATTTGCTTCCTTGGGATAATATCTCAGATCTTGAAGATTGTAAAAAAAATTTTTTTTACCTAAAACAATCTTTGATATACTATGATGAAAAAATATGAAAAATAACATCTAATTTTTCTCTAAAACTGTAAAAAGTTAAATGAAAGCCAATGTAATGTCATACAAATGAAGGGTAAAATGTAGACAAATTAGTTCATGACTAAGTGCATGGCTAATAATACATATTTCTGTAATACAAGATAAACTTCTGGAGGGATTAAATAATCCTTGCATTTGATGTCCACAGGGAACTTTCACCTGCTGAACCTCATTTCATGATTGAACATGAAAGCGCTATAGCCTATAGCATATGTTTGTAAATGTTAGTTTCCCAGTAAAAGGATCATGAATTGATGCTTTCCTTGACCCAGGTCTTTGCACAGATGTTAGTTTTAATCAATTAGCATGCCATTGTTTTCCATCTCCATTTGTATTCTTTAGTAACTAACCATGTTTTTCAGTCTTGAGAGTATTTACTTGAGAAATTCTTTTAAGAAGGTTGGAGGAGATGGTGGATAGAAAGGCCATTAGCCTTTGTGGCACTCTTCATGCAAAAGACTGCGGTTCAAAGCTTTTTTTTGTACCAAATTTTAGGCATTCATTTTACTTTCCCACTTCCCTTCTATTTCTATTCCTTACTTCTTTCCAGCACTCCAACTCACACGTGGTTTGTGTAAATGGTTAGGGTTAGGTCTACATGTTACAAAATACATATTTAGACATTTATTAATCTACATGTTTTACAGATTTTGGATATTCATATGTTATGTTATCTCTCATGCCATGTGAACCCTCCTGAAAAATATCAAAGATAGGTATATTTTATTGATATATAACTTTCAATTCACTATATCACTACTAGGCTTATTGCAAGTAAAAAAATATGCAGTATGCATTAAACAATTTTCAGATAAACTGAGATGAAACATTTAATTTTATCTGCAGACATTTATGCATGGTGCACTCTTGTAAAATAAAGGCATTTCAAGAGATTTGTTTTTGTTCCTTCTCTACTTTTATCAGAAACTTCCAGGGTATACCCTGCCTCTTGCCTGTTAATTGCTTCACCATGGACTACGAATTGCTGCAATGAGAGCTGGAGATCATGACTAGATGAAGCCAACAGAACCACATCATCTGCAAAAAGCAGAGATCTAACCCAATCCCCTCATTACCTCAGCTGTGCCTAAAAATTCTATTCATAAAAGTTATGAACAGAATCGGTGATAAAGGGCATACTTGGTGGAGTCCAACCTTCACTAGGAATGAGTCCGACTTACATTACAGCAATGCAGAACAAGGTCTGACACCAGTTGTATGTGGACTGGACAGCTTGTACAAGGGAGTCCGGTACCTCATACTCTCGGAGCACTCCTCACATGGGTCCCAGAGGAAAGGGGCTCCTGTGGGAAGTGTATTGTGAGCCAGGTGGCAGCTGGAGAGCAGGGACCCAAGCAGCCGGATCCTCGGCTGCAGAAACTGGCTAAATATCACTCAGACATGAATTATTATGAGCTTCATGTTTATCACACACGTTCTGTTATGTAATCTTGTTTTTATAAGGCAGTGATGTAAGAGATGCTGATCCCTCTGCTCAGTGGCCATGGCGTGTCGCATCCAGACATCACAGACCGTAGCAAATGAAAAGCGCAGTGTCTGGGTTCTATAAGCATGTCAGACGAAATGTCAAGGCCTTCTTTCTTTGCAAATTCTTAGCTGTCGCTCACATTTAAGTGTGCGGGCTTAAAAAACTTGCAGGACACAAAATACAGTCGTCCCATTGAACTGAATTTGACGTGAAATGCCAGGTCACTTAGTTCAATAACTGATCTTAGGTTCTGCATTATGCTCTCCTGCTTGACCTGGACCAAATCACCTCCACCCCCTCACCTAGACTTGAAGAGAGAGAGAGGGAGAGGGGAAGTTGAGGGATGTGGCGAATGGGGGGGGGGGACGACACTGTCGGTTGTGTCGGCTCCGCTTTACTTTTGATTTTGCTGTGCATGTGCTTCCAATTACAGACAAAGGAAAGGCGGTCTTGTGCAGCATGTGGTTCCATTTACAGCAGGTGAAACAATGTAGGAAAATAGATCCGTCATTCGTCACATTCCAGAGGCCAGTAAGAAACAGTGCTAAATCATAGCAAAATTCATCATGAGAGGAATGGATAGGTTAAGAAGCACCAAAGGCTCCTGGAAGCATCCTCAGCAGAGGCCTTCTCACATTCGTCAAAAACACTTCAAACAAGATGCAAATTTGATAGAAGGATTCTCTGTTTTACATTAGACTTTTGCTTTACTTTAAAACTATTCAGTTTTGGTTCCCCATCTAACAGATTTGTGACCATTTGAGTAGTTCTATTGGGGACATTTTTTTTGCCAGATCAGTACACTGGCCCTCACTGGAATGTCTTAACTACTGTTGGATGAATTGCCATGAAATCTGATGCAGACATTAATGCCCCTCTCAAGATAAATAGTAATAACTTGGCAACCACAAGCTGTTAGTGATGATATCTGGTTCTACTGCAGACAACGGTTATTCTCGCAATCAATTTCTTTGACCAATTAATCACTGACAGTCAGAAAACCAAAAATCTGTCAAATTTTGTGTAACGGAAAACTCTGAGTAAAAGGCATCTGAGGAAATACATATAATCACTTAAAATGTTTTTTGAAAATCTAGATTCTTTCACCTTTGAGAATAAAAGAGACCTGACATGGCTTTGGAACAAGTGTGAAGTTAAGGCAACATGTTATTGACTGCTCTGTGTACTATGTAGAAGGTCAGCACTGATTTCATCAGAGCCTTTCCTCCATCTGGGCTTCACGTGAGACCTTTATTGGGGCCTTGAAGGTTTGACTCTTATAAGCATGAGGCTATACTTGGGTCATGCAGCCATTCTACTCGCCTGGAAAGAATGTAGGTTAATATAGCAGTTGGGATCTGGATATCACGCTCTCATTTGGCTTTTACAGCCCATAGGAGCGAAAGCATAGCGTGTGCCTTGAGCTGTAAATCAAGAGGATGTTTGGCATCCTGCTACTTTACAGGAGAGAGGCTGCAGGTTTCAATTCGGCTTTGGACCAGCAGCACCCAGTAAAGCTCTCACATGCAGAATGAAAGGGGGAGAGATGAAAGCAAATGAGACATATTTTTGCTTTGGGTAAATGCCCAGTGAGTGTCAACTGGACTCAAGGCGAAGACATACTTGGATGATTACTTCACAGTTCAAGCACTTTAAAAGGGGTACCTTTTTAATGTGTACCTCTGCCTGTATCTACATAATAGGGAATAATAATAAAAAAGTCTATATTACAGAAAAACATAAAAGAAAGTCCTGCAAAATTTAATCCAGTAAGAAACTTAAAAATGTGGCAGCAGATTTTTCCATTAATGACCATCACCTACTCTTAAGTTCCACAGTGGACTCCAGGTTTTCATGTGGTTAAAACAGATATTAAAGTTGACATTTATTTCTTCCTTCATTTTTATTCAAGGTTATTAAGCAGAAATTTAAAAAATGGTTTCTTTTCTTACTCAAAAATAATACATTTTAGTTTTTGCTGTAGCAAAACTGTCAGTGTTTAAAATAGGAAATGTATAAATGGTTGAGTTCTGATATTTGTTTTCATAAGTGAACCAGTTTCTGCACTGGTTGATTGCTGATTGCAGATAATATCAGGAAACAGAAGATTTTAGTCCATTAGCTTTATCCCCAAGGACTGATTATACTACTGCTCATTGAGCTGTCTACAGTACATCCATGTCCGCCAGTACTTGTTTCTCCTGGTTTAGGCTACTTAACTCTTTTTTGCTGCTTTCTGTCTGTTTCTGTTTCTTGGTTCAGACTGTTCATGAGGGCAGTTCTAAACTATTTTCTTTTTAAACCCAGCTTTTTCAGTGAACGCTTTTTTCCTTTTTAAGTTAAAAATTCAGCAGCCAACCAAAAACAACAGAAATTGAAGGAATTTTGTGTATCTGTGCAACATCTGAAAAACACAACTTTTTACAGAGAAAAATGTCTGTTTGACTGCATTTCTATGTTAACATGAACAAAAAACATTCAAGTTGCCAAAGTTAAATGACAACCTTTTTCAAGAAATTATTAAAAAAAATTAGTGATGGAGCATGTTTCCTCTGTGATTGACTGGGTGATCAAACTGTAAAAACAAATAGGAAAAAGAAAAACAAGATAAAAAGTTTAGGGGTACTGCAAGCTGGGATACTAGAAAACATTGTAAAATGACCTAAAAAATGTAATGCAGATTTTTTTTTTTTTTTACAATGTATTCATAATATTGTCAGTGGGCTCTGACTCCACGAACCATGTACTGGAAGGACTGTTTTTGGATGCTTGGATTCTTTTACAATGAGCTTCACATTTTATGGTATTAGAAAACAAGACAAAACAACTTTATTTTAATAATTTGAAATTTGTAAGCTTTAAAACTGGGGAATAAAACAATCCTGTCATTTATTTTGTACAGTTGCAACAAAAGATTGAGATAGAACACACAAGTAGATGGTGTAAGGACATGCTTTAATATGCCTTTTTATATAAAATAAAGACAAAAACAAACAATGAAAACAAGTCATAATAAAATGTTTGACAACACACTACAGCCAACAAATGGAGTGACCTTCGTGCAAAGCCACGCCTGGCAACTAGGCACCTTTATTTGTAAAATTTTTGAAAAAATAGTTTCAACTAAACTATGTGCCCATCTGAAAAGAATCAATCTGTTTGAAAGGTTTCAGCAGACTGCAGGTTTACCTGTGATTCCCATAAGAGTTCTAACAGGATGCACATTTGGATATCTTAGCTATCTAAATTTCTTGTGTTAATACTGAATGCAATTATGATAATGCTATACGTGGGAAACACGGCATTAAAAAAACCTAACTTGTTTCATGTAGATTGTATTTTTGTCATTGCAGGGTTATTTATAACCAGCTGTTGTTTTTAATTGTTAATCATAATGACTTTTAAAGCAGTTTAAAGGTTGTATTTTTTTTTTGCATGACACATTACTGTTCAAATCTCTAAAATTATTAAATGTTTTAAAAAGCCAATAATCAGGAAACACACACACACAGATTATCGGTCGTGTCTTCAAATCTAAGCACAAAAACACAAACCCAATGGTAATATACCCATACGAGTGAAAAACATAATGTGTGTTATTTTTGGACTTTTGGTTGAACATGTCCAAAAACAATTTCCTTGAAGAATAATTACCTTAAAGATGTCTGTTATAGACCAATATACTTTTTTCCCATCTAAGTAGACTTATTAGTTGTCTGCCTGTGGAAATTATTGCAATCATCAAGAGATTGTTGGATGTTTTGCATTAATACAAAACATCTGTGTCCAGCAGCTTAACACTGTGTAGCCGGTGAACACAGAAGGAAAACAATTGACCAAAAGAGCACCTTGCCCTCTATTCCCTGGACACTAACTATCCCCTCTATGGCCCCGTGTGTCCAGTAAAGAGCTGAGATAGAGACATGAGCTCCATTAACAAGATGATGAACTATAGATAGCAGAGGAACCCACAATCAGAGCAGAACTTTCAGCCTGCGGGTATAATTCCCCCTCTCACCCAACAATTAACCCAGCAATAAATCATTCCACAGCTGCACCATCATATGGGGTCCTTCACCCTCTGTAACCCTTCACTCTGAGATAGGGGTTGATGAGAGAAGGGATAGCACCAAGAGGTTGGGGTTACAGATGGAGTGTTTGAAGCCTGCAATGTTATGCTTGGTGGAGAAAGAAAGAGACCCCCTAGAGAGGTTGTTTAGGGTTTGGGATGAGAGACTCCAACATTGTTTTAGATTAGGCAACTAATCCCTCTAATGAAGGCCAACTTTAGTGCTCCATTGTTGTGTAAACCATTGTGCTTGTAATGTCCACGAAGCAGTGACAGACCCAGCTTCTTGTCTTTCATCAGTGCAGCAGAGACACACACACAAGCAGCTGTTAATTAAGTCAAGCTGATGGTAGAGAATGGTAGCATGTGTGTGTATGTGTGAACAGTGACATGAATGTATGCAATTAGTTCCCAGCATGTAACAGTGTGTTTGGAAATATGCACATGTAGCTGTATACATTTAAACTGTTCTTTGTTAGCAAACATGGTTCCTGAAACAGAATAATTACACTTTTGTTCAAAGTGGAAAATAATTTTGTTATTCACAGCTCAACTATGGTAAGTGTACCTTGATGCTTGTTGAATCACCATGAAATCCACATTGGGTTTGAAGGTGTGATGGTTAAGCTGCGATATCAGACATTTGTTTATCTAGATAACTTCTAATCTTTTGGTTGTTTGTTTTTTGTTTTGTAAAATGCTTCCAGCATTAAACAATCATTTGAAGCCAGAAATAACACAGGATAGTGGCTTATACTCAGCAGCACTTTGGCTCAATTTCAAAATATTAATTGATTAAGTGAAAATACAGAGAATCCTGACCTTTGTGATCATGAATGTCTGTAAGTAGATGGCAAAATGGTTTCTTGTAGCCTTTAACTTGGTTTGTTTTGTAAATGACAGTTTACAGGAATGGTGGTCACGATAAAGTCTAAAAGACCAGGAAACTTGGGGTGCAGGAACATTTGGATACACTGTGTTTAAGCTTTTGATGCCAAATATTCATATGAAAACTTGGACAAAATTTGATATAAACATGCACAAAAATATGCTTTGAGTGCCAGAAAACTCAGGCCGCAAGTGACTCTAAACATATGTTTCTGAAAGTTACTTCAGCCTACTAGCTGGGCTGAGTTGTAGGCCAGGAACAGCATGCACAGAAATGCTCACTGGTAAACGAAGGTGAATGTGAAGAAAACATCTTTACAGGTGAAGTCCAAATCTCCCTTGTGTGACATAAGAAGTAGGTGGTGGCATCCAAAAATCTTTGTTGCTTTGTTTGTCATTTGTGTTTACCCTCATATTCCATATTGGCTTCAGGCACAAATACCAAAGACCTGATCTGAAAAGTTCAATTTCCAAAGAAAAGCAATAAATCATTGAACTTTTTCCTTGGCTAGTTTGGTTTCAGAACTTCCACAAAGGCAACAGCAACCCAGATTTTCCTCAACACTTGCACTTGTCAATATTCAGAAACAGACATTAACAAACTGGTGGGACACAGAGTTTATAAATGGTACGCTATACTATTAAATGCCGTAGGAAAAACAAAAACAAGAGAAAAAGCATGTACACATACAAACACACACACTGACAGTGTGACCTTTCTTACTAATTATGTTATATATGGAGCTATAATGGCACATTTTAACCTCTGTCACTCTATAAAACCCTCTAGTACTTTGCTATATGGCATGCTATTCTTGATTACCCAGCCAGTAACTACCAGCAGAAACCCACAGTTACTAGGGCCAAACCAATAGTGTTCTACCCACATCCTCACACCTCTTTGCTTCATCCATTTTCACCAATAGACTCCTTCAAGCAGAACCTGCAGTCTATGGTATAGACTGTGGGTTCATAAACTCTATGCAAACACAAGTGCTTGGCAACTGTCTTTTTTTCTGTGCTGTAGGTCATTAAGCCTGCCTTGGTCGTGCTTAGTATAGATGTAAAAAGATAAAAAGAGGAATTCAAAACAACTGAGTGTTGCTGACAGATGTGTTTTGGCTTTTGTTTGGAGACAAAAGCTTTTTTACTATAATGAGGTCTGAGGCAGAGATGGTTTCTGGAGATTTTAAAGAGGTTATATAAGATAAAAACTGCCAACCTATCATGAACATTAGCTGTCAGGGTAAGAGCTGTTTAGCATCTGTCGGCATGGAGGATAGTATGGCATCCTTTGGCCCCCAAATATGTACACACATCCTTCCCCCAGTCTCAACCATAGTTGAACATATAGCATGTCTAAATTCACTTTCTTATGTGTCTGTAATAGAACTACAAAAGGGAAAGTTATTTTCCTACCCCTCCTTTCATGTAACTTTTTGTCAGTATATATAAATAAGTTTGTCTCATGTGCAGCCTACCAGTGGAATACTTACTGCTGACTCAGATTTTCCAGTAGAATGCTGTTTAAATGTCCTTGACATATGTTTTGCCTTGTTGTTTGTTGTGTGATAAGAAAAAGGAGACCCACAGCCAACAAAACAAATACAAAGAGAAAACAAAATAAAACTGTCCCTGGTGTGTGCACACATGCTGACATATATAAACTAAGTTTGCTTCTGTACAATACAACTTAAATGGAAAAATAGCTTTAATGTGTTGACAAGCTAAAATCTCATGTCATCACTGACTAACGAGTTCAAAAACACTTGAAATTCACAATTATTTAAACAGTGTATTCACAGCTGTAAAAAGGGCTTCAGAACAATAAAGCTTTACCATTTTGGGGATTATGAGATGCTTCTCTCAAAGTATTTGCTTCATTGATGTAAATGGAAACAAATTTTAAAGGAAATATCTTGATAAGTCAAGATTGGAGAAATAACAGTAATTTGTAAATTATTTAATTTACTGATGTTTGTAACAGGAAAAACGTATAGTTGTCTCCTAAAATGTACCTTCCACAATTAAAATCAGGGATGCAATAGTTTCCTCGTTATGGTATATTTGTATGTTTGATGCATTGTAAGTTGTGGTGGGTTACATAACTTAGGAATGTTTCCATTCAACGATTTGCAATTTTAAGAAATGAATGAAAACACATGGTTGTGGGAAGGGAAAATGAAAATCACATATATGCTAACAGAATGTGACTCAAAGTAGTAGATTAGATGAAACATGAAAACCCACTGGAATAAATGTCTAGGTAAGTCTGGCAGAATTTATGAGCTACCCTCTCATAGTTTTCCTATGGCGATCAACTTATCATTGCCTCAGCACTCACCTCGATGTCGGGGGTCCTGTTTCCTGTGAATTTTAAAGAGGTCTCCAAGATTAAGCCTGGTGTGTGTTGATAGTTGACAGGATCACAGGGGACGGGTACTGTGGTGGTGCCCTCACATTGAGGGCTCTGTAAGCACACAGCATCTCTGGGACAAGAGCTTTTCAGTGCCAGAGTACAAAATATGCATTGACATGGTCTGTAATCAGAAGCCATGTGTGAAATGTTCGTGAGACAAGAATCTTGACAGTTGGCCCCCCCAATGCGTAGCAGACTAGACTTTGGGGTCACTCAAGATATGCAATACGCAAAGCCAAGCTTGCCTGCTCTAAGTGTGGTATAAATGGGAGTTCAGAATTGTATCCTGAGATCTAGGCATTATCAGGTTTACAATACAAAAAAGATTGTGAAAAGTAATTTGTGTTTATGAATTTTCAGATTTGCAAGCCTAGTCTGAGAGCAGCGATGTTATCATACTCTGCTGTGCTCAGGCTCAAGAGGAGGACAGAACCCAGCTGCCTGTTTTCCTCTTACAGCCTCTATCCAAATAACAGCAGATTAGGATGAAATCACATTGGTGGCTGTTTATTTGGTTACAGCTGCAACTTTTTAGACTTTCACACATCTTCTTGATCTACTTTCTCTTCGACAGAATACATAAAAGTATACATATAACTGACTGGATCTGAAAACAACTATTCTTATGAGCCATATGACTCATGTGTCTGGTAACACATGCAGTCTTGCAAGTCACAAAGTCTGGAGGGCAGATGTATTTGTATTAATAAGATTACTTTTATACATTCATTCTTTCATTCAATTAAATTTTAAAAACTGCTCAAACATGAGTCTTATAACTTAAGCAATTCTAAAAAAAAAAAGAAAAAGGAAAAAGACTCTTGAGAAGTACAGAAATATCCACACATGCAGAATCTTAATTGATTATTCTTAAAAAGGTTAATTGCGCATAAAAACAGAGGTGCTGCATTTTTCTAAAGTTTGCATTGGTAGTTTGCTTCCGGTATCCTGTTCTAAAGTGGTGGTTGACCTTTGAGCTGATTGTAATGTTTAGGGGTGAACAAATTTGCAGAAGGGTTGTGGTTTGCTTATACAACAGCACAGCTGTTGTTTGAGTTTATTGTACGAGTACTGACCCGTGAGATCCCGTGGCTGATAGATCAGAGGAGAGGTGTGAATATATCTGAGTGTTCAAGAACGAGAGATACACAGATGGAAAACGTGCAAGAAGATTGAAATGGCAAATACTTGTTGTGATTAAGATTAAATTTGATTGCATGTGTGCAAGTGCCCCTTTGATTTATAGCCCTTTTTGCTTCTGTGTGTGTGTGTACAAGTGTGCACAGTTCTCCAACAACATCACCCTGTTATTACCACTCTTCACTGCTGATTACTGGCACTATATGGCCTGTGGAAGTGCACCTGGGAAGCTGCTCACACCTGTCCTAGCCCTCCTCAGATTTGAAATAGCTTTAAGGGCTTTTTTCTTTGCCGTCCTGTCTAAGTTACACTCAGCAGACTGCTCATTTCCATGCTTTGTAATGCTTTTACGCTTGTGAATCAACATGTAAGAATGTTTCACCCTAATCTGATAGCCTTAATGTAACAGAACAGAGACAGCATGTAATGCCTTCTGGTGTACAGGATTAACACATGTCAAGACAAGTTGAGGTAAGCTACACTGGGTGCCTCTTCATGTGTGTTTGCGTGTAATGGATAATAATCACCTTCATCATCACCTTTAATCCAATGTTCAGAGAGTGACAGCCGGGGTTGAAGTTTGGTTATTATGTTCTAATGTTGACAAGTTTTCACATTAGGCAACAACATTACACAGCCTTAATACAAAAAGTGATTGAGTGCAGTTTCTTGAATATGTATGTATGTTTATTGTATTTTTTTTTTTTTTTTTCTTTACACGTGTCTGTCCAGCATCTCAGCAGGCAGAATGAAGGTCTGGCTGCTATATTGTGCTGAGCAATTTTGCTTT
>JBAMHV010000010.1:13422563-13441717 GCA_037177535.1 Pseudomugil gertrudae
TTGGGGATAGGCTGATTGGAGACTCTAAATTGCCCATAGGAGTGAATGTGTGTGTGCATGGTTGTTTGTCTATCTGTATTTTCTGCTATATCATTGCAAATTTTTTGTTTGTTAAGTATCACATTTCATGATTAAATCTGTGTAGAGTTATGTGTATATCAAAACTAATACTAAGACTTAGGCATGCTAATGTTGTGGTAAATATTTACAATGGCATTGTGAAAAAACTTAGCTTAAGAAATTAAATAATACAAGTAATAAAATACTGTGCACATTGGACCTAAAACTTAAAACCGCCTTAACCCCTTAACGACTGAGTTAAGAAGGACTGGGCAGAAACATCCCATTTTTAAAATCTGAAAACTTTATTTGACCCTTTAACAAAAGCTGATAATAAAAAAACCCAATTTTTAAAAAAAATATATTTACTATTTATTACCATGGAAAAAGTCAAAATTATTAGAAGGTGGAAAATGATCATTTTCTGGTATTCACTAGAGTAAAGAAGATCAGTATCATATGGTGAACAACAGGGTTTTGAGTAAAGTTTCTGCCATAAAGTAATGCTAAATGTCTCAGAAACAACATGTTGCAAATATGGGACATCAGGCGATGAGGGGATAAAACCATATTAGTATACAGTTTGGAACCACCATTGCACACCTGCAGTATTAACATAACCTTATGACTAAAGAACATTTTGTTCATTGTGTTTGGGTATTTTTAAACTCACTATCTGCTTTGGATCTGTGGAGCCCGAGTTTGGCCAGTGTGTTAACCCATGCAGTTTGAAGGTTTCTAAAATTAAACACATGTGGGGATATCATACCAACATGACATCCAGGGTCACAACCATGAACATGGACAATAACAATATGACAGTGTGTTGGCAGTAATAAGGAGCAGAAATAAGAAGATTTGACAAATGTCTGACAGTCTGTACTTTCAGTCTGAACATTAAAATGAAACAGTTACCTCTTATTAAATGAATTTAACTGATTGTGGAGCCACAAACAGAGTCATTGAGTTACCAGCTAAGTTGATGCTGGCTTGACCACAGATATGTCAAAATTCTCAATCCAGTTTAATCTTTTTCCACTTTTCACCCAGAACAATGTCAGTACATCTCAACCTCTCCAAACATGTCTATCCCACCTTCTCATTCCCAGCTGCCCAGCTATCACTCAGCACGGCCCAGTTTTATCCTACACCTTCAATTTGGCTTTATTGCTGACCTGGAATGTGCACAGGCGCACCCGTCCTCTCCATTTACAGATACAATCAACAATGCAAGCACATGCCTGGGCCTGTATTTATGGTTTTCCACAGCAAACCATGTCCCACTGGCAGGGCTAGCACCAATACAAGCATGCAGTCTTGGTTAGGATTTAACCAAATCTTTGTCACAGTACTAGCTCCAAGGCTTCATCAGCATTTCTGTCACAGCAAGCAGGTGATGCCTTCAACTTACAGTCTGAGATTTCACCCCGCCCCTGAAATCACTCAGAGACCTCTTTTTTGTGATGGGTGCCATTGAGGAATCATATTGCCTGTTTGAAATATTCATGCAGCACCAGTCTTGATGAAAAGACACATTCTTTGTGCTACCACCTTTTTCCCTGAGGAAGTGTTGAAGTGGGCCCGCCATGGGGCAGAAACAGATCCAGTTTGTGGATGCTGGGAAAGTACGTCTGGATGTAAGAATCAGATATCCCAAGGAGAGAACTTTTGAGTGGACACATACTTTATAGATGCACAGATGCTCAGGCACACACACACACACGCATAGAGACTATGTAAAGAAAAGTATTAACTTCCATCTGTACACATATTCCACGCTTTGCTTGCTGGAAATGATGGATGATGTGCATGAAATTTCCCTGCTCTTTTCAGACCTTTACCTCACCTTCAGTACCCCCACAGTGGGACTAGGTGG
Source organism: Pseudomugil gertrudae (assembly GCA_037177535.1). NCBI lineage: Eukaryota > Metazoa > Chordata > Actinopteri > Atheriniformes > Pseudomugilidae > Pseudomugil > Pseudomugil gertrudae. The sequence continues at coordinate 13,424,500 of JBAMHV010000010.1, forward strand.
AGGTCCTCTTACATTTTAGTTGTCTCGCAGGAAATGTTAAAGAGGAAAAAAGACCCAACATGTGGTATACATAACAACTCCTTTCGGAAGTTTACTATCCTAATAATGTGGCGGCACAGCTGCCAAGTAAAACAAAGCACTGGTTTTGAAAGACAAACAAACTGAACATACTGGCTCTTGTGTATTAATTGTTCAGTGAACTGAGGGTAAATGATGTACAACTCAGAGGATTTACCTCATTACTGTTGGAAGTGTTTTTAGGACAAACAGAAGGATTCACAAGATCATTATGAAGAAGTTGTGATCATTTTCAAACAAAAAAGAATTGTAAATGTGAAATGACACAAATACAATAACTTAAGATAACATGTTGATGAGCAGAAACTGAATCCCGACTAGAAGTAGATAGCACTTGAGCGCGGTATCCCCTTAGGTCTTTGACAAACTGCTAGGAGGTCATACTACTAACAAAGGTTTCAGCCTGCATACATCATCAGTCAACTTGTAAATCTATGCAAGAAAAAAATGTACTTGTTTTTCAACTTCTCTTGGACCTAGAAGAGTGTTTATAAATGCATGTGTGCATTCTTGTGCATGCAGACAGTGTCCTTACAGAACCTCAGTTTTCTTTGGGAGGCGCTCGCTATGTTCTTTGTGCACCGTTGACTTTGAAAAGCGCCACTTCAGTGGAATAAGCCTAGCCTGTCATTAGCAAGCATGGCATGGGCATGCTGTTTAACCATTACTGAAAAGTGGAGCTAAAGCAAGAGAATCTTCCAAGAACAGCAGTGCTGTGCCACGAGGGCACAGAGGAGAAGGGCCTTCTGTAGTCCTCACATGTATGTGAGAGAAGTCCACTGTCTGTGTAGCAGGTTTTATACTCATTGTTCCCTTATATGGGAAGTTAAACACTTTTCTCAGAAAAGAGACTTTAATTCCTTCTTTTTTGGGAACCATGCCTTGCTCTCTCCAGTTCTCCTTATTTTCAAACCACACACTCTACTTTGACTGACGGCCTGATGGACCCCGGTCTCCTTCTGCAGCCATTCAGCATGTTTCACACGACTGTGGGCGACGTGGCGAATATGGACGAACGCACTTGTGACGCAGACTGGCCAGGGGAACCGTAGAGTAGATGTCTCTGAATTACAGAGTACAACCATAGGCATGCTGCTGCAGCTAAACCACCTCATTAGATCGTGGTGACTGCATTTAGCCGGCATTTCCCCTCACACATCCAGAGAGTCCGCATCAGACATGGTGATTAACTGCAGAGTAAACACGTCCATCTCAGGTCTCAGGTCTCTGCCATGCAACATGGATGGCAACACAGTTTCCTGCAACTACTAAACAAACACTGGAGTCCCCCTGAGAGTAATGAAACATAGCTGTTTTGACAAGTACAGTGCAACAAAAAAAATCTCTGGACCTTATGGAGAGGAACTGGATGTAAGAACATTTACTTCAGAATCTGACCAGGAGGTGGGAGAACTTTACTCTACAGATTTCTTTTGTGCAAATTCAGCCATTTTTGGTTATGTAGGCTACATGTTAGGTACATGTTGTTTTAAAGCAATAATGTTTGCTTAGGTTTAGGAAATAAACCTGGTTACTTTAGTTTATTACCCCATTGTCTCCTTTATTGATGCTATTTTGATTAATTTGCTCTCAAGAACACCGGAAATTACACTCTTTAAATGTAATTGTAGGTTATTCCTGCCCATTTGAACAAATAACCAATGGGATTTGTTTATGGAGGGAGGTTTGTTTTTAACTTACCTTTATAATGTCTGCAGCATATTGCACTTTTTAAATGCTGCATCTAGGTAATCATACATACAATACAATACTCATACAATATATCTCATACATACTTAAAAAATACTTTACATAATAAGGAAGGAACTCCAAATCTTCTGGTGTGTATTACATATTATAACTGTTGCTTTTTAGGAATTAGAAAGTGACTTGTGTTGTTGCCTTTATCTCTAATGTTGGTAGAATATTGTTCAAAGTAAGTGCAGCTTTTGTACTAACTTAATATTCTGATTAGGTTAAAAGATTTAATCAAAACCTGTAGTTAATTTTTTTAAAAGCCCAGATGAGGACTAATACAAATAATGTATTGACAAAATATGGAGATATTAACACAGAAGCAATACACATAAATTAACTTAACACAACTTAATCTTCAAACATTGTGTGGCAAATGTGTAAAAAGAAGCTCCTGCTTCTCAAAGTATACATGTAGACATGTATAAGTAAAGCTAAGCTATATTTGCATGTTAAAGTCAATTAGAAATTTAGCATAGTTGTTCCTCATCTGTTTAAAACTTTGTATAGACACACTGGAATGCTTTTCTTAACTTATCGGCACAATTAAACAAGAACTCGACAAAACTGCACTGCAGCTGTGTAAACTTTAAATGTCTCTCAGAAATAGCGACACAGTGTAGAAACACAGTTGTCAAAGCAAGTAGACATAAAAGTAAACTTTATGATTTTCTTCCATTCCAAAACAGAATTAAAGAGAGTTTTCCGAGTTCCTCATTTGGGATCCTTTTTGCCAAGTAGGTAGAATACCACAGCAGAAAAGCGTGCAAGGGATGGATTAATAATGGCAACATTTGCAGCAAAGCAGAGCTAATTTGCTGCACACTTCATTTGGTTTTATTACCTCTTGTCTCATGGGGTGCCGTAATAGAAATTAGCCTTGTCGGGGGACATATTTTGACCATTTACTGGTGTCTATATTTACTGGTTATAGTTGGGACAATGCAAAGCTACTGCCAAGGCTTTACTGATGTTGAGAGGACACAATGTTTTAAACATTAGGGGCATAAAGTTAAGATTTCCCAAGTGTGTTAATTGTACTGTAAATGCTACAAGCTCAATGCTATATTTAATTTTAAACTCTCTGAAGCACAAAATGCATTTTTACTCTGGTGTACCTTTTGCGTCTGCATGACACAATGCACTGTGTTGATATTTTGTCTAGTCCATTTTTTTCTGCAGTACTGCCTCCTCTGCTCAACCTCTGTGTAAAAAACATGTAGTTATGGTGTCAGGGTCATGCTGAGGTCATAGATGCTGCGAAGAGAGGAGACAGAGGTGTTGGGAAATAACTCCATGCAGACTACATGACCCATCTCTGAAGCAGCAGCTCTGCACACAGCTGCTGAATGAACAGCTGGATGCCTGGGAAGAAGAGGAAGGGGAGGAAGCAATATTAAGATTCAGAAAAAGATTAAGGTAGAGAATACCTAGACATAAAAAAAGAAAGATGGGAATGTGGAGCAGGAAAGGGAGTAGAAAGAGAGGTGGACAGAGGTGACAAAAAAGTAATAGACTTTGTACAATACATCCAGAAGCTCCTGTGAGGAGCCTCTCTGTGGGAAAAGAGTGGTAGAGGCTCATAAATCTGGCTGGGCTGGGCTGTTCTAACTGCCTAGTTCCACATTGGGTTTATTCAGGTGGCCCTTTCCATCAGCCTCCCTGTTCTGCTGCTCCATGCGCTAAAAAAACGCTCCATCAAAGGAGAAATTTGTTGAAGAAAGGAAAAGAAACCTTTTACAGTTTTATGGTTTTCTTGTCTCTGCAGGCCCACTCACACAGGAGGCAGGACAAAAGTCTGGACAGCAAGTACACTCATGGCATCAAATATAGACCGTGTCCTCTTTAAACCTTTGCTATGGAAAGTGTTTGGCATGCACTGTTTCATTCTGAAGATGCATTAATACCTTGTAACTGTAACCATATTTGCATTTGCAAAAACTTTAGCTCTGTGCTGCTTAATATTAATATTTTCTTGTTAAGAAAAACTTCAACAAAATCTGCTTATTTAATAAGAAATAGCAACTGTTATATCATTTTATAAATAGGATTATAAATTATACCTCTTCCATCATCATTTCCTCATGGATCCCAATGCAGTTTCTATACTCACAGCCACTACCGTGCAATGTAATATAGAATTTATAATAGCTTGTAATTGTTTTCAGTAATTGTACCAGCGAATAGGGGAAATGGCCTAAAATGGCAAATTTATAGAGAACACTAGCTATCAAGGCAACTCTCTTAAATAAACCCTTACATAACCCTTACAAATTTTGAGAACATGTGTGGTGAAGAATAAGCAATCAAAGTATCCCCTGAGGATCACAGAGTTTATCATGAACAAATAATCTTAAAAAAACACAATCCAAGTAAACCTTAGAAAATGAGTTAAACAAACCAACCACACAAATAAAAAGTCTGTTTGGGTATGTTTGGGTTTGAGAACCCATGGTCACAGCTAAAAGGCACTGGAAGGAAAGTGAGGGAGGAATCTAGGCCTAAATTTTGTCCCATTAAAACAGCTTTATTAGGCAGCATGAATACAAATGAATATATTTAAAAAAAAGATTAGGTCTAACCCAGTTAAACTCTTTCACCATGTGGACTGTTTAACCTGGATAGATATTCTAACACCTGAGTGCTGAAACATTTTTTTTATTTTAAAAAAGGGGAACAATTTAGCATGTGATAACACCACCATACCACACTGACATCTACAGCTGTGATGTTCTGGCTTTTATACCAGCCATGGATCCCTGCAGTTTACCAAACTGGAAAAGCACAGTTCACCACTTCCTGGTATAGCAACTCCAAGAGGATTTATCTTCCCATCTGGATGGTGGTTGCATAATTATTGTGTATATGACATCATTATTCTCTAACATATTTTCCAAACAATCCACTGGTTGTTTTAAGAAGACCTTTCTCTTAACAAAAGCATCGGCTCCTCTGAGTCATCTTCTATTTTCAGATACCTTTTACAATGTTTACTTTTAATATAGCTTTCATTGTTGTTTTTCTATTTGTTTACTTTTAACACACACTTAAATGTTCCCGGGTAGCAAACTGACAAATATTTTGCTTTTACAGAGATTATTACACTTGTAGATTATCCATCCACCCATTTTCCATACTGGTTTATCCAATTCATGATCATGAGGAGCTGAAAGGTCACTGCTTGAGCCAAGATTCAAACCAGCAACCTTATTGCTGTGAGGCTGCGGTGCTCATCGCTCTTAGATGATCTTTTTCTTTCATTTATTTTTTAACAAATCAAGTTATTTTGATTAGCAGAACCTCTTTATTCCAATTGAAATTTTTCTTCTTTTTTACTTCTTCTCCTTATTTGCAGGATTTGGTTGTTTGGAATTAATTTAGTAAATATGTAATTAGATGTACTGTTAAAGGATTAGGACTAATATTTACATAAAATCATTGTATCAGTCCTCAGTATACCAGTGCTGGGATTCAAACTTACAGCTAGAAGCTGCATAGCGATTAGGTTGGTGGGTCCATTAAGTTCAAGTGGGGAATTTTCTGGCACACACCATGGAGCCAGAAAATGGCCTCTTCATGGCTGAGGTTCAGAGACGCTGGCCTAGTGGGCAGACTGACAGTGGAAGACGATTGCAGAGAACAAGCAGCGAGGGGGGAAGGAAAAATGAAGAAAACAGACCCTTAGTTGTCTTGCAACAGGTCTGTTTGCAAAAACTCAAACAATTCAAGTGAGAACCTATAGAGTATGTTAATAATAGGTTTTACAATAAAGATTCACCAAAACCACAAGACATGTCAAAAAACATGTAACACATTGCAGAGCCCCACATATTTTTCCACTTTATGTCACGTGCTAGTGAGAAAGTGAACGAGTAGGCTGTGCAGACAAGCCCCATTTTTCTCTTTCTGCGGCCAAAGTGTGTGACTGGGGATTTATTTTCGCAGTTCTCTGTAGGGAGGTCACTGTTTTGCTGAATTTGAAACATTTGAAGTATCTGAGGCCTCCATCCCTGTTCCACATTAGAGAAAAGCCCCATTCATTTGGATCTGTCAGGATGTATAATGGTTCTCAGATCGCGTCTGCTTACAACTCGTCAAACTGGGTCACACAAACAGTTCAGCCCTTGATCTCATTATGTAATTTACCTCTCCTTCTTATCCACAGTTTCAGAAAAAGTTAAGATCTTCTCTTTCAAAATGGCAAATGATCCGCTTGGAGATTAGACTAATGAAAAACAGCCACACATGAAATACTGTACACGTTTGCATTCGGGGGGTTGTTCTTGTTTCTGATTAAACTATATTGGTAGTGGTGGATTTTAGATTTTGCTGGGCTGTTTAGTACATGGCTGTCTGGACGTCTTTCACCTCCTACAAGTAATACTGTCCTGTAGTGGACATTTAAAGATATAATTGCACCCAAACAACTACGATTTTTCCAAATCATTGACACATCAGGACGGTGTGATGCATTTTAAAGTGAAACATTACCCCAGGCGTTGTCCAATAAACCAGACCGAGTTCCCTATTACCCAGGAATCCTGGGAATTTCTTACAATCAGGGATTGGAGTAACAGGTTATGACAATTTGGTATTCAAGGTAATACTGATGTCTTGATTCATACACCTTTTGTCTGAAGAAGTTTAAATCCCAGTTTCAAGGCACCTAAGCTTGTATTTCGTTAATAAAATGGGGTTTTGTGTTGAAAGTGGTTCAAGTTGAAACAGACTCGTTTGTTTTCTATCTGGCCTACTTAAGGTAATTGAATTTGACTGAAGCACTACTGACTTGTGAGCTGGTACCTCATTCACTTTTTATTCACACAGTGAAGAAGCCAACGATTCATCCGCTTGCTTCCTCACCAGGCCAATTATATCTGTTTCAAAATCATGTGGAAAACCACAAGGGTGCAACACACTCATGTACACGTCCATACAAACACATTAGTCGTTTCAAGGACACATAAACATCAAGACCAGCTAACCTTCACTGAAGTGCTCTAGTTTAGAGAGGGCTACATGAAAACTAGGACAGATATTTCTAGGCTCACAAATGATTCTGCTATTCTGGCCACAGGTTGTTTATGTGCTTATATGACCTCTGAGAGACGGATATAGCTGAGTAATATTAGCTTGTAGAAAATGAGGACAATTCCCCCTTGAGGCCCGCTTATAGTTATCTTGGCTGGACAATCCATGACATTGGTCCAGATATATTTTGGCATCTAGCAGATTGACTGATCTGACTTATCATGTCAGTACAAAAAATGATACTGACATTTATGTATCCAGGCAAAACATTTTAGGAGCATGTGGTCCTGAGTTTTCATTCAGGGTCATGCCAACATGTAGTTAACATTTCTGCTTCTCAATTAAATGCTCAATTATTTTAATTACTGGTTTTATGCTCACTATAATTTAATTTTTTCATGGCTTTGTGGTTTAATTGTCATACATTTTCATCAACATGATTTTTAATTTTAAAAGTTATTTACTATTTTAGCTTTTTTTGTGTGTGTGTGTCACCATTCCATGATAATAACTCACACCTTTAGTCTATACATAAATAAAAGAAGAAGGGGGAAGATAACGGTGGTCCTGAAGACAAGATGGCAGATACCTTCTGAAAAATCATGGCCATGAAATTAAATAAATCATAGTGTTTGTCCTTAAGCACCCTGTACACCTGCCAAAGCAAATGTTCCTAAGATATGCCTTTTGCTCACAATATGCAGACTCACTGCAACCTGCATGCTGTAAAAAAGAAAAACAAAAACGGTGACTAGACTGAGGTGTGGTATTTGTGAGGTACTTGCAGTTGTCATTATCCCCCAGAGTAGGATGAGCTTGGAGAGAGGTCCCTAAGATATGGGGACACTGCACCAGCCAGCGTAGACAGAATTGGGTTAGGACTCTGCAGTCTTTGACCCTCAAGTTGAACAGGTGTTTCTATATAGCTACTCGTAGACAAAAGTTTTATGCAGTTATTCTAGGTGTAGCAGGCCCTGTAGTTTGAGCTACTGAGACATGATGTTGAGACATGTAAGCTTGTATATTCTTTTGTTTGTTGGTTTGTTTTTTACAACAATACACAAATCAGTCAACTGAGAGTAGTAGCTCAGGTGGAAGAGCAGTTGTCTTTCAACTGGAAGGTTGGGAGTTCAATTCCAGGCTTCCCCTGGCTACATGCTGAAGTATCCTTGGGCAAGACACTGAATCCCAACTAGGCTCCCGATGTGCCTATCGGGGTGTGAATGGGTGAATGTGACTATATAGTGGTTGAGTTGTTGATAAAACTGGAAAAGTTTTGAGTCCATTTACCATTTTGATGAACTCATAGGCCTGCAAACAGACAACTTAAATAAAGTCAGTGATTAAAAAAGCTGACTCAACGTCATAAATGATAGAGCCATAAATAAACTTAATTACTTCTTGTGCAGAAAAAACATAATTTGTGTTTGTCACTAAACCCAAAATTGTTAATCTTTGGTTAATTTGATAAAGGTTACATTACTTGTGCTGAAAACTGACACATAGCAGTTTTATCAAGTATAAATTTGGCTCTGAGAAACAGGATAACTCCTGGAGACAACACAGTGTTATTTATCATGAGACATTCCACTAAATAATCCTATACAATACAAACATCTTGCACTGACAGAACCCCTCATTTACCTTAAAGATGTGGTGACAGAGTCCATTAGGTTAAGTTAAGTGAGGTTTTGCTTCACTTGAAGTGGGGGTAATTAACAGCACACTAAGTGTATCGGTCCTTTTAATTGAGAATTGGCTCAACAGAACCCAGTTTTTACAGCACTCAGTGGCTCATACACTTTTAAAGGTTTGGCCAGACAACAGAAGGCTACTGACAATGATTGATGACATTTTTGCATGCATAGCGCCTGTAACATCCCATCTTCAGTGAAGAACAGTCTTGTTGATCTTGTTGGATTCACTTCCATAGAAAAGCACCTTGTGTTTATCTCACTAAGTTGGCCATTAAGTGAAACGCCAGTAGTTGGAGTTGACCAACAGTGCAGGTGTGTCTGTGACCTTTTGTTCTTTTTTAGACCCTCACAGAGAATGTGTCGACATATTATCTGTGCAAATTACATTTTTGCCCTTAGCCCTTATGGTGATATGTGGTATGCATGTTGTCTTTATTTATTTACATTTTTTAGCATTTGTTTGAATTTATGTTTGGACTTGCAGCTGCTGAAAGTGCCATGTGACATATTGCTTTTTTACATTTGCAACCATTTGTTTTACCTTTTACAGCACATTAAAGTTCCACTTGTCCCTATGTATGTTTTTCTGTTTCCTTTTTACAAACATAGTTCTGGTTGTCTGTAAAGAAAAAGTCATATATAGCGGTGGTTAAACTCCCCCTTCTTCCACCCCCATTTTCTTTGGCCTTATTAATTTTTCCAGTCAGGCTGCTTGTCTGAAGGAACAGACCATTTCATCACTGGTATAGTCGTGGGGTCTGGCATTCATATTGTGGTGGTGAAAGACATCTACTGAGGGTATGTGAACTAGGCGGCACACAGTAGATTGAGTAGTTCAGTGAAAGCAATGCAAAGTTGTTATCATGATTTACCTGTCAAAGAAGCCACAAGCAGGTGTCAGAGTTAAGGAGTGAGAAGCAAGGTAAGTGAAGGACCAGCTGCAAGGGAGTTAGAGGGGGCTGGCGGCAGACAGCTTCCACATAAACACAACTCCATCACTTACAGCAAGATGTGATCAAAGACAATATGGATGACTCCTACACTTGAAAAGCAATGCCAAACAGTTTCACATCAAAGATCAAATGACCTCATGTGGTAGCCATGGTAGCCAAGTCAGGGAATGCAGTGTAAGCACAGGCATCAAGGACACGGGAGGGGAGAAGTAAGGAATTAAAGTTGATAAATGAATGAGCAAACATATGATAAGTTGTGTAATACTACTAACCTGTTAAAATTGGATATGTTATTGTTTAATTTGGTCATAATAATGCCATTACAAAGTATAAAATATAATCCATCTATTTTGAAATGTTCTAAAGCTCAAGCACCTGCTAACGTAGTTAAATAGCCATCATAACAGTTTTGTCTTTACAGCAACCCTAAATAAAAGGGACTCTCTTCTTAGTGTGCAAACTCAAAGAAGCCTGCCAAGAGGCAACACACAATTTTTGTGAGCAGAACCATATCCTATGCTGGTGAACCGGTTCCAAAAACTATCAAATTATACAATGAAAGAAACGTAAAATGAATTTGGAAAATGTTTGCTGTTAGGAAATAGTGAAGAAGTGGAAAAAAACATTTCATATATTAGATTCCTCTTGATTGCTGTAACAAAATGTATTCATACAGCCGTAAACCTGAGATGATCTGAGATAGGTAGAATTTTAATTATGAATGCAGCGATGTACTTATAGATGTCTGGTCCTGTAGTCTTCCTCTCCTCCTTCCTTTCACCTTTGACTTGGTTTCTGTGGGTTTGGCAACCATTCATCCATCCATTTTCTACCGCTTGTTCCCAGAGCGGGGTCGCGGGGGGGCTGGAGCCATTCCCAGCTCAACGGGCGAGAGGCCGGGTACACCCTGGACAGGTCGCCAGTCCATCCAGGGCTGGGTTTGGCAACCATTAGTGCTAATATTACTGATTAGCCCACCTGTGGTGCATTCTCCTCTGATCTCCACTCACCTCCAGCTTTGTTGGAGTGTGTTACTGTTTTGACTAGCCTCTAAATTTTGTACTCGCCTGGGTGGACTAAGTTTTGTTCTGCTCCTGAACTTGTCATAAAGACCACAGTTTGTTGCCTGCTCCACTTTCAGAAAGAAGATAAACAGGTTCAATAAATAAATCCTGTTTAACTTAATTAACTTTCAAGTAATTCTATGCTTAAAACAGTTGTCATACTCCTGACATTACAAAAAGCACTGGAGGACTGCTAATTAAATTAAGGGATGTAAATTAATAACTTCTTTGTGGTGGTGATCTATTGTGATTCAGTGACAAATTAAAAAAAATCATTGCTACAATGAGTTAAAAATATTAGGGTAGATGCTAAATGTATGCAAATTAGCTCCATGAAACCACATCTTGTTTCTACTTTCAATCCCACTGATCGTGGTTTCAGTCTTCCTTCCTCCTGCATTGGCATAAATGTATATGCAGTGTGGAGACAAGTCCATAAATATGAAACCAGCGTGGGTCTGGCTTAAGGGTGCAGCCACCACAGAGATTTTTCATTCCCAACCTTTAACAAATTCCATATTAAATTGCTTCAGCATCTGTTTTATTTGTTTTGTTTTGTTTTTTCTAACATGCACAGCATTAACAAGGGAGGGGACTTGTGTGGAAAAGAGTTGAGGTTCAATTTTTCCTTTTGTCTTCCCTTGGGTGTCACATCATCATCACATGATCCTGGATAAATGAAGCTCAAAATGCTCACTGATCCAGTTATATCCATCTGGTACATATGGAGGCTTTGGAGAGACATCTGAAAAGGGCCACACGACACAACACACAGATCTAACTGCAGAAGAACAAGGGTGAGGAACTGGTAGGTTTGGAAGAAGATAAAACGTGTATAAAGAGGAAGGCAGTATATTAAGAGAAAGGAAGACAGGGGTCACATATGCTTGTGGAAAGGAAAGAATGCAGCCCTGAAGATCACAAGAAAAGAAATAATTTATCACTGCTCCCCCTATCATTTCTACTGGCAGAGACAGATGGCCCGGAGTCTGGATCTCCTCTGCTTTTCCTTTGGATTTTTGCCCGATCCGTGCTTTAAGTGTATGCAACATATTAATTTGCTCACACACACAGCAGGAGAGTGGCAATTGGCAATGTTAGCTAAATTGACACCTGCTCCCAATAATGAACCGACTTTACTTGAACACATAATAATTTTACAGAAAGATCTTAACAGTTTGATTTTAAAAGGCAGGTAATATTTCACAACTTCATTTGAATGGTATAATTTAGCAAGATTTATGGAAGATGGATTTCAGAGAGTCCTTTGTTTGAGAAGTTTTTCATTATTCACACTGTTGCTAGAGTACTGTGTTTTCCCCTGCTTCCAATTTACTGTCACTATCAGAGGACTCCATTTATAACATGCTCATTGGACTGTGAGGATTTTTATTCAGTTCAGTGACACATAAAACTAAGGAACATTTTAAGCATATGCCATATACAAGTCTCAAACAAGATTCAGCTGTTTATTTTTTTCTGTTTTTTTTATCATATACAAGAAGTTTGCGTTCAAGGTCAGGTGCGATCAGCTAAATTTTTCTTTCATGTGATAAATAATCTGAGATGCTGTCATAACAATCAATCAAGTTTACTGAATTTATCACTTTTTTGTTGGTCCATAGTGTGTTATAGGAAACTCTTAAATTAACTTATGCAAATCATCACTGTTATGTATCTGTAAAGTAGAATAATATTTGTTTCAGCACCTACTGATGTAACCCCAATAAACATGGACACATTTGGGTATTACAGTGCCATGAACCTAACCCATTATACCGTTCTGATTAACCAGAACACCTGAATAGAAATAGTTATTCAGAGTTTTAGTAACACTTGTGCTTTTGCTGCAATGATCACAATATTTGCATGTAAGATTATTTCTATCTGGACTATATATGCGTCATATTTTGATGACATATTGACAGTCATCAACATTGGCAGACAGGCACGCTGTTATGGTACCATTTTGATTTATACATTAGCAAATACGATAACGCATCAAAAGCCAAATCATCTTCTTTTCTCAACTCTAACAAAAAAGTTTTAATGTCTAAACACAAGAAAAACTATTTTGTACAACCTGACAAGTAGATGCAAAGAAATATGCAGATAGATGAAAACAGTTTAACAGTTGTATGGTGACCCCACCATGGTAGTCCTGTTTTTGAAGAGGTGTATATACATTACACTACAACCCCTTCCCTCCTTTTAATCTTTCGCTTTTAAAACAACTTTGTTTGTTTGATTCAATATTTCATAATGAATTTGCTCCATCAACAGGTTACAACAGGCTGCTAGCATAGCAAGTACTGTATGCATCTACTCTGATATGCATGTGAAGAATGTGCATTGAAAAGAATCACAGCACCACAATCAAGTGACTGGAAGTGTAAAGATTTTGCTTTGATATTTCACAGAAAGCCTGATATTGATGCAGCCTAGTAATAATCTTCAAATACCTGCTGACATTTATGTGGTTTAACTTGCAAAGAAACAATTAAATTAATTGGTTGAATAATTATTTAGCCCATTTTGAAATGACCAGAGTGAAGATTTAGTAATCTGAGGGATGTGGACTCCATAGCTCAGAAAACATTAAAATTTTGTGCAGAGTGTAAAATTGCTGAAAGAGAAACATACTTTGAAATATTTGATTTTTATTTTAACTTTGAAAATCTCCTGAATCTTACAAAAACCCATTTGAACTTTAACCTGAGCTGTGCATGTATATTTAATCCAGTGAGTGATCACAGACACTATCTCGTAAACACACACTTGTAAATATCCAAACACTGCAGGATATGAACACTCACACGGCAAGTTTCGCCCACATAATCATTGCTAAAGCATCCAAACAAAGCAGGTCGGCTGCAGTAAGGGGAACTCTTACGTAAGTTAAATTAAACCAGGGAGGAGGATGATACCATCGCAGTAGAATGAGCTAATTGCTGATTTGTTGTACAACACAAATTGAAACTGAAGTGCACCTGAGCTACTCCTTTGATGATAATGAAATTCTGCCGGTTAACTGGGTTCCTTACCTCATAGAAGAGTACAGCAGCTCTATTGTAAAATAGGAAAAGATTGTTTTTTCTTTTCAGGATGAATGAGCAACAACACCCCCCACTCCCCCCATCTCCCTCTTTTTTTTTATCTAATCGATCTATAAACACACATGCATGAGATTGGATCTTCATAATTTCATGCTACTTGGAGAAAGCAGGAATGAAGTGAATTTTCTGTTCCATGACCTCTTTACGGTAAAGATGGGCATGCCACAAGTTTCTCCTTTCACAGGTGTTCTCTCTTCCTGCTCATCTTATCTGTCAGCATGCAGATGCATCACAGATTGAATGAATCAACATCCACTGGTCTTGAGCAGGATGTATGGACATGCCAGAGGGCCTTATTTATATCCCATATCTATTGAGTTATCTAGGCCCTGTATGCACTTTGATGACAGATATGCCTCCAATGGATGCTGACAGCACGTGAAGCAGGAAGTACAAGCTGAAATGGCAGGCAGGTGTGGACGCAGTAACTGGAAAAACACTACAGATGTCAACCATGTTTTTGATTTGTGTAGAAAAGATATTAGTTATTTGAAGACCGGATTGGAAGATGCCTCATTTGAGAACCTCAAACACATGCATGCCTCAGTGCTCATGTGAGCTCATATGTTAAATAAAAACATTTAAGCTTGGTTGCTTTGACCATATTTGTCAGATTTGAGCTGGAGTTGTTGATTCACTTACACACATTGCCATGTATATATTTAGCTATTTACATGTGCTTGCTACACACACTAAAAGAACGGATCAGAAAGAATATTTAACTATGAAAAACAACACTCAAGCACTATAGATAACCTCATCTTAAGAAACATTTTCATCAGTCAATCAGGCAATGTGTGAATGATACCTCCAAGTGATGATTAAGAGAATGCAAGCTACCCTGAACTTTATAATTACAGGGATTACACATGGCTGTAATTCTCACTTGACATGCTAACTGTACTGCATTACTTTTCAACCTTGCAGGCTGGTATGGACATGCCACATCAATAAATATGCATTCCTTCTTCTCTCTTTACAAAGATGAAAGGGATGTTTTATACATATATTTATCTAAAGCTGTCATAAATATGTCTACTTTAATCAGCATACAGTATTTCATTGTACAATGAGATTTACAGTCACTGCAGCACTGGCTGACAAAACAAAAACTTTAGAACTACAAAAAAGTTCAATTGGAACTAATGAATTATTTTATAGGAGGTTCCCATTCAATCACATTCAAAATACCCCTTACTTATGTCACTGATCTTCAAAGGTAGTTTTGTTGTGTATTCTGTATTTTTAGTTACACAATTTCTTTTAACTTGTTCTTGAAAAGTAAATACTAAAGTGTGATTTTCTCATAAAAAGTCAGAGGGCCATAGGTTCAAACTGTTTTTATTCAGCAATCTTCACGGAGAAATAGATTTACATAGGATTTAACAAAAGGAACATTTTTTACATGGGTAATGTATTTACTGCAAGTAACTGAGAACAAAATTGACCCAGCTATTTCCATGCATGTCCAGTACATGCCAATAAATGGCTAACTCACTTAAGTTCCTGAGTTGTGGCAGAGTAACTGAGTTTAGGCTTTTAATATGAAATGTGTGCTTGTCTTAGCAAGGTTAACTCTGACCCTCATTAGTTCTCCCATTTTTGTGTATATGATGTCAAAAATACTGAGCTTGACCTATTTATTTAATTCTTTTTTTTTCACTTTTCCTGTCCAGCATTGTAGCAAACAGAATATTGGTTTGGCTGCTGTTTTGTGCTTTAGAAATTTGCTTTGCAAATGGGAGTTCTATCCGTCCAGTTTCCACCGCTTATCCAAAGTCGGGTCGCGGGGGCAGCAGCCTAAGAAGAGGAACCAAGACCTGCCTCTCCCCAGCTACATTCACCTGCTCATCCTTTATGCACATACCTCAATGCAAGTCAGCACACAGTGATAAATATGCTGGAGGAGAAGATCAGCTAGAAAAGCTAGAAGACAGAAAATCCTTTGAGCTGTCATTTACAAAAGTACATGTGGATACATATGCAGCAGCAGCACAGGAGCTTTATATATATATATATATATATATTTATGTCACTGTTCAGACACCTGGTGTGGTGTGTTTTTGTTTCCTGTTTTGGTTTTCATTGATTTCACCTGTGGTTAATTTTGATTGGGTTCACCTGGGTCTTCTTTAGTTTAGTTGGTATTTTAGTCTGTTTTTGTTCACTCTTGGTTGCGGGTTCATTGCGTTGTTTTGCACAGTCTGGTGAGTAGTCTTAGTCTTGGTCTTGGTCTTGGTCTTAGTCTTAGTCTTAGTCTTAGTCTTAGTCTCAGTCTTAGTCTTGGTCTTGGTCTTGGTCTTGGTCTTGGTCTTGGTCTTGGTCTTGGTCTTGGTCTTTGTTTAGTTTTGTTGCCTCAGTCTTATTCTATGTAAAAATAAATAATTTAATCTGCAATCCTGCTGCCTTTTGCCTGCATTTGGGTCCTCACCCCACTTCTGAGCTCCTGGCCGTGACAGAATGAACCCACCATTTATGGACCCAGCAGGCCCTCCATATGTTCCTCCTTCTGTGCTGTTTTGGGGATCCAGACTGGCCATCTGGGCACCACCTTCTTTGGGGTCTGCTTGGTTGGCAGCAGTGGCCAGGAAGAGACAAAGACTCAGGCAAACTAAATTCATGCCGCCACCACCAGCTCCACGCTCCTCGTCTCGGCCTGCTCCAGTCCCGGGCAGCGCTGCCACCGCTGCCGCCAGCCAGCCAGCCAGCCCTGGCTCATGCCGCCTCTAGATCCTGTTCCCGAGGGGGTCCCAGGATGGGACGCCCCTCTTGCTCCTGCTCCCAAGGGGGTCCCATGATGGGACGCTCCTCTTCTGCCGCCGACTCCAGCCCCAAGGTCCCGTCAGGCCCAGCCGCTGCCTACTCCAGTCCCGAGGTCCTCTTAGGAGAGCCAGCCCTGCTCCACGCCACCGTCTCCGGAGAGCCAGCCCTGCTCCACGCCACCGGACGCTCCTCCCAGTTCCTGTTCCTGATCCCGAGTCCCAGGAGGTCCCGTGTGTGGACGCTCCTCCCAGTTCCTGTTCCTGATCCCGAGTCCCAGGAGGTCCCGTGGGTGGACACTCCTCTGCAGCCTAGTCCCCAGTCCCTGCGGCCTCCGGGCCGACCACCCGACCCAGGACTCCAGTCCCTGCGGCCTCCGGGCCGACCACCCGACCCAGGACTCTAGCCCCTGCGGTGCCCTGGCCGACCTCCCGACCCAAGACTCTGTCCCTGTGGCCTCAGGGCCTGGTCCCTCCTCCGGGCCCCCTCCTCCTACCCTGCTTTGGACTTTTTGGTTTTGGGACGTCCGGTGGCCGTCCCTTGAGGGGGACTGTTTAGTTCAGTTGGTATTTTAGTCTGTTGTTTTTCACTCTTGGTTGCGGGTTCATTGCATTGTTTTGCACAGTCTGGTGAGTAGTCTAGGTCTTAGTCTTAGTTTAGTTTTGTTGCCTCAGTCTTATTCTATGTGAAAAATCATTTAATCTGCAATCCTGCTGCCTTTTGCCTGCATTTGGGTCCTCACCTCACTTCTGAGCTCCTGGCCG
>JBAMHV010000010.1:13441817-13509903 GCA_037177535.1 Pseudomugil gertrudae
TATTGCCAAGAAAGTAAAACAGATGCTTGAAAGGCAGCAGAGCATCCAAAAAGGAGGATTAACATCAGGCTAGCTTTCTGGTCAAAGAAGCTCAACGAGGAGAAAGATTTCAAAAGCGATACTGAAATTGCTACTTTTCTCCTTGACAAATAAGCCAGTTGTACTGTCTTAGCCCAGAGTAATTTTTTTTATTAGACAGTGTTGCTCATCAATATAGGCTGCAGTACTTCCTGCATCCCACACCAGCCTCATTGTTACAAAATAAGGCATGATTTCTTTAACATTAGAGCTGCCTCTATGGAGTGACTCACTCAGTGCTGTTGGTTAAAATGCATTGTGACGTACTGCAGCACTAGTGGGACATGACGTATTTTACTCCTTAAAGCCTTTTGTTGCAAATTTAAGTTGATTTTTGGCCTTTTATAATTTGATTTCTTTAAATTAATTTATTGTGTTCATCTATTTGATTTCAGTTACTCTGTAATGCATTTATTAATTTATTATTCATTTTGATTTATTAATATTAATTTAATATTTATTTGTCAATAATCAATAATCCCAAGTAGGGAACACTTCTGGCGATATCTGGTCTTCTCTTTACCTTTCAGATGAACAACAAAATGAGAAAATTGCTGTCAGGAACTTAATCCAGCGTTTTCGGAGAGATTTTGCGTTCCACTTGCTGCGTTTGATACCAGTTCCATACTTGTTTTGTGAGTCTTTAAATGCTGAATCCAAATTTTTTGCTTGTGTACACACTAGAAACGCAGTGGCTACACTGGGTTCGTGCCATCCTAAATGGCGACGTCAACAACCGGAAACTTGTGACTGCACGTCCTCTATAGCAACACACAAAAAATACTCCCACACTCACACATTGTTTTGTTCTCGTAGATGTCCATGAAGCTTCCCAAAAACAAGCCAACATGCCAGCACACTTCATTTCGTCTACTACAATCCTTATCTGCAAAGTAAATAAAGGTTTCTATCCTCGCTGCAGGGGTTTTTGTCTCTTTGTACACTCCAGTGTCTGCCAGCTATCATTAAAACATGGACAGAGAAGAAGAGAGAGGTGGGGTGAGAAGGGGTGATTGGGATGGAGTCAAGAAAGCAATGCATCTTATACAAGCCAAACAGAAAGTCACTGTCAGAACATTTGGGATCATGGCCCTCATTAATAAAAATGTTGCAAGGCAAATGAAGCAAGGTTTTTCCAGGATTTTTCTGTATAGAAAAAGACACTGTCTCGTGAAACTTTGGAAAGATATACTATATGTATTTGTCAGCTGTTTGGCTTAAAGTTTGCTAAAAAAAAAGAAAAACATCACAAGAATATGCTAAGGCACTATAAACCTGTCATTCATGCTCTACTTTTTCCTTGTGATATCAGAAATGTTACAGATTTCTGTGCTGAAACACACTTAATATGGCTTTAACAATGCAAACCCAAAAATGCAAATTCCTACTTATATTTCTTTTTATGTAGAAACCTATTCTGAGTTTTTTTTAAAACAATCATTCCTTCTGTGCTGTTTTGTTTTGCAAGAACGCAGAGAGGAAGAAAAGCATAAATGCAGTTTTCAAGAGGAGAAATTTACTGTAAATATCAGCATGCTTTTCATGTATTCAGGTTGTTAGTTGGAAAGAAAGAAAGCAGTTTAATTAATCTTTTGTAAATCCAGAAAGACTACAGTATAAACACACACACACATCAAGAGAGAGAAGATGGATTTAATGACAGAGTAAAAACAGTAGTTATTTATTTTAAAATAGAGCTATGGAAACCCTCCTTCCACAGACTAAGGCAACATAAACAGACCTGCTAATAAAATGTTAGCAGAGAAAGCATCATTGAAGGACTGTAAGAATTTAGTTGAAAACACTGTTTATCAAAGGGTCCCAGGCAAGCACAATAAGAGTAAATGTAAGTTTGCAAGCTTGGATGCTTGTAAGAGGAATGTTAATATAAGAGTAAGTACTACAAGTATTTTACATAACCCACAGTCATAAAGTTGTAAGCCCCTTTTCAAAGAAAGCTGCTACTATCACTAATTAATACAGATGCTTTAATTACTTGTGTTTCTTTATACTTTTATTCCCTGTGACATCTTCTTTACTCTATTTATTCTGTTGTGATTTTATGTAATGATACCACATCTGAGTGAGCTGAGGCAGTAAACCAAATAAGCACCATTGCTCATAATTTAAAATCCAATATCGCCACAAAGGCTGTGTAACTTGCATGCAAAGTGTAGCACCATGTTCAAAACTAATACCTCAAGAAGGTTTTCTGGTTTTATGTGTTCAAACAAAATGTTATTACTCAGTGTCGTGGAAATAAATGAAGGTAAAAATAGAATGGGTAAAAATAACACATTCCTGCCGAGTGACAGATCAACATTTGCCTATTTACTTCAAAAGTTTGCTGTACTCCTGCGGCTGCAAGGAGAATTATTGGTGGGAGGTATGTTCCCAGAAAAAGTGCCTTTATTGTGTGCGTGCTGAAAAGGATAATTGCTCATCTGAGCTCACACAAGATGCCTCTCTGCCTTTCCAATGACAACATAAACTTCTTCTGCATTCTTGAGAGAAGAGTTATGTTGACCTCCCCTCTTTCTTCCCGGGATGTTTGTGTGAGTAGGAGAAAGACTAAGAATGAGGGAGCACACGTGTGTGCAACTTTTGTGTCTGTGCTTACATATGCTGTATATAATATATAACTCAGTATGAAAGAAATGCATAGTATGAAGTCAGCTTTTTTGTTTTCTTTTTTTTAATAAGCAAAGGAAACAAAATAACTATTTTGCAGTGAGTTTTTTATGGTCAGTGTTGCAGACGGGGGTACTTTGGTGCTGTTTGGATGCTTGGTAAGTTAGACTTTAGCAATGAGAGAGTAAGAGAAGCCATGAATGAGAGGCGTTGTTTATGTGGGTCATTGGGCTTCCATTTAACCTCTTCTGCCTTTACTGCCTTTACACAGGAAGCACTCGTTTTACCTTAGGTTGTGCCTGAATGAAAGACAGACCATGTGTGCGGGAAAGGAAGTCAAGCGCACCGCCAGTGAGATGAAACCCTTTATAGTCCATCTTTGTGAAGGGGTTTGTACAAAGAAAGCCCTCCAGTGATTACCATGTTTACACTGGGGATATGAGACTTGTGTTTTGTCACATGTGCCGCACAAAGCTGCTATCTCCATCCACAGAAAGCAGAGGGTAATTGGAGTGAGATTGTCTTTCTATAGCATGCCCCATAATGAAACCCATCTCTCTGCAGGAGAGAAACAGGATCAAGAATGGAACTCTAACCTGTCACTGATCTTTCACTGAGAGCCAAATGTGTTAGAGGAAACGCTGGCGCTCAGGGTTGCATGCACGCAAATTGCTTTTCCTGTTTATGCAGCTGCTTTAGTCAGAGAAAAATCCAGATAAAACAGTTATCTCAGGACGTCAATTAGATGGAGGAAAATACCATGTCTAAATACTGTAGGTGCACCTGGTAGACCTCAATCAAAGCTTTGTGACTGCTGACCCTTGAAGAAAAAAAGATTTCCACTGACACTCACTGAATGTTTTATAATAAGAGGATAAAAAGCTGAGATATTACATCAGGCCCACTACTGTTACTATACTGTCACTCTGTTGAGCACGGCTACACTGTAATCATTTGAAATGCTTTTAAAGTGCCTGTGAAACAGTAGCTTAGTTAACACCTTAAAGCCTAACATATTTGATAAATACTTTATGCTAGAAACCCTATTGTTCTCTATGTATACTGTTCCCCTGCACCCTGGTGAATATAAAAAAGCTGAAGGTTTGTATATACAATATAATAATGTTATTCTATTACATGGTAATAAATAGTAAATATATAAAAATATAAATTGGGTTTCATTTTTAGATTTTGTTAAAGGGTCAATTAAAGTTTTCAGATTTTTATAAATTGAATTATGTTTCTGCCAGTTGTTAATTCAGGCAAATAAAACTTTCTTCAAATTAAACATTGACATAGAAATTATTTCTGTAATATTTTTTTCTTTCACACAACACTAACAATAATTTAGCCCATCTTGCATCCTGTTTCTACTCTGAGCTTTCTCTAGACAGTGAAAGTCTGTTAGAAAATTGTCTTGCACTGTTCACCCTGTACGCACAGCATGATCAGTCACTGAGCTATTCTTTAGGTTTATCCAGGTTGAACATGTTTTGCTTGTTCATCTATGGCGTATGTAGCACCCCGTGAGAGATTTATTTTGTTTTTTTGCAGGTGTGGCGAATGAAGTAGCATTTGATCAGATTGCAGTGTTTCCTTTGTGGTGTCTCTCTCTCTCTTTCTTCTCTTTGTGTTTCTCTTTTCTTTTTCCTCTCTGCTGTCTTTCTGTCCTCTCTTCTATTCTGGTCGGTCCAGCATAATATGTAAATCCTGTGTAACGCATTTTAGTCCAAAATAAACAATAAATAAATAATTCTGATTACCAAGAGGATCTCTGTATATACATATACTGTATATATGATGATCCTCTTGGGAAAGCAAATTTGCTCAGCACAATACAGCAGCCAGACCATCATTCTGCCTGCTTTGATGCTGGACAAGACACGTTATTAAAAAAAAAGTGTCTTGTGTTATCGCTTGCTCTGTCACATTCCTGCTTTTTTTCTCACTTCCTCCAAATATGATCTTTTGTATGTTTTTTATTGAACCAACCATAATGTGATGTCCGAATTGTGTTATGACTTTTTAAAAATTTTTTGTACTACAAGAGACGCTAGCTTTACATGTTTTGGCGTCACATATTGGTGTTGTGACGTGTCTTTATAGCTAGGTAGTTTTTCCAGACAGCAGGGAGTGCCTACACTCCATACTGTCTGATGCCTTTTGAGACAGATTAGGAAGCGGGCACAAAGGACCATGAACTGGGAGGAAAGAACTTTCACACACCTGGAATGGAATCCTGGAAAATACATGTTATAACACCATAACGTGAAGCTTTTAAAGATGGCTACGAGATGTAGCCAAAACATGTAAAGCAGTAATAAGCTAACGTCTCTGTGTTACAAAAAAGAAACTCATAAAAAAGTAAGAATCAGGAAGACAGTATGAATTTTTATCAAAAAGTGTTGATATCCAGCATACAGGCAATGCAGCTGTCATGTGATGGCTCAAAAGTTGCAAATTGTAGTTTTTTCTTCAGTGAAATGTCCAATCAAATTTTAGACAGAGACAAATTGGTTAAAATTTGTTGAATAATAAAAGTCCCATAACCTTAGGGAAAAATCTTTGAACAGGTTATTTCAGAACTTTTGAAAATCCCACCAAGCTATCTACATGGCTTCATACAACTAAAAAATAATAGGTATAAGGTAAATACATTGCAGAAAACCAAATGTTTTTACATTCTGTCCTGTAGTTGAGCTGACTGAAGCGCAAGCTGTAAGGCTTGTGGGGTGTTGTTATTTTTCCTGGTCTAACATTAGAGTCTAAATAAACTTCAGGCTACGTTTAAATAAATGAGCTTCACAGGGACTCACACAAAGTGATTCACCAGAGTTCAAACCACAGCAAGTCTGGAAAAGGGAATGAACAGTAATTTTAAATGATAGTTTGCCTTCTCTTTGACACCCCCCTTTTGCCACACAGGTTGTGAGGAGGACATCTGCCCTCTGTAAACTCAACAGGACATCACTGTCTTGGGGCAGAATGCTTGGAATGTGCCTTTGTGGTCAACACAGGTCCGGGAACCAGTCATTTTGGCTGATATTGCTTCCAGAATGTGGTGATAAAGGCATCCCAGGTCCACCTCTCACCTTTGTGGGGCTCTCTTTAGACCAGGCCTGAGGAATTTCTACCTCAGGAGTTATGATCCTGACCTCTCGGTCAGCCAGTTGGGGACCACCCTTATCCAAATATATCAGCACTCATATTGGGCATATTGAGAGGTTAATTTTTGGTTCGTTACATCCCAATGAGTTTATTTTGTGATAGTGTGTGACATCAGCTGCTAGGAATGTCTGTCAGTCTAATCTTTCCCACCCTGCTCAGTGCATAGCTCACCACTATAGGGTGTCATTAGTGTATGAAAGATTTGTATTTTGAAAAAGAGACATGTGGGAGTAGTGTGTGTGTGTACTCTCTTTGATGTTGTTAGGTACTCAGTGTCTCAGAGTAAGTGGTTTCAGTGGTCAGATGAACAAGTAATGGCAGCTCTTAGGTATTCAAAGAAAATGTGTTTTAGAGATGTTTAAAAGCCAGATGTCACTTAAAAGTGAAAAAATAAAATAAAACGTCTTCAAATTTGGCTTTCTTTCAAAGAATACTTTCAAAGAATATGTATATGAACATGAACATAAACTTTTTTGTAAGATACTGGCAGGCAAATAATACATGGAACACCATAACTAAGTTACCAGCAGTGTAAGGGAACAGACTGGAGGTCCTAGCCCTCACATTCTCCACACCTTCCCATGGAGAATGGGAGGGCTAGGATCTCTGCAGCACTTCCAGATATAAACCAACAAAACTTTGGAGGCCAACCAACTAACCATGGTGGCCATGGATAAGCAAAGGAAAGTTGCAATAATCAATAGGCATCCCCAACAATGGCAATATCAAGTGAAACCAACACGAGAAACTGAAGAAATACCAAGGACCCAATAAATAGTGGTACCCACAGTCATACGCATACCAAAGAAATGGCTTCAATAGAGACCTGGAAAACATCAGTCATCTCCATCCAGAAGGAAAAAGTCCCCTGTTTTTTGCTTATAATTAAAGCACATTTTTTATTTTCTGTT
The DNA here is from genome assembly GCA_037177535.1 of Pseudomugil gertrudae. Lineage (NCBI taxonomy): Eukaryota > Metazoa > Chordata > Actinopteri > Atheriniformes > Pseudomugilidae > Pseudomugil > Pseudomugil gertrudae. Next base: position 13,448,606 of record JBAMHV010000010.1, read on the forward strand.
TTCATTTTATTTGAATTATTAATATATTATTGAATTGCATGTGTTTTTTCCTTTATTTCCACTTTGTTGTGTGAATACTAGTTTTTTATATAAATGTTATTTATAAGTTTTTATTATAATTTTATTATTTTTTTGCTTTTTCTCTCCATGTGCTTACAGCATTGATCCCTTGTCTCACACTTCTTAGATGAATTGTTCTGTCTTTTACTTTATTTTCTCTATTTTAACCACTATTTTTCCTCTCCCTTTAGTTTTCTTGTAAACCACAGCAATGTCCTACAAACCCCACCCCTCATCACCAACTTTCCTTTGCATAGTTGCTAAGCCATTTTAAAAGTCCTAGCTGCCCATCCAAACCGCTCACCCTTTCTCCTCGTATATTTAAGTTCTCTATTTCGGCTTTTATTCCTTTTTGCTGTCTGCTCATCAGCTGTTCTAAATTTTTTTCTTATTATCATGAGCCACAGATGGGTTTTCTTTTTTGTTTTAACCTCCACGTTCTCTTCATCTCTTGTCTCCATAATTTCATCCTCCACTTTTTTATTTCTTTTGATCCCCCCATACCCCATTGCGTGAGACAAATAGCAATAAAGGCTTTCATCAAATCTGCACAGGTGGATGGAGGGAGTCAGAAAAAAAGGATGGTTCATAGTGCAGTGTTTGTTGGACAGATCCACTTTTAAAGCATTATCTTTTGATTTTTCATACCTTTTCATTTAATTGCTATCTCGGGAAGAAGACGTGGAAGAAAAAGGGAAAGTGTACACATGCACATATATAGCAGGAAAGGGCCCATGTGGCTATTACTTATAACAAGAATTTTTGGGGCAACTCGTGAGCCTATCATCCATGACAGGACATGTTCAGCCAACTCTGAGCCCAACAAACCACAGCTGCCAAAAAGAGATGTGTATCTTTGTCTGGAAGAAAAAAACACAGAACCTTCCAAATGTCACCTTAAATGAGCATCAAACAGGACTCACCTGTAGTTGCAGAACCATTGGCTTTATTTGAAACTCAAACCTTCCCAAAAGAATTTCCCCACCCCACATCTTGGCAGGCAGTAAGAGCTTTAATATCTGTCTAGTTTATTCCTCTTTTCTTAAATCAATCAAAGAAGAGTGTATTTACCCCCCTGGGGCTTTTAATTCTTTCATCATGAAAAAAAACCACAAGAGCTCCTCATAGTTGTCTCCAATGCCACACGCATGGGATGAAAATGTTTTTTTATTTGTCTGTTTGAATCTCTTGTTAGTCACAAACTATTGTAAGAGCAGATGAGAAGAATGTCAAGAATTGAAGAACCTATGGCGTAGGGATGAGAGGAGAAAGGAAGAGGAAGGGGGCACTGTTCCAAGAGTGATTACCTCAGTGCTTAGCACTTCATTACCTTGTGTCTCATGTTGTTTTATGTGTACTGCTGTGTCTTAGGTGGGCTGTAATGGGATAGCCAATGTCAGGCCACACATACTCCTGGGAAGTCTTTTTTCCCCTCTTCCTTTTGAAAAGACTCAACAGTAGATGGACCACCCTGGCAGGGATTAATGTAAACTCAGTTATTGGATTTAACAGCCAATTTATTCGAATGAAGGTTCAGAAAGGTCACATAAACAAAAATATGTTTGATCAAATATAAAACAGTGAGTGGACATTTCCATACAAACTGCTGCAAGTTGGTGTTGGGTTCCTTTGCTTCTCTCCTGAACTGATTAATGTATTCTTCCACCTAGATTAAGGATAAAATCAATTGGGAAAGACAAGAATGCAATAACCAGGTGCTTTGTAATGTCAGTAGGGACAAAGTATAATGGAAAAGATCAAGAAGGTCTTAACAATTATTCTTTCTACGCAATGATAAGGATGAGGTAGCTCTGTGCTGGTGAGAAAATGGAAAAAGCCCAACAGATGTTCAAAGTTTCCCACCCAGCTCATATGGGCAAATCTGGCATCGACATATAAAGACAGACACTTCATCAGGCAGTCACAAGTTTGGTCTCCATGAACACAGACCAAGGGGGACCTTATTCCAAAGCAGGCACAAATCAAACATCTTCTTGACTTATTCATATTGATTGTTTGTATCCAGCTAACTGGATTTGAATCTATGCATTGCCCAAAATGTGGCAAAATCAGCTGGATGGCGATAGGTGGATGTTTTAGCTTACTGCTATTCAATTGTTTCTAGTTGACCTATAAGCTACATCATAGCCCACAATATGTGGGTAGTTCAGCAACTTTAGTTGGACTAACATGTTTATATGAATTTTAAAACTCTAAGTTTAGTCAAACTCACAGTGCTCATTTTGCTGCTATGTTATATAAATTGTGATTAAATTGGGATCTGGACTTTATTTGGGGAAATAGAAAACCATTAAACCCTAAGAACACCATCCCAATTCTCAATCAAGGTAGTGAAAAAACCGAAACAAACATATAAAACTGAGTGTGATAACATGTTCATTTTGACCTAAAGTCATTACAGAGTTCTAGCACTGATCTAACATCCATCCAGTTTCTGGTACTGTCAATGCACACATCACATTTTTCACAACTTTTAACAGTCAGTCTCACACTTTAAGTCCCCCCTCCGTGTGAAACAGCCAATACTGGAGACCATCAGAGGAAGCAGGATATGAAGTCTCCACCCATGGTCATATCAATCACTGTTAAGTCAGCATAAGGATGACCAGTCTGCTGGTGCAAATGATAAAGCCATGTGAAGAATAAAAGGGTGGCAGACTGTGAGAAAATTTGGTAGTTATGTGATAACATGCTGCACTGGTGTAACTTCACCACACCCAATACCACACAACAAACTGGAAACAATATTATTTATATTCTTTTCTGTCACAACACATTTACACATAAGTAGACGAATTGTGAAACAGCACTCTTAAATTATAACATGTATGTGATAAAACCATACTTTCTTTCTTTCTCTTCTTTTCTTTTGGTGTAGTGACAATAGGACAGAACTGGATGGGAGTTTCCATGGTAAAATTTCCAGGTCATTAAAAAATCCTTACAGAAAAAAGGAAAACAAAGTAAAGCAGAGAACACAGCTATGAATGGAAAAGAGAGAAAAGGCAGAGGGAGGGAGAAAAGAAACTTTAATCACAGAAACACTGACCCATAAAGTAGGAGAAGCAGACACAAGTGGAAACCAGAGGAATGCAAGCCAGCTGGGAGATACATCCATCCATCCAGCTCTTTCTGCTGCATTTCTACTTAAAGCTATGGTGAATTGGATCGAGGTGGGGGCTGGTAAAAGAAAAAGTCTCTCAGACAAAAGCCAAATTGAAGGATTGACTAAAACCAGCAGGGATAAACCCTGCGGCCTTTAAATTGGGTCCTGGAGCAGCCAGGCCACACATCTCTGAGCCTTAGCCAAAATGACTGCTTTCCAGAATTTGCTGAGGACTTTCACACTCTGGAGCAACACAGTTCTCATACAGTCATAATTAACTGACTGGCCAGCAAGCTGTATGGCTCGGCCACAGCGGTCTGATGGTCTTCTTCCCATTTTCCATTCTTGCTTCTGCATGGCCTTGACTTGGCCCTATGGAAGTGGAGCTAAACCCACATCCCCTTATTAAGAGCCAAGACCAATTAGCTGCATCCACTATCACATTGCAGACTGTTCACTTTGCTGGTGTACATCGTTACCCTAATAAGAACAAAACGTTTTATGATGGGAATTTTTATCAGTATAGCTTTCTGACTGTTATTATGCAGAGCTCACTAACTTAAAAAAGATACCATACCACAGAAGCATTTCCTCCTGTACTCTTAAAGGGTAAAGGGTGCATGAACATAAGATTAAGAGCACTTTGCTGAGTTCTATTGTGTTACTTTTACACCCTTCAGTTAAAACTTTCATCACTTGGTGTTACGGAAACCACTCTTTCTCTTTGGATTAATTTTTAAGGCCATTTCAGAAGGCAGTGTTTATATCATTAAGTATAATTAATGTACTAAAATACACCCTTTGGATTCAAATTGTGACCCAAGAGAAAACATTTATGTAGCGGTGATTCACTGGAATGACATCCAGTATAATTGTTCTCAATAGCTGTGTCATGTTTGGATTGTAAAGAAATGTTTACACAATTGTTGATCATGTCTCTTACATCTTCTGGTAGTTGAGGCATGCCTAAAATGTACTCATTGCATTGTCTCTGCTTGGGTAACTTTGGGGTATGAATGGGCCTGTCTGATTCATTGATGTTGGAGAGTGACATAGAGCAGGCTGTCTCTCGACAAGGCCCAGCTCAAACAGATCTCCGCAATCATGAGCAGCAGGTGGGCTTGGACGGCAGTCCCATCACTGCAAACAATTTTGCTTTGAAAACCCTTAAGCCTGATCCAAGACAGGAAAAACTTCCCATTAGAGCTGCCTGTTTTCTTTTCATGGACCACACACACAAGTGCACACAAATGCAAACACATCAAAACATGTAAGCGAAGCAGTGTTGCCTTTACTTTCACTCATTTCCCGGAGATTTAACCAAACGTTAACCAGGACCGTGACATGTCTAAACCTTACCTTAAAGGAATATATTTAGGATTTGGAAAATATGTTGTTTTTTTTTTTACTTTGTTTGGTTTGTGGCTGTGACTCTGATGAAAAAGTTACAGCACACAGCTGCTTGTCTGACTCAGGCCAAAAAGAAAGGTCAAAAATCCTCAAACCAACACCAAAGACTAAAAATGACATTGCTGCAAAGGTTTTTAAACCACCAAAGAAAAAACAACAGTACATACTACATCATACCAACATAAAAGACTTTTTCAAAGGTAAGATTTTACCTAACTTAAATGTTGTTGAGCTCTTATAAGTTAAAGTGTATGTCATCATCAAATATCTTTTTTTTTTCAAAACAAGCTTAATAAAATATTTCATGTGTCTAAGTGGTATACAGCGAAGCTGCTTTCTCCAGCTTTGTGTTGCTGGAAGAAGACTGAGCTCCAGCTACAGTGAGCTTAAAGTTGTAATCAGAGCTCTGAGCCATCCACCCTGCTCTGGGACTCTGGAGTGGTTTGAGAGAGGGCCAGACATTCCTGAAGAGATCACCGCCCAGACACCCAGCAGCAGCAGCCAGTCAGCAACAAATTCCAGAATAGCAGTACTGCCTCTAAAAATAGTCATCTGGACACGAGAGGGATGGAGAGTTGGGTGAACGGAGGGGGCTGCTGGATTGAGAATGAATGATAGAGGGGAAGCTGAGAAGGAAAAACGGGTGGTTTATTCCACTCTGTATCCAGTCACAATGTTATCACAGCAGTGCAGAGGAAAATGAGTCTTACAGGAATGTGAGGTATAAACCTGCATGAATGAGAAAGAAGGAAGGTGAACTTATAAAAATGCTTGCATGTGAAGGTGCTCAGCCAGTTGTGCTTATGTGACTGCTGTAAAGCATGAACAGTAGTTGTTCCTAAAACATTCTGTCAGCTAACTGAAGGAACACATGCTCCACTGTACTCAGCTTTCTTCAGGTCTTACCTTCTGTTTATTTTTCCTTCCATGAACATACAGCTCAGTTTGCAACAACAATCCTAAACCTTCACTGCAGAACATCCTGCTTGCATGACCAGTCAAATGTGCTAAGGCAGCGTTGGCTTTGCCAAATCTTTCACTGCTTTTTGCTTAATTTGCAGAATATCCTCCTTCTTTCTTCATACGAAGGCTTTTTTTTTCCAGAGACAAAAGAAGTTGTAAACTGATTTGGAATGGATGTAAATTCTTCAGCTTTCATGTCCCAAATCCCTCTGCGTGTGATGGTTTTTATCCGCTGCAGCTCAAAGGGGCTGCGTAAGGAAAAGACCCCTTTTCAAGTCATTGCTTCGAGCTAAAAAGTAAAGAATAGCTTATATCCTCCAACATTATGCAGACTTCCATATCTGCAGGGCATTGAGTTAAGGTCACGCTAAAAGAGCGGATGAAGTTTTTGGGAGGCGATCACAGTGTTTTGAGGCGTGTAGGGCTATGTTTTCTCCACCAAACCCTTACCCTCCACCTTCTGGGGTATACATACTAGCCTTCTGGGGAAGCAGAGAAGGGAAAGGAAAGGGGAAGGGAGGGAATAGTTCAGAGGGTCTAGCAGCTGGGCTTTATTTAGGGGTCAAAAAGTGAACCAGAAATTGTTCTAAAGACATTTTTTTTTAAAAATCCCTTTGAAACTCAGATCATATCTGTATCAAGGGTGTAGCAGCTGAGGTTTCAAAAGAATTTTTCATTTAGTTTTTTAATCTTTATACCACACAGTATTTGTATTGTAATGAAAATTAATTACTGTAAGCATTTTAACTGTTGCATAATTGTTCTTTCTTGTTTGTCCCTGACTGGATGTATTACATCACACATAACCAAGATTAAGAATTTGAATCAAAATAATGGAATAAAATAGTGGATGATTCAAAGATGATTATCTTTCTTCTATCAAGAAAAATAAATAAGGTTGAGCATTCAATACAAACATTTCCAATGTAAGTCTGAGAAATCCTGTAATCTGATGCATTTTGATGTTGTCTTCTTTTAAGGCCTGCAGGCTATGCATGGCCAGCACGCGCCAAGGGTGTTGTCCTACTCATCAGTACCAAAGCCCTGAAAAACATTGCAGCGCTTCCAGCAATCCACCCACTCTCCTTTGTAAAATGTGGATCACATTAACCCAACAGCAGCAATGTTCTCCCTCGACGATGAATTGACTGTCCAAGTCCTAAAAACAGACACTGTTGCTTCTTCTCCAACCCAGACGCCCATGTTGTCTGCTCCTGTTTGTTTGACTCTGTCCATTTTCTAATTACCATAAAATTGAATTTCTCCAGAGAAGCCAAAATACTGTTGAAGTCTATTTTGAGTTAATTACCAGCAGGTGTGCTGGTTTTCAAAAACCAGCAGCAATACACTGAAGATGTCATAGCAACACTTTCACCAAACAACAACCGTTAGGATTATTTTGAGGTGGGACTGCCACTTGAGGGTTTTGCGTTGTCACATTAAGTTAAAACGTTTTTCAATCATTAAGTCATTTGCTTGAGCTTGATTGAATTTCCTTAATTTGCTGTCCATCATCAGACTATTCATACAAACCAAATCTAGAACGAGGATTTAAGATTATCTCAGGTTGCAGGATTTAACTGCAAGGCTTTCCATTTTTCTCTGAAATGTCTGCAGTTTCCCCTGTGGGGCCTGCTGGCAGAGCAATTACTATATCTCACTATTATGTCCAATATCAGTGTGAAATAGACATGTAAAACAAAATGTGTTCATGGGACTTTACACCATGTAAACCAAAGGACTATCCGCTGTTTTTATACCTCATAGGAGGGTTTTGGTTCTTAAGGACAGTCAAACAATAATTATGAATGAAAGAAAGCTTTCAGGTAATCTTAAGTGTAAAGTACTGAGTCAAACAGGTAACAAAGATGGCTTCTTAACAAGGTTCTTTGTAAATTGATGCTCTTCTACTTGTTTATCTAGCTAGCCTCCAACACAAACTGTGATAATAAACTTCATGTCCAAATACTACTTAGAATTGTTTTTAATGTGTTAACACACAAAAAATCTAATCTCCGATTAATTTAGTCAAAAGGCACCACAATGGCAAAAAAGGAACAGATAGCTAAGATATGATTCAGAATCAAGCTAATTTATTGTATAAATGTAAAAATGTCTCTTTTTTAAAAAAAGTGACACCAAGTTGGAAGAGGAAGTATAATGTCTAAAAGCTGACATTTGGTTTTCTATGTGCCAGACTTTAATATAGGCTTTAATGAATACACAAAATAAACAAGAATAAAAACACAAAAGGCCATGCAGAAGGATATTCTATAGAAGTGGGTTGAATTAGCCCAATGGTTGTTTTGATTAATGTTTCTTCTGTTAGGAACAAAAAACTGTTTACTATTGGAATTCCTTGTAAATCAAAGTTGACCAGAACTGCCGAGCTATTTTACAGCCACTTCTCAAACTCACAGGGAATGGCTTTTAAATGCTTGAAAAAAGGATTCAGGGTGAAGTATCACTTTAACATCCATCAAGTTAATTTCATTTTAACTACAGCAGCTGAGGCCATGTGGAAACACTGGCTAATTGGAGCTTCCAAAACAGGCTTGGTTTCATTAGAAGACTAGCTTTTTCAAAGACTGGCTGCCCATTTTTAGCAGCTGGTGACGTTAAAGTAAATCCTTCCAAGACGTGTTAAAATGGACTGCATTTCTTTAGCAGCTGACCCAAACCTTTTACCCCTAGACATTTCATTTACTGATTTTGGAAATCAGGACGCTGCTGCTGACCTCTCTTAAGCACCAGTGAGAACTTCTGGGTCACATGTTCTAAATAGGGAAAAGAAATTAGGACATCTCTCCAGTGGTGGTTAAGCACATGTATTGCTCAAACAGGAAGGAAAGCTGTGGATAAAGTATTTGTATCTCAGTTTCAGTCTGACTTCTGCTTGTTTTTCCAATTCCAGCACTGGATAAGAAAAAGACATAACTTACAAAAATGTTCATTTATTTTCTTATTTTAAAATTAGCTTTAGGAGTCCGACTTGAATTTTGCAAGCACAAAGACAAATACCTGCTTAAGAAGAATGTCTTAATCATGATTTATTGTTAGGACAGGAAGTTTTAAAGAATATTTATTAAAAAAAAAACACATGAAACTTTCAAGATCCATTTATTTGAGTTGATACAGTACTACAAGGACATTGTGTTAACCTGAATGATGAATTAAGACATTTTACAGAATTGCAGGAATCTTTCTTGAATTCTTACTAAAAACAAACACTTGACCACTGCCTCTTCATTGAGATGATACCACTCTGTCTGAGCCATGGTTTGTGTGGAGCACGTGCTAAATACAACACACAGACCAAAGCAGGCCAAAGCAATAAAATTGTGTATTCTGACAATTGTTTTAAATGGCTTAATCAATAAATACAAGTATAAAAACACACTGATAATAACTTTCATTATCAAAAAAATTAAAATAAAAAAAAGATGAAAGATACCAAAGGCACACAACTTAATAAACCTTGGCAGTCCAGGATTACCCACAAAGAAAATTAAACAAAAAAACTGTGGCAATAGCCAGCAAAAGTAATGAGCTGTAACAAAATTAATACTTAAATAACACAATAATACTAACTTAATATTACTGTAATAAACAATATCCAGTCAAGTTTTCCTATGATTAGACTCATTACTAACTAATAGATATGCACCAGTTATTTCCAGTTTGGCAGAAGTATAATTTCATCATCAGATTCTTTCCTATGCTTTTGTCCTGGTGGTGTTCAAGCATTTTTAAAACACTTTGGTAGATAAGAAAATACACCTTTCTTAGGGGATCAGCTGTTGAAAACTCTATAAATTATTTTATTTTGGGTTTCCATTTGAAGTTAATCAGACCCCGCTGTTGTAGCAATTTCACATCCAATTTTATGTGAGAATTAGTCTGCTTTTGTAAAGAAAGTCTTATACTTCAAGGACGGAAGTATTTTTCTGCCATACATAAAGCAATATAAAATTTCATATATTTTGGAAAATCAAAAACAGAAGCATAATAAAACAAAATACTAACATAGTATAATTTTCTCACTGTAAATCCAGTTGACAATAAAATGCAATACAAAAAGGCAATAAAATGCAATATAATACGCAGTGGGTCTTTCATTTGACTCAGTACCCAGGACCTTTCTTTCACCAGAGCTGACCATTAAAACATTCAACATGGGATTGTTTTCCTCCAGGTTAATCTCCATCATGTTTTCCATCCACATCATTTGATACTTTGGATGATCCCAATCATTGTTTCTCAGTTTTTATTTGTCTTTCTTCTGTTCTTTTCTTCTCTTTTCTTGCTGCTGTTTGAAAGACAACACAGGACATTCTGACCTTCTAGGCAAGCTGTACAAAGTCTTCTACGTGTATTAAATAAAATCTAATAGTAGAAATGCGAACTACAGCTATTGCTGAGATGAATTCATTCACCAACAGGGATCTTTACTGACTCTTGGTCAATGGCCCTAAATTATAACAAAGCCTCATCACATCTTTGGTATAAAACAAAAACTTTCCATCTACTTTCTCTATTCACTTTCTTTACTATCAATAGTCTACATAACAAATCTTTCCCAAAACAAATCTAACACCTTGACTTTGCCTGTGTTTCACAGGCAAGTCCTTTCTTATCTCTTATCTCTGCGCTAAATCTCCTTTTCAAACACTTTTCTTCTTCCTTCGGCTATAAATCTCTACGCACTGCCTCTCTCTCACGCTCAAATAAAAACAATAGCTGGCTAACTGAGCTTGGTTGATATAGTTAACTAGTATGTACAGCTGGAGGGCTGACCGCAGGTCCCACCTGTGCTGAGCTGGTTTTGGGCTGATAAGAAATCTCTTACACCAACATGTCTCCAGCTTTTGTCTGAGGAATTTGCTGTGTCATCAGCAAGCTAAAATAAAACACCTTACTTAGCTCTTTTCAAGAGCTGTGGGTAAAATATTAACTAATTCAACAATAGAAAACACCTCACATCTTTGGTGAGAAAAAAAAAAACACAAACCCGCACCTCTCACAAACACTGAGGTTAAGAAAGACAGTCACATTCCAGGACTGTTAGATGGTGTCAGCCCCTTCAAATTTCATTATGTGAGCCCCTCCAGATCTCATGTGCTACCAGCATAAGTGTTCTCAACCAGCCTAAACTTCTGACAAACCAGCCTATAGGCCTAAATACGGACAAATAACACAGAGAAGGTTCTTTTCTGTGAGGTGGCCTGCAGTTGCTGGTATATCTGCCTGCGACTGTACATGTGGAAGGAATGGGGAGAGGGGTTAAGACTGTTTGGTCTTGACTCGCAGATTGCCCTTTATATTATTTAAAGAGTCAAGTTAGTCAACTGTGTTCTGACGGCCCTGGGTCTCTCCACATTCTCAAACAACAGGATAAAATGCACGACTGGTGAAAAATTGGACCGGCTTTTCCCTCCACTTTCAGGAAATGACATATATAATTTCATTGTGTATCGAAAAAGGCACTTCCTACATATTCCCTTGTACCATACAAATATATAGGACATACACTTATGTTTTTTAACCTACTTATGCTAAATGCACACCTAGTTATTTATGTATTCTCATTGCTGAGAAACACAAATTATATGTGTCAGTTCCTCTTAACGAGATAGAAAGAAGGAGCTTTGGACTCTTCCAGTAATAGCCAGAACCCACCACTTTTTTCACTTAAAACTAAAACTACAAAATATTAATAAATAATCAGTAATAATCAGTATATATATATATATATATATATATATATATATATATACTTTTTTTTATTATTTTGGAACAAGACCCTGGTTTGCTACTTCGTTTTCAAAGAAGTAAAGATCACAAAAGCGTCTGCTCTGTGTGAGTTTTTAAGGTGCTTTTGTAAACTCTTATTCAAAATGGGTGGCCTCTGGTTGCTGCATTTGTGATTCTAACTTGCCTTTTTGCTGAATATGTAAACATGTTGAAGGTAGCAAAGTCTCCAAGCAAACGGAGAGAGCAGACTGGGTGGCATTCTCTTGTGCTGGCTCTCTCCTGTTTGCAAAACCTTGAATAACTTTCCTCTGGCCATAGAAGTGCACCTAAGTGCATACATCTGTGTGTGCATGTGTGTGAACACAGATCTATCTTTTCTATCAGGATCTATCCCTATTTGAAAATCCACCACCTCCTAAAAGTGTATCAGGGTGATGCACTGGTCGTTAATGCCATACAAACACTTCAGTGCACACACAAACACACATACATGTAGTCATATCTGAATCCCTCTGCTTCTTCACTCTCTGCCACCTGTCTCTTAGTTGAGGTTGCTGCTGATGTCCAGGGCTTGCTGGTACACCTGAGTCATGTCTTCCAGATCCCCCAGCAAGGAGAAGCTGCCATTGTCCCCTGGGGAACCCTTTGTTTTGGGGCCACGGCTGAACTTGGGCCCCTGGAGGGGTGGGGCTTCCTGGAAGCCCTTGAAGTTGGCAAGCTGCAGCAGGTTTTCAGCTGAGACGCAAGCCCTGATGTTTGGGCGAAGGTGCTGGGTAGAGGGGTGCCACTCGGCCCCACTAAGGGAGCTTGGCGACAGGGACAGGACGGAGCTGTCCTCCCCTACTATGCTGGAGGGCCGACTCTGACTGCGGGACAGACCGACGTCAGTAGGGGGAGGAGGATCACAAAGGACTCCCGGCACTGCAGCTGATGAGGGTGGCCCACTGTAGGTGGAGTACTTGCCATTTCGCTTCAGGATGCCCTTTCTCCCCATCAGCCTTTTAGGTGGGGATGTGGCTAACAGAGACATACTGGCACCGCCTAGAAGCTCTGAAGACTCACTACGCTCTGGAGAAGAGTAGTACCCTGATTCCCGCTGTTGGTTGTTCTTTAAGATGCCTTTCTTAGGTAGAGAGGACACCATTTTGGCTGGAGAACCACCTCCCAGAGTCAGCTCCTCTTCCTCTCGATCTGGGCTTGAGACCTCCTCTCCACCTTCTGCTTGTTGAGGCACCACTGCTTGACCCAGCTCCAGTTCTTCAAGACCAGCAGACTGCCGCTCCTCAGTAACCCTGGTCTTCAGGATGCCCTTGGGTCGTTTCAAACCTGGCTTGTCCTCCACACCACTGTGGGACTGTTCTACCTCAACATCCTCCTTCTTGGACTTTTTGGGTCTTTGGCGCAACATTTGGGGCTGGGCTACCGCTTTGGCTCCAGTACCACGTGGCTCAGTGCGATTTTGCCAGTCGATGAAACGGGCCAGCATGGGTGAACCTCCGTGGTCACGCTGAGTGTCGCAGTCACACACGCTGTTCTTCCAGCCCCAGTTTACCCACCAGTGATTGGCTATGTCCTCCACTGTGGCTCGACGCTCGGGGTTCACCATCAGCATCCAGCGAATCAGTCCACGGGCATCTGACATAAAGCACAACCATTTGTGAGATCCCTCATGTTTTACGAATAAGCATTGCATTGTTTACTTTAAGGAATTCGGTTTGTAATGTGAAAAAAAGGTAGAGGTTGCTATATTACCTGAGGACTGAGTGGGTTCTTTGTACTCCCCATTGCTAATCTGGCGAATGAGGTTCTTGTGGTCTCCCCCATCAAACGGCATGGTTCCATAGACCAGGGTATACAGCAGCACCCCAAGAGCCCAGCTGTCAACCTGGTAAAAACAAATCCTGGTCAAACAAAAGCCATAAGGTATCTCATGCAAGTCCTGTGCAGTCTTTTGTTTTGACTGGTGATTCATGACATTAAAGTGTGGAATGCATTCAGTGAGTTTAATATTAAATTACAGTTTTGAGTTATGCTGGACAGCATCACACAAGCACATCTCTGTTTAAGACCTTCTGACATACTGTATGTCCTTCAGGAGAAATGATGATGATGTAATGGGAAAAGTCAAATTTCCATGCAGCCAAGTTTCACCCATCTTTTCCTGCCTTATCAGGCAGAAACAATAACTTTCTGTACACCAGCCTAATGCAATGTGGCACTCTAAGAAGTTACATAAGACTGTGTGTATTGAGGCATGAGGAGGTAGTGAGCCACTGGGGGAAGTGGTGGAAGAGGAAGAGAGTATTAGGACCATGAGAGATGGCAGAGTCATGATATCCTGAGCCCCTGACAATTTACTGGCTACAGGCTCATGACCTGTCTCTATGAGACTGGGAGTTCATGTAAGTCGTGGAGAGGATTTGACTGAAGCTTTGTTGATTGTACAGTATATCACAAAGAACTCATAGATGTTAGGAGGAATATGCCTCTGACTGGAGGCAGCTAAAGCTCTGAGACAATCTAGGAAAAGTAAATCAGATAAGGCCAGTTAAGGAGCTGGTGTACTTCCCTTAAGACTCTGGACCAGGAGCAAGAATGCTTCGCTCTTTGGTTGCTATTGGTCAGTTCTTGAGAGGAAGACAAAGGCATGCACTGTTCCTGCACTCTATTTTTGTTGCTTCGGTTTGCTGTAATTTGCAGCCTCAATCCTGTGTCTGTGGTTTTGTCATTTCTATGGCAGTTGGGTTCTGTAGCTTTTAGCACCCTCAAGTAAATTACAGTGAATGTAAATTGAATGGTTGGAGTTTTAAAAAATATCTTAAAATGCTACTTTTTTCCTGCCTGTAGCTGTGTTTTCTGCAACTCATGCACTTGTGGAGTGACAGTTAAAGGATTGTTGGGGACCATTTTTTTTTATTGCTTAACCAAAACTATTTGGTCTGATGCTAAGTTTGACCATGAGTACTCTTTGAGGTTGTGAAGCTCATTCGAAAACCATTTAGCTCAGTTCCTCACTTCAAAGGGCCCAAATTCCGTAGGACGGGACGAGAGGGGAGCGATGCAGACAGTGTTTATGCTGACCCACTGTGCAGATGCAAGAGACTTCCCTTGACTATGAATTAATCCCATCAAAGAAACTGAAGCCTGCTCACTACTTTGTGAATTAACTGCACGATGACTGTAATAACTTGTAAGGTAATAGTGCTGAAGATTTTATAGCATGAAAAAAGTTCAAACCAAAAAAAAAATGTCAAAGGGGGACAGTCAATGAATTATTACATTGAAGCAGATGGGTATTAATCTGAGCCTTACCTCCGGGCCACGGTACGGTCTTCCATTGACAATCTCTGGTGAAGCATAGAGTGGGCTGCCACAGAAGGTTTGCAGCAGCTTCTCCTTATGGTAAAGGTTGGACAGCCCAAAGTCAGCAATCTATGCAAACATATTACATGAACCACATGATCATCAATAGATCATACAAAGACGTTAAGTGTTATAGTTTCAAGGTTAAGAAATTTCAAATAAAGGTATCTTGGGACAAACTCACCTTAATATTACAGTTTTCATCCAGTAGCACATTTTCCAGTTTCAAATCTCTGTGCACCACTCCATTCTAGAGAGAAAGAGAGAAAACCAACTGACTGGTGGATCTATGAATTCATTATTCATGAACAGTCCATTGTGTTGCAAAATGATTTATTCTGACAAAGACTGTGGCTCTCTGGGGAAATCAAGACAGCCTGTTACTCAAGTAGCCTGTAATTGGTCTTGCCCCCTCTAGGGTCTTTGTGTTCACATCTGCTCTGATTTTCTTTTTAAATCAACTCACATGTGTCAAATAAACATGAGCCTTTAATCACCACCCTGCAAGGATGATGTTCTCACTGCATTTTGGAAATAAAACATAACAGCAGCAAGAAAAAAAACACAGCTCTGTTGCTAATTTCTGAATTGAAAAATCAAAATAAAACATCTTGGAATGAACATGTGGCATGCAGACAGACGAGAGCTCAACTCAAATGTGGAGAAGTGACTTCACCCATCAAACTCCTGTCTGTATGCTCTGGTCTGCATGGCATCTCACTTTAGTAATTGTCTTGTGCAGAGCACATGTTCACATGAGTCTGATTGGTGGATACAGGGAAGAATTGGTTGCTTGCTTGTTGTGTCAGTGACTCACACCACCCCACCCGGCAGGAGGTGGTGCTTGGTGATGATGATTCATTGCTCATGGCTGTCTGGAACTCTCCTCTCTAAGTAGAATGATGTCATTCCTATCTCCAGCTGGGACGAGTATGACGAGGGGAGCCCATCCAAACAGGCTCCACAACCTTGGGGTTTTCACGGGATTTAGTAAGGTGTGGAATATGGGCTGACAAGGGTGTGGTTGCAGTTAAATCTTAAGGGAAAAGCCCAGAGGTGTATCTCGGGACAACTATCAGTGTGTGAGCATAGAATTAATGTGGGGTCTGTTTGTTGTAATCAGAGCATAGGCCTGAATTAAACTGGTCTCTGTTCCTTCTTTACTCAGAAACAGATAACTCTTGAACACCAGTGAGCCAAGAAAAACATGCTGTGTAAGGCCTGCAGATTAACTGGCTGTATGGCTGACTGTGTGTGGTGCATGATTTATATTATGATAAACATGGAAAACAAAGCTTGGAGGTTTGTCAGAAATGTAAAAAGACATCTAATTTTTATCTGTAAACCAATGAATATGCTTTCTCTCTATACAAAGCTATGGGGATGTGTTTGCGTACCTTGTGGCAGTGGTGTACAGCAGAAACTATCTGTCTGAAGAAGTGTCGTGTCTCTCGCTCACTCAGCCGCCGACGCTCACTGATGTAGTCATACAGCTCGCCTTTGCTGGCGTACTCCATCACAATCACAATCTTGTCCTTGTTTTCAAATACTGAGAAATGATAAGAAAATGAATATTTACTTACATCAAATATATATCAATTAACTGCAACAAGGATGACTTCCAAAGTTCATTTTATCACATTTGACAAAAGACAACATTGAATTGTTGTAAGGAGTGTTAATCACTTCAACTTCCTCCAGATATGGAGAAGTATTTTGAAGTCCAGAGTAGCACACTACATCTCTGCACTTCTCCAAAGGTTACATCACCCAAACCCCACCTCATGTGCCTGGCTTCTACACAAGCAAGGAGGGGCTGTAAACTCAATCAAACCCATTCTTCAAGCACCAGAACAAGTGCAGAACAGTAAAAATATTTGTTTAGTTATAGTTAAAAAAGTGAGAATATATAGTATCTACCATACATCTGTTCCTGTTTTTCCACTTACTGGTTAATGTTAAAAGACTGAATTGTGTGTGTGCTGTCTGCCTTGCATTGAACAATATCACTCATCTTTTAATGATAACTTTATAATAGCTGCATTATCATCCACCTCCAGTTCACCAAACATATCCTTCTGCACAAGTCTTTATCTTTTTTATATGTAATTTTAGCTTGGTAATATATTTATTGGCCTGAAAGGACACACAGTAATCAAGTTGTGTAGAGAGAAAAGAAGAAAAAGATGAACACTGAGAAGATAATAGCACGTTGCTACATACCAAACTTGTTGATTTTCCCACACAGCAGGGTCACCAAGGGTGAGGGCCTCTACTTTCTACACCCTTGAGTGAGCACCTTCATAGTCTGTCACACTACTTTCCTCGGACACCCCCCCCCCCCTTTTTTTTTTTTCCTCCTAGGGCTCTTTTAAAGATATAATCCTCTACAAAAACACACAGTTGCTGAGTGATGGTAATGCTTCCTGATTGTGACTGTCTGGCTGCTTGGGAAATAGCAGACGGGATGTAAGCCAAGTATTCCGGAGTGCAGAGGACATCCAGCTCACTGATTGGTGGACACAGTGGTGACCTGGGGCGACATTCACACTGATCCTTGATGGGTTTGTGGTTGGAGAGCCAATTCTCAGCTTGCACTCCCATTTACCTTTAATTCCTAGTGGTGAAGTAATTACCTGGCTTACATAAGTTGGGTTTGTTATGGTCCACTGGTTACCACCACTGCAGTCCCTCTGTCACTCACTGGGCTCTGTTCACAGGTCGACCCTTCATATCTGACTAATTAAGTCCTGTTGTCCCAGAGTTTGCAGTGATGATAAACAGCTACTGCAAACTTAGACATAAGGAAAGTGTAGTGGAAGACTGCATCTAAAAATTAAACTTAACTTGAAGATCTTCAACCAGTTGATTCTTCCCATCATCATATCAGATGGTGATGCAGGTTTTTACTCAAACATACTCCTGTTTTGAATACTGCAGACTATACTACAGGGGAATCTGCATGCAAAAACACCCTGGCAAGCTGGAAAATGCATATATGTCAGTGTTAAAATAAATTGGAATGGTTCAGCTTCAACTGAATTATAAAAAAAGCTAATCTCTGCTTTTTTTTAATAAATATGCATGAGTAAAAAAAAGTTCCCAGTATTGCCTCATGAATTGTTAAATCTAGATAAAATTGCTAAGCCAGCTTAATTTAACATGAAATATGGAGGCAATGCTGCTCAGTCCGATGTTAACAAAATCCACACAAGTAAATTGTCTATTTTTTTTTATTTCATAGAATAATGAAACACCAATAAAATGTGATTTTAGAATATTGGGACTTGAGCTCAAGCCTTCATAAAATTCCAGTTTGAGTTGCTGTTAGCTGTAGCATCATATAAACAGAAACATGTGCAGATGTATTAACTGAAACAACTACCACTTAAGCTATTTTTAATTTCTTTTGGGAAGGGGAGGCAGTTTTATGTCTCTGTATACACAAGCATGATAGAAACATATAATTCCCTTATGTGTTTTATTTATTTATTTATTGCTTTTAGAGCTATTTTTTGGACACTAATATACATAATGTCTACAAAGCAAAGAGCAAAATCTGCTTTTAAATGCACCACACAAGCATGCTGACTGATGCAAAATGTGAGGGAGTGGTCAAATTTAAACTTCACGCACACATCTGTTTCAGCTTTGCTTCACACAAGGCAGTTAGCAGGGGCTGTTGAAGAGGGTGTTGCCGGATACACAAATCTCTAGGCCTCCTATATATCTCTAAAGCAGAGCTGGGTGGAGGCCAGGCCACAACAGTAAACGCTGGGTTTGAGGAGAAACACTAAGAGCAATGGGTACAGCTGGGTCTGTTGGTTGAACTGTCTACACACAAAGCCTCATCAGAGTTTATAAAGCTGGGTGTTCTTTTAATCATTCTCTCACAAAACACTTTGACCCTTCGGCTGATTACTGGCACATTCCCATGACAAATAAAGATGTTTGTTTATATACACTGGTGATAATGATCTGGAGACATGAAACTGAACAAAGGACTAAAGGTGAGCCCGTTTGTGTGGCATGTGTCCTGCTATAATTGTGTCAAGGAAGCTAACCTGGAAAGGGCATGAGGTTGTTGTTGCTATGCTGACACAAGCTTAAAAATAGTCGCAAATCATATAAAGCCAGCACACTGCAGTGCATTGTGTTTAATTACCAGCACATGAGCCAGAATATATTATACGTGATGATTAACTGCAAGCAATACTTTCACAAATTCAATGGTAATTGTTTAGTCTTTACAGTCGAGATTAATTCTAATCTATGTTCTCTTTCTGCAATCGATAAGGTCATGCCAAAAGGTCTATAAAAAACAAAAAAAAAACAGAAGGTTTCAAAGATGCAGGCTGTCTGAGACCAACTTGAAGTCTTTGATATTTAGAGTTGCTTCCTGACGTAGTTGCTGGTGCTCCAGGGAAGGCTTACGGCTTTCCTTCCACCACATAGCACTGGACCAAAGTCAGACAGGGTTGAAGCCTGGGTGACTGAGGTTAGTGTCTCCCAACTTAAACATATATACAAACACACACATGTGCACAAAGGCCCATACACTGACATGTATACTAAGACAGCAAACACGTTTGTGCACAAGTACAGTCTGGTTTCCAGCTGCAGCTTTCTGTAAGTATCAGCAGATGTCTGGCCCTGAGATAAAGACTGGTGAAGACAGAGGATGAGACCTCTTAGATGTGGGAGAAGCAACCCCTTCGAATATCACTTTGGTTATAAATATAAACTTTCACTACATACAAGATCACACACACATATTCAGAGAGATTCTGACACACAATGTCAAATCTATCTAGACTTTTGCTGATCCAGGCGACCAGACAGAGAAGATGAATAATATCCCTGAGTTGTAGTCTGGAACTCATTATGACATGTGAATGTCATATTATGACAGTCCTCCAGCTTGGCCATAAGTGGTACATGAGTTGGATGAGCCGAGCACTTGGGACATGTGTGCTTTTGTTAATGTGTATTCTAGTTGAACAAGTGTCTATGATTTATCATCTGTGTAATTATAGGCAAGCACGAGATTCTCACCTTCATATATAGAGATGATGTGTGGGTGGCGGAGGGATGACATGATCTCAATTTCTCGGCGGATATGCACCATGTCTTGCTCATCCTTGATCTTCTCCTTCCGAATGGATTTGATTGCCACCTGGAAACAGAAAGAAAACACTTTAATCGGGTGACTTACAGCAACTTTAAAAGTGACATTTGTGTTACATATCATGTACTGTAATTGTTCAAAGAATCTTTTTTTCCCATAAAGTATACATATCTTCATTTGTTTTTGGAGAAGAAAATGCCCAAAAGAACTGCTAGATACAGATGTGTCACATGCATTATCTTATCAGTGAACTTTAACTTTTACACAGCTCTTGCACAGCAAAACATGTCATGTGATGCCTGTAAGTCTCAATAAAAACATGACAAAACAACAAGCACAGTGGTCATATAAAACTAAGTTATATATACCGGGCTTATTTGGACATTTAAACAAATGTTGGTCAGCATTACAGCTGCAAATTAGTGTCCCCAGTCCTTTGCTAATGGAAACTTTGGAGTGCAGATTCACATGGTGAATCATAATGGTTAGCAACTGTCAACATGAGAGCCAAAGATAATTGGTTGTGTTTAAAATCCTCCTTGTTATTTTCTTATTTGCTAGTTCATACATTAGCTAGCTGTTTTACTGCAAGTTTTTGCTAGCAAAACACATTAATTATTTTGATATTTGCTAATTGCCAATTTAGAAAGACAATGCTATTGTCTTTGCAAGGTATGTTTTCTATAAAGACTCTTAGTTTTTAGAAAATATATATTTTTAGCACTTAGCAACTATATAATAGCTAGACTGAACTGAAGGAGTCTCAGATAAGAAATGCAATGCCTTCAAGATTGAAATGTTGCTCTTTTTAGATATTTTACTGTGGTGTTTAATGTTAGAAAACACAATACTGTGTTTAGAAAAAATACTGTTTACCGTATATTGTGTTAAATTAATCTCTATTACAGTAGTCAAACTACAACTATAACCGTTATGGTGGCAGTGGAAACAGGATGTAGTGAAGTCAGTGGGATCGCCCACTGGACACATTGTACAAAATTTTATAGTAATCTACTAAAATGTTACTCAAACAAGCTAATCTAGACCAAAGAACAAATCTATATTCTCATCAGAAAAGTTAATAATCGTGAGCAAATAGAATATTATGGAGACAAGATGTGGAAACCCTATAAGTAAGAGGGCTCCTCCGTAGGTTACACTGTCCCTATCAACCTATAACACAGCTCCCATGCCTGTTGAAACGTTTCTGCAAAGACAATAATCACAACCCAGCTTTTAAGTACGGTAATTCTGATTTAGAACAGCTAATGGTCTCCATCTGTAGGAGTCAGAAAAGCTGCCCTGCTGGGACTTTAATGGGGAAAAATCAGGATATTGAACAGAGGTTGAGGATGTTATTCAGCCTACTTCCTTTGCTAAAATGGTCTGTTATATGAGATTCAACGGTTACCAACAACACTTGATTTGCCGATTTTTCATAGTCGTGGCAGCACTACTAGCCGCAACTAGATGCATTCAAACCACTAGCATATGCACTTCATAAATGGGAGGTTAGTGGCCTTCTCTAAATAAACCAATTGAGAGTACACAGCCTAGCACATCACACTAATTGCAGCCTAAACATTCTGGATCAAGTCCTGGGTTTCCTTTGATCAGGCCTGCAGAGAGTCTGCTCACTCTGGATACTGTTAGTTTAAACTTTTGTCCTCTCCTAGCTAAGCTGCAGCCTTTTGGAGGAGCCCAACTTGATTCCATGCAGCAGAAACCACACGTGGTAGCGAGTGCCAAGCTAATTACCGTGTACATCAATAAAAATAACCCCAAACCGGAATTGCTCCATTCCAGAGCATGCCTTGATTGTGCCGAATTGTAAGAAATGATGCTATAATAAACAAGTCAGCGGATTCGCATGCTGTGTTCATGATGGGTGAAAGCTGTTTGTGTCTTAACACTGATAGGTTCCTTCATTTCGTGACAATGGTAACATTCAGAGCAGACATCCCAATTTTGATCTTTTTAAACTTCAATATTTAGTCAGAAAGCTGAATTATTAAAAATAATTGCTTTGCTTTGACTATAGGGGGTTATTAATCTTTAACAGCCATCATAGGTTAACTTAATTGGTTGACCTAGCTGCACATTGGGTCTGAAACAAGGCCAGGTATCTCTAGTGTGTCTCCCTCGCCCAAGACCCTGATGTGGATCATTAAACAGGACTGTAGATCAGTCACTTGCCAGCTGGCTGAGCTGCTTCATACAGCTACACTTGTCCTTAAGTGGATCCCTATTACTGTCACTCACAGTAAACAGGCGCTGCACTGCTGCCCACGCCGGCTCCTGCCAGGTATGGGGCCGCCTTGTCTGCTCGTCCGACTGTTGCTTTCACAGGGGCTTGTCTGAAGTGAAAGTCCATGCTTCGCTTCAGTGGAGCCTGACATCTTTTGGTGTTTTCTCAGGCCATTAAAACAGATGAAGAATTCATCACAAGCTGGCCGGTCTCTGTACTGTTTAAAGATCACGATCATCTGTTGTGTTGACTCTGAGTCAGAGTTAGAAGGGGGAGAAAGAGAGTGTGGGTGGGAGGGAGAGACCCAACACTTTTCCAGAGAACTTTACTCTCTAAACACAACCAGAAATCATAATACCTCATCAGCACAACCACATACAGCAGAGGAATGTCACTGTTTTCTCTTCTTGTGTACCTCCCCATTGGAGCCATTGTTGGAGAATGATGTAATCTGGTGCTTTAAGCTCATATTAATATGACTCTGTTTTCTCTTTAACTGAGGCAATTCCTCTCTTGTTATTGTGATGGACTTCCCTGTGTTTCTGTATTTCCTATGCTCATCCTCTCCTGCCTGTAACTGATTTTCTATACAGGATATTAACCTTCCCCTCCTATCTCATTTCCTGCTGTGGATGGCCTTTCATGTGTCAATGTCCATTTTAGGCCTTGCTGTCACCATAACCTTTTCACCATAGTGCTCTAGATGTCATATTATACACAAGAACTCATACAATGCCTTTCTGTGTCTCTAAGAATACAAGCATGAAACCCATCTTGTATAGGCACACACACACATACAAGAATGACATACTCTATGAGTTCTGTGATCAATTTGCACTTCATATAACATTGGTTTTTGGCTGCGCTGCCAAGCATTGCAACATATGGCTATCCAGATTAAAACAATCACTCAGTTCTACTTTCACTGATACAGTAGATGTGCCTACATCTAGTCAATCTTCTACAACTGCCTTCAGTTAAATCCACCGCATGCATGCTCACAATCACACACACATAACTTCCTCAGTTTATCTCCTAACTTCACTCTTCTGATTGGGTTCATGGAATGAGCCAGGAAAAGACGCAGCGAGAGAAGATGACCGCATAACAGTGTCACGCACTGCTGCATCTGCCTTATGGACACAAGGGACTTCCTCTGGGTCAGAGATCAAGTAAACGCTTGCCAGACACACGTGGCCCATGAGGCAGTCATGAGCTGTACTCGGTGTACAGACACTGCCTTGCTAAGTACTTTCCCAAACTGTACAGTCACACAAATACTATGTAGGTTGATAAGAGGTCCTTAACCTTTCTGTTTTAAATATAGATATTATGCTTAATGATGAACACATAGATGAATTTGTGCATTTAAAGTCAGGCTAGTAGTTAACACTTGAACAAACTACAAGTTACTGGGACAAATAATTTACTTATTATAAAGGTGGGCGGGGGTTCAAAGTCATCCATGTGAGCTTAAATAAAGTCTGACCTGATCACAAACTAAGTCAAATATACCTCCCCCTCTCTCTCTCTCTCTAGCATTAATTTGTCAGGAGCTATGAAACCATGGGGGGTGCATTGTTGACCTGTACTGAGTTTCATGGAAAGTTCCACATGGCTTGCCAGAGTGGGAACAGGGGTCATATTTTGCAACACGTGGAAATATTAAGAGAGATGCACAGGTCTGCAAAGACATACAAGCATGAAGGTAGGGGGTTATAATGATCCATACAGCTCACCAAAAAACAAACAAACAAACAAAAAAGGTTTGCACACACACAAACAGTACAGCACAGACAAAACTTTGCAATGCTCCCAAACCTGCTAGAAACTCAGTAAAATTTTGTTATTGTTATACATAGTTTGAGTTTTAACTTGTTAACTTCACAAAACCCTTAAAAGATAATTAAATCTATAACTGATGAGAGCACCCTGTTTGATACTTTTCATACATCTCAAAGAACATAAGCCAATTATACTGCACATTTAAATATTCTCCATATAACCCACTATTTATCACTTTTACCCGGATGCTGACTGGATTCACATAAGTTGAATCCCCTCTGTCAGAAGCTAGAAACCACAGTTCTGCATCCGGTCGTGAGGCCCTGCACAGGACAAGGCGTATGCTGCACAACTCCCTGACCCCATGGGCCCTTTCTTTACCGGGAGAAGGGGGGAGTAGGGGGAGAGGAGGGAAGGACGCGCGCACACGTCTCTGAGAGCAACAGGCTGCTTTTGCAAGCATGCGTATAACAAGCGCCTAGGGTTTACTAAAAGCACCATGACAGATGTTTACAGCTGCTTTGAGCGTCCCTTAAGTGGCTCACCTCTCTGCCGGAGTGCCGCTCGATGGCCTTCTTGACTTTGCCATACGTGCCTCTTCCCAGCGTCTCCAACAGCTCGTAGCGGTGTTTCAGGTTGTGCTTGTGATGGTGTTTCTTCACGCCAGAGTTCCTCCGTCCGTCACCGCTTGCCGGGGTCTCCTCAGGTGAGTTGCCGGCAGGTGGGGGTGGAGCTGGAGGCGCTTTGCCCACTATGCTTTGGCCTCTCTGGGACTCTAGACGAGTGGCCCCCCGTTGGGATGATAGATAAGCGGTTTCCATTTCACTAGGGAAGTGTTTGAACAACCTTCCCACTGTTAAATATTTGTAACTAAACAACTGATACAATAATACTTATAGGCCTAATAATAGTAATAATAAATAAATAAATTACAAGAAATAACGCTAGTGATATTATCACGTGTGGAAACTAACATTTCCAGATTGTCTCGGTTGATCAATTGGATTTGATCTCACCTATTCATGTTATTATCGCTATATAATCAGTACTATAATGGAGTCCATTGGTTTAAAAGGATACCTCCATAATGTATAGCTCCTCTATGGCTGCTTAGAAATAATATAGTGGCAATATTATAATAAAATATAGCCTTAGTCAGGTTTCGACAGCAGGCAGCATGCCGGAAACTGAACACTTTCGATTCCAATATATTGACTACAATGAGCGCTAACCAATTAAAGAAGAAAAAAAGAAAAGAAAATCTGCTCCCCTCACTCTTTAATTGACTGGCACAATCTAGCTATGTTTAATTCTATCTCGTTCACATTATCTGTCGTCCTACACACTGCCAACATCACGAGAAAGGCGAAAAAGCTGCGACGAAACCGGCGTTTTGGATGAAGATGACCCTCATTTTGTCCGCAGCCCAGGTACAGCTCCTCATTCATCATCAGGAGTCTGTCGACTGTGCGTCTGCGTGCTCCGTGTGGTCGACCGTGCTACAAGCGCTCTGTGGCCGGATACTATCTCATGCTGAGACGCTGTGAATATTGCCATGGTCGTTGCGCTGCTGCCCTTCTTCCCAGTGCCCGTCTTGCTTTTCTCCTTCCTTTTCTCTCTCTATCCACAGCATGAGGGGCTGTAAAGCAGGAATGCGAGATGATCCAAGACCGTGGGCGGAGTTACTGCAGACCTCCTCCTCCGTCTTTTTCTTTTGCCTTCTCTCTTTATGTACAACTCATTCCCTTTTTACGCCTGTGTGATCAGGGGCGTTGCCAAAATAATGTGCACACGGGAGGTGGGCTCTCCCCCCCCGCCCCCCGACGCTCAAAAACAAATAAATACAAAAAGCTAAAATCATATGTTCACGATCTGATCAGTCACACACCCCTTTGTTCACCATCTTAAAACCCACCCCCCATCTATGTTGTCCTGGAAATATTGCTATCTATCAGCTTTTGTACCATGAAGGCTTAAATCAGGATAACAGACCCAAAAGCACCAAAAACGAAGCACAATGACTGGCCAAAAACAAATCATGCCCCAAGAAACCGGCCATACACTCTTAACATTTTGTTGGACCATTTTGTTTGATTATGGGGCACATTTTTAAAGCTTCTGCAATGTCACGAGATTTATTTCCATCCAGTGTTGCATTATTTTTTCACCAAGATCTTGCACTGATGATGGTATCTGACCGCTGTGCGTAGTCTTCTCCAGCACATCCCAAAGATTCTCAATGGGCTTAAGGTCTGAACTCTGTGATGGCCAATCCATGTGAAATTGATGTCTCATGCTCCTTGAACCAGTCTTTCACAACATGAGCCTGATGAATTCTGGCTTTGTCATCTTGGAATCGTGCAATCAGGTAAGAAAAAATCCATTGATGGAATAAGCGGGTCATTCGGGATATTCAGGTAGTCAGCTGACCTCATTCTTTGAGCGCATACTGTTGCTGAACCGAGACCTGACCAACTGCAGCCACCCCAGATCATAACACTGTCCCCACATGCTTGGTATGATGGCTGCATCACTGCATCTGCCTCTCTTCTTACTCTGATGTGCTCATCACTCTGGAACAGGGTAAATCTGGACTCATCAGACCACATGACCTTCCATTGCTCCGGAGTCCAATCATGCTCTCTAACAAATGGACCCTATCCGGTTAGCCTCAGTGGTTTTCTTAAGGCTACACAGCTGTTCAGTCCCAATCCCTTGAGTTCCCTTCACATTTTGCATGTGGAAATACTCTGACTTTCACTAATATAGCCCTGAGCTCTACTGTTGTTTTTCTTCAATATGATTTCACCAAACGTTTAAGGGATTGCCGATCACAATCAGTCTGATTTTTTTTCCAGCCACATGTGTTCCTGGAATGATGGGTCCACACTTTCAGATTTTATTAATGCATTGGGCAGTTCTTAACCCAATTTTAGTTTCTGCAATCTCCTTAGATGTTCTCTCTGCTTAATGCATGCAAATGATTTGATGCTTCTCAAACAGACTAAAATCTTCTCCACAACAATGGGATGTGTCTTTCTACATGGTTGTTTAGGAAATGAGATTAAACTTATGTAAAGTGCTACACAGAGTCAGGCATCACTAAATAATATACAATAAAATAATTATATCATTAAAATAATAAAAACTAATTAAATAATTTAAAATTATTTTTAAAAAATGGATAAGTACCTAATTAAAAATAAATAAATACACTGTGACTGGTCAGCTGGGTCAAACAGTTGCCAGCAGAACAATAATGGCCCATGTAGTAATTATCTAATAGAAGGCTCATATCTATTTTCTTTGTTGGATCCAGGTGGCACATTTTTACTTTTTTTTTTTTTGCCAGGCAGCGTATTTAGATCACTTGGGCCACTGAAGTGAATGTACAGTGTAATAATCTCTATGAATAGTCCTATTCATGTTAAAGATTACAAGTTCATCAAAAGAAAGCCAAAAAAGAGTATTTAAAATATTCAATATATCCCCACAAGTTGTATTAGAAATTACTATATTTGATGCTGACAGTTAATTATTTTATTTGCCTAACAGCTTAAATTTTAGAGCAAATGGTAAGTAAAACTGTCAAAAAAGCTGTAGCAGCTAAATATTTTCCTCAGAAAATGCAGTGAACTGGAAAAATTAGCTTGAAAGAAATATTCTGACGTTAATCTGCATGTTACATGGTGGCACAGTTGGTTAGCACTGTGACCTCACAGCAAGAAGGTTGCTGGTGTGAGCCTCGGCTGGGGGACATCTGAGCAGGGGCCTTTCTGTGTGGAGTTTGTATGTTCTTCCTGTGTTAGCTTGGATTCCCTCCAGGTACTCCAGCATGTCCAAAGACATGCACCTTGGAGATAGGCTGATTGGAGACTCTAAATTGCCCATAGGCTTGGGTGTGAGTATGCAAGTTTGTTTGTCCATGTGTGTTGGCCCTGTGATGGACTGTTGACCTGGTGACCATGGTGTACCCCCCCTCTCACCGGATGTCACCTGGGATTAGTTCCAGCACCCCCGCAACCCTATTCAGGGAATAAGTGGTAGATAATGGATGGATGGATAATATAAATGTGTTAAATTATAGTTCATCATAGTTCAAATGGAATAAATATCTATTTGTCCTTTTTACATTATAAGATGTGACTTTTCTATGCAGCTTTCAACGTCTACTGTGTCTCAGCTGAAGTGGCAGTGTATAGCTCTTCTATGATTTAGCTGCTAATTATAGAAGAAACTCAAACATTATCTGATTAAACAAGGAACATGTTTTTTCCTATGAGCCTTACATAAACTGACACACTTTTGCATGGTATGTGTTGGCAATAAACAAAGTTGGTAAAGTACCCAGTTATAGCAACATGCTGAGATAAGCATCTCATCTTCCTCCCTTGACCTCATTTGCACTCTACTGTGGAGCTGCAGCTGATGTTGAGTGAAAAGGGACGCTACTGCCCTCTTGTGGTGAAAAACCAAAGAAAGACATGATTTTACTGAATAAAATATACTACTACTATACTATACTATTCTGTACTATACAACAAAGTCCTTGAGCATCTGTTATTGTCTCATGTCAATAATCAAGTAAACACCTTGAAAGCCAACCTTATTTGTAATGTGTTTTAAAACAGGTACTGGCCAAAGTGTTGACCAATAACAATCCATAAACAAAAAACTTTCAGGACTCATTTCAGTCTGCTTTTGTAAAGGGTTTGGGGCTTAAGAGGCAATCAGCTATCAGAAACAACCATCTGCTCTTGAACACAAACAAAACAAAACTAGATGGATGTGGCTTTTGGGAGGAACCGGTGTGAGCACATTTTACATAAAAAAAGAGTTGGAAGTATCTGTACATCAGAGTAGACAAATGCACCATCCGGTTGACTACAAGAGATGAGAAGGGTGACATTCTTTAGTAACTGCATTAAGAGGATGGACATTTTTCACAGATTGATTGTGGATAATGCCATCTGCTTTGAGGCCATCTGTTAAGCAGCATCTGAACCAAAAAACTTAGCTAATAAATGTATTTAAAAAGTTTAAAGTACTGGGGAAAGCCATGGAACTGACTGTAAAAGTCAATAATGCTGCACATGTAACAGGATATAATTGACCATTCTTTGCTGTTGCAGGCAAAGTGAGAAAAAGACAATGTGTTGAGTGAGAGACAAATTTATTCCCCCAGTAAGAGAATACATTTAGTTAATAATTCGACATTTTAAATAAAAAAAAGACACTGTCCCACTTTTTTCAGAGGAATAATAAATAATAGTTATTAAATTCAATGTCTTGCCAAAGGATACAGTATGTGAATTGAGAAGTCAGATTTGCTACAACAGCATACATGATCAGATTACATATTATTATTTATTATAAAAATAGTAAAATTAGTAAATGGTTTGGCTATTGTCAACAATGATTTATTTAATTTAGACCTTAGAATGTCGATCATCCCTATGTTCATATTTTTTTGTGATAGAAATTGTAATTGTCTCTAAACGCAGGCCTCATTAAATTAATCAATCATCTTATCAGTTGAGGAAACTAATCTATTATCTAATGGAAGCACTTATAAATGATTTTTCAATCATTCTCCCGCATTATAAAGTACATTAATAGGCTATACAATAAACAGGGAATAGAAAAAAACATTGTGGCCACTCGCGCGCGTTACTTGAATGGGAGCTCTCACCAAGGCCGCCATGTTTCCCTCTAAAGCGCCGTCCTCGTCCCCGTGAGCACGCGCAATTTTGCACACGTTCGTGCACCTGAACTGCAGCAAGGAAGCTTTATCGCCAACACGTGTCGTTTAATATTTTCTACCTAACACGGTAAATTATTTCTTTTCTTGTTAAAAAGTGCTTTAACCATTTAAATCGACCGCCAGTTCTTTGTAGCTACCACACATTTTAGGCAATGAAGCAACTTTTTATTTTCTGTTACATTATGTACATAGCTTTTTGCTAATATTGAGCTAGTTCATACGATGCAGCGTTCATTAAGCAGTATATAACTTGCTAAAATTACTTTAGAGGAAATACTTGAACATTAGAAGTTGTTTCTCTGCTATCACTAGCTAATTAGCTACTCTTTTGCAGATATGCTGACTGCGGTGCGGTGTATTCTGTCCAAACTGGTTTCTCCATTATGGAAAACTGTTGATGCGGATGGAGAAAACAAATTCACCAAAAGCCCAGGTAAATGCAATAACATACTGGCCACCCATCATATGTCTTATCCTTTTTGTGTCTGGCAAACATAATGCCATGTTCGCTAAAATCCACGTTTTTCTTGCTGTTCAGGCTGCGATGACATTCGTCATCTGCGAGACAGCGTGGTGACGCAGCTGTATCTGGATCATGGCTTGATAGACGATGCAGTGTTCTTTACTTGTGGTGAGGTGTTGGGTGGAATGCAACTGAAAGAAGGAGACCTGGTGAACTGCATAGTGATTAGAAGTGGTGCCGAAGGTGGATGGAGAGCTTTAAGAGTAAGGAACAAATGATCAAATTTGCAGATGACATGTAGCAATGCAAAATTTCTCTAAGAAAAGTGTGTGCAGTTGCCAATTTGGATTTTTTTTGTTGTTGTTGACATTTCACTTCAGACCTTCCCTACTTAAATCTTGTCATTTAGGTGGAGAAGAGTGCAGGTGCTTGGGGTGATGAAGGAACGTCTTTAGAGGATGAAAACATGCAGCTGCGACCTCTCATTGGAACCGTCACTTCATTTGATGGCAATGCTGGCTACATAAATCAGACCACTTACTTTTCATTCTGCAGTCTTTCAGAAGGTGCTTAAAAGGAAGTCATGATCTCTATGTCTGTGTGCAAACTGAATGGGACTGTGCAGACAAGCCTCTCCAGAAATCTGGGCTGACACTTTTCATGCAATGTCTAGTCATGTGAAAGTTATTCTCCTGCAAACTCTCATATCATAACAGATGTCTGTTATTATTGGTGTTATTGCTTTGCTACTGTTTTTATTTGTACAGAGAATAATTCAATGATGTGCTCAGAGGGACCTAGTTGACCCATGCAGATTTAGTATGACTGAATTTTAATTAAGCAAGTCTTGTGGCCAAGGCGATGCACAAACCAGAAATTGACTTTAACCTAATTTTATGTGCTATAATTGTGAGACTTTTAACCACATCATGCTTTGCATATCTTGGTGTTCGCTGCTGCTTTAGTAGCCCCAAAGCAACATTTAAAAAAATCTTTTAATAATGCTTACCCTAACCCAGGGTTGTTGGCTTTCTTTTAGCAGATCTGATTTAGGCAAACCTATAACTATCTACAAATGGACAAGACTTCTCAATATTTTTACTAACCATGCTTTTATAGTGTTTTCCCTTTATCTCTCTTACAGGTTATGCACCAATGAAAGGAGACTGGGTTCAAGCAAAATATATTGTCAATCCCACCCAGTGGACTACTCAGGCTCATTCTGTTGCCCCTTTACGTTACAGCCGCCTAGACAGGGTAATTATATAACTGTTTAATGATGCACAGGCTCTGACAGTGAAGTTAATTTCTATAATCTATTGTTTACTATTGTTAGCCTCATAGCATAATTGCCAAAATAATTTTATGATTGTGATATTTGTCCAATTAAACTCTCTTAATATTGCATATTGGCAGTTCATTATTACCTGTAAAACTTAAAATAAGACTTGAGCGATTATGCTGTGATGCTAGCAATAAGCTGCCCATAAGACGTCATTCACAGTGCAGCTCAATTAGTTTTTTTTCCCAGCCATATTAATTTTAAAGTCTGAGTGGCATAAATAGTTTATTCTGTATCTAATCTGTTAAAGTTGCATCTCATTGGACTTTTTGGTCATTGAAGGGAGAAATGCTTCACAAATCAGAGGCATACACGTACACATATGCCACAGAGTGCAACGTTCATGATTACCTCCATAAACGCAGCTGACTGTGTTTTTCTCTGCATGCATATTGCTTCAGGACCACATACTGTTAACACTTACGTGTGATGAAGGTGAACATGTACAAAAAGAGTATATTGGTTAAAAAAATTGCACTGGGGGGGGGGGTCTGAATAGTTTTTTCAGTCTGTACTGTCTCCTTAATGATCTTGTGTCTTTAGGTACACATAACCAGTATTTGTGGCAGCAAAGGAGTGGTAGAGGACAAGGTTTTCTTCAGTTTGGAGTCCCTGCTACTTCCTGCTGACTATCAACCTTTGCCAGGACACCTGGTCAACCTGGTAATGGTGGAGAGTAGTCAATCCTTCTACTGTTGGAGAGCCCTGTGCATGGCACCCTGTTTTCAGAGGTAAAATTCAATATTGTACTTAAAACTAGCATTTTGTTGATATATGTCCTCTGTATTGCATGGGAATCCTGAATGTTTTAAGTGAAAGGCAACAGAGGCATGGTGGCGCAGTCGTTAGCGCTGTGGCCTCACAACAAGAAGGTCGCTGGTTCGAGCCTAGGCTGGGGAAGGTTGTATGTATGTGTGGGTTTTTTCCAGGTGCTCTGGCTTCCCCTCACCCACAAAACAGGTTTAGGTTGATAGCTATGGTTAAAATGACTGCTTATCATATGTAATATTTGGATAAAAGTGTCTGCCAAATGACTGTATAGTAGTAATAGTATAGTACTATAAATGGCTAAAAATACATGAACAACAAAATGTTATAGAATCAAACTAAGAGCTAAAGGCATATTTGTTTGACACCGAAGATGGATTGCAGGAAGGTTTAGTCTTGTTTACTGCCTCGGTTGTGCAAGGGGCTTAGCCATCTATTACTTGATACAGAAATCAGAACAACAACATCAGAAAACACAGGGGCACTGCTGAGTTGTATAGCTGACACATATAACATAATGAACAAAGGAAAGAATATAAAGAATGGGAAAAAGACTGCATGAATAAAAAATGCCTGAAAAACAAGATGCAGGAGATGTTATTGAGGAGAAAAAGATCATCAACTGTAGACCTTTGAGCATTTGCAAAGAATATGCAAGTGTGTCTGCAACTACAGCATCCAGTCTCACTCTTTTGTAAGTGAACAGTTTATCACTGCCCTCTAGTGGATAAACTCACTTAATAACTTTGACAATCAAAAAGACTCATGGAGGGTGGTGATGTTTAGAAGAAAAACATTTCAGTTGTGTAAGTGAGCACAATTGGACCTTTATTCATCTCTGCCCTGCAAACAATAAATAAATTGTACATATTGATTTAGAATTTCATTCAGAGAAAGTGAATGTAAAAAGATTACAGAACCACTACCGTCACTTGGGAGGTTTCTGTTTGTAAAATACATTATAAAAGGGTTTTAAACATTTCTTTAAAAACTAAGTGGAGAATTGAGAAACACATTGAGGAAAAAATCTTGCCAACTTTGACTTCCAGCTGTCTTTAGAACAAAAGCTGCTTTTTCACACAGAATAATAGATGTTAATAAGTTAAGAAAAATCAGAGCCTCCTTTAAAAAGCTGGTGTACGTACAAAATCTGTCGTGCGTCAATTAGTCAGTTTTCTGGGATTTATAAAAACAAAACCTGGCGGAAGAATGTCCCAACTCTGACCTTGCCATACGCACAAAATCCATTAAAAACGAGGAAATGGTAACACCAACAGCAGAAGAATGCAACCAAAGGACATCTGTGCAAAATAAAACCCAAAACTTTACATAAAATAATGTACATTCAAATTATTTGCAATAACTATTTATAACTAATTGTTAGTGTAAACCACTAAAATTGTTTTGTTACTGTGAAATAAGCTAGGTTTACATGTTATGGAAGCCACTTCACAAAGCTAATCAATAATTTTTACAGAATGCTGCCATTCATATTTAGATCTAAATGAATCGTAATTAAAATGAAATAGTCTCAGTGCAAAAATGCTTATCGGTAGTTATGATTAGGGTATCCCCACTTACAGATATACAGAAAATTAAGTTATGGTTGGATATAAAATGCACCCCAATGTATAAAGATGTTTGTGGAGATAATGCATGTTAGATTGAAGTAAACAAATTTTCAGAGATGATGTTCGCCTCCTGATCCATTTCCGTCTGCTCGGTGCTGTGCATCAGTGCTGAAAACCTGCACCTTCCAAAGAGAACTGGTTGATAAGTTGAGGCTGTCCTCATTCTTTTTCCAACCCACTGCACAGAGGAATGGAACTGTGTGGGCCATAGCCAGACTTGGTGGAGCGGGCCATCATGTTGATGGACAGGTGGAGGTGCCTTGATGCCACAGGAGGAAACCTGTTACACTTACAAGGGTGTGCAAGATAATGAGGGCATGTGCTACATAACAGTATTGATAGTACAACAGTAAAATGGCAGTAAATCAGTCCCCATCAACCCCATCCTTTCATATTAGAACCAAATGCTACTGCTTTACGCCAGAAGTGGTGCAATACACAAGAGGTAGAGAATTAGTTTATTCACAAGTATTTGTTTTAGTGTAATTCCTGCCAGAGCTGCACCATCTCCTTGCTGGCACTGATTTACTGAAGGACAAGGCTGCTCGAGGCACATGCTGTGGGATCCCTGTCCTCACTCCTTTCTACCACAACTGCAGCTCTGTAAACTCATTGGGATCAGGATAATTTAAGACTAAGTTATTAAGGTGTTTGGTGTTGGTCTATTGCAATTAGGTAATCCTAACATCCCTAATTGCTGTTCTAACCAACAGACCTGTTGCCACGTGGCTCATTTTGCCACATCACCCTGATTTGAGTAGGGACACATTTCTATGTTAATCACTAAAACATGTCATAGAGATAAACATTTTTACCCAGAGTGATCTGGCAAAGAAGGTTCATAAGGTTGTTTTTTCTTCCTGGCCTCCTTTGGTTTGTCACAACTAAGAATAACGTGTTTCTATGGATTTTAAATGTCTGGTTTTGGTTGAGCTAATGAAATGATTTACATTTTTGTCTAATTTCATGTATTAGTGCTGATTCAGTACTTTACAGATTTTTCAAATGAGTGATGAATGAATGTCTTCTAGAACATAGAAAACTGGTCCAATTGCCTTCATTAGAAACTGATATTACCTTCTCGATAAAGAAAGTATTCTAACCTAATAATATGCCTTGTGATGGTAAAAAAAATGTGGTTTTCTTTTTCACTGTTAAAGTTTAGAAAAATACTAAACTACACTTTTTTTTTTTTAAAGTGAAAGTGTGAAATTGTCTGCTGCACCCCTTCTGGAAGCTAACCTCCAGAGCATCTTGGAAAACAAAGGAGGGCTGGATGTATCAGACTATGGGCAATTTGGGGATGTGATGCTTGGGGAAAGACGAGAGCTGGTGCTATGGATACAGTGAGTTTTCTAGGCACCATAGTAATTCCCAGTGTTCCCAGTCTGGGAGAAAATGACACCATATTCCTTTTGCACAGCTTCTGTCATCTTTATTAGTAGCACAACATACTGCACTATATAAATTGTTAATATTTTGTTTCTGTAATAGAAATAAAAGCTCAGTGACCCACACACTGAAGTGTTGTGAATTCGCCGGATGGGACTCCGAGGAACAGTTCACAATAGTTACTGTGAACAAATCCAAATCAGGCCAGAAACGACAAACTTTGCAAGAAAATGTCCCTGAGCCTTCGGAAAAAGAAGTCAGGAATGTAGAGGATGCACACAAAAATAATGTGATACAGGAAGGCACTTGCTATGTCCGTGGTGTGAGACGGGAGGACAGGAAAGTGGAAATATCACCTGGACAGAGGGTGTCAATTGTAGTAGCCTGTCATGCAAAGTAAGTTGTATCCTTAAAGTTGTTTTATTAAAGCGTTTGTTTATCAATAAATAGTTTAAATTTTATTTTTTATTATTTAAAATGAATGCTGCATCATTAACAAAGCTTAAAATTTTGGAAATTCTTCAGGGGTCTGGGCAGCTGTGCTGAGCTGCTCCTGCTGCATTTTTCTTCTTTCACTATTGGAAGGCGCCTGGACATCACAGTAGGCAGTGAAGATGAAAACCTGCTGCAGCCCTTGGAGCCCTACCTTCCCAATGATACCCGCCAGTTACCAAAACCCTCTCAAGTGATCTCTGTAACAGCTCCAAAGGGTCCGCCAAGGTATCAAAAGAATAAAATTTTTTAAATGTTCCTAAATCTTGTTGCATACTCCACGAGAAGTAAAAACTTGTTTTTGTTCCCAAGGCCACACAAACAAGAAAAAAGTTTGTTGTGGTATGATCAATTCATGCATGAGAAAGCTTTGGCTTTGTTATGTAACAAATCTTTATCCGGGCAGAATGTTGCTGTTAGTGGGGGCATTGCTAAAAAGAGGATAAAAGGTTCTGGAAAGTCAGCGAGGGTGTGGTGTAACAACAAATCACCCTGGTGGATATGTGGAACAATTGACAATGAATTTCACGATTACTGGAGGCAGATAATTTGTCTCAAGGAATTTTAGTAATTGAATTCCTCTAAGAATTCATGGAATCGTTTCAGCCCTAAAGTAGACTGCAAGTTGAAGCTGCATATTCATTAATATGAGGTATGAGTAGGACTCTACAAGATCTGTAATTGCTTGCAGGTAGTATCATCCCCAAAATTCTCTGATGCTCTCTATTACTTCTCTACACAAACTCAATTTGTCGGTATTCAATGCATAAAATAGCACTTATCGGAATCTGGTTTATCCGCAATGTAGTGCTGCACTTTATTAAATGAGTGCATAACAATAACCATATTAATATGTAAATAAAACCCATGTTTGCATGTCTAAATAGTTTTGTTTTCTTATATAGTGTATTCTACATATTGTCTTCATTGATAACTATTGATAACTTACAGACATACAGGAGTCACATATAATATTGGCATGATAAATATTTTTTAATGAAACTGACTCTTCCACTTAGGCTTAGTAACAGACGGCTGCCAAACTTCCTCCCAGGCTTTCCAGTGCCTCAGCTTCTAAGAGACTGTGTACAGGCACAGAATGATGTGTTGGCAGTTATGCCTTGCCTAGGAGAGGTAAGCATGCCCAAAACTTTCTGTTTCAGAGCTTAGGTGCTAAGAATGGATATAAACAATTTGAGCTTGCAACTTTTGAAGAATGTTTTGTAATGCTAAGACCAAATGAGATGAGACCATA
Source organism: Pseudomugil gertrudae (assembly GCA_037177535.1). NCBI lineage: Eukaryota > Metazoa > Chordata > Actinopteri > Atheriniformes > Pseudomugilidae > Pseudomugil > Pseudomugil gertrudae. The sequence continues at coordinate 13,485,551 of JBAMHV010000010.1, forward strand.
TTTAAGATGATGGAGGATAGAGGTTTGCTAAGGTGGTTTTTGTTCTGTTTTAATTCATTACCTGTTTGAAAGATCAAAGTGATGGTAAAATGGTCTTTTACTCGCCTAGGTACTGTCACCATCCAACATGCAATCACGATTTTCAGTACTTTTGTGGCTGGAAGAGCTGCATGCAGAAACTGAACTGAGGGAATTCTCCATCAGTGGAGCACTACTTAAGAAAGGAGCCGTCTACCTGCATCTAGAGGTTGCTGGACTGGCTGAAGGCAGGCCTAATGTTAATATAGGTAACTTGACCTGTGTGATATCTTCTCCACAATTGTTTAAATTATCCTAGCAGTTCATTTTGTTATTTTATTTATTTTAATTTTCAACAGGTGACAAAATATTGCTGAAGAAACCACAGTGTAATGGTATGGTCGTGGAGTATACTAGTTATGTCTCAGAGGTATGAGGATATTTAATACGTTATGGCATGTCATCAGATCAGAAGACTTGAATTATAAATATTTTTATTTCTCTGTACAGATTCATGATGAAGATGTAAGTTTGAGAGTGAACTCGGACTTTCAGCGAAGTTACCTTGGTGAGCCGCTTGATGTAGAGTTCTCATACAATAGGTAAGGAGAGGGGGGAGAAAAAACTATGTTCTAATCTTAAACTTCATCTAATATTTCCTGGAGGTCATTGATTTAAATTGAACTTTGAACACAATGTGGCATGATTTTTCTGCATTATCTTCACTTTCAGGTTGACCATCAGGCGATGTCACAATGCACTTGACCAGGCAAAGCATTTTATGGAAAGTAAGTTTCCTTTAGTATTTCTTTAAGGTTTTGTGATGTAAGAGAGATGATGTAAGGAAAGATATTTATATGTACTGTATGGATTCATTATGGAGTTGTTTGTAAGGGTATGTCCCCCTACTAGGTTGGAGATTGTTGCAGGTACATGGCTCTGTGAAAGTGTTTGGATTACATAAGTGAACATGGAAACTATGGATATGTTGCCACTGCTGTGTACCTGTAAAGTGAGTCTATGATAGTGGGATTAAAGAGCACATTTAGATTACAAGGGGTTGATGGCAACGTACCCAGGGTAAATTTTAAAATGAAAATGAAAGCTGCCATAATATAACAACTTTTGTGAACTTGTGTTAAAATGGCCCAATGGGCGGACAGATATTTGGCTTTTTTTCTGTGTAAAGTTTTAGAAGATGCATATTTAAAATAATTATTTTTCTTTTCGTTTTTGCATTTAATATTATTCTTGCAAATTACTACTTACAAATATATGCCTAATGATTACCATTCTTCTTTTCAAACACTAATATGAGCATCTAGTGATTTAATCAAGTGCTCTTTTTTAAATTGACACCAGAGGGTGCTGTTTTATATTGTTTAATCTCATTACAGAGTGTGACTGGACATTGAGAAGGGGATTTTTTTTATTTTTGTTTTATTCAGTCATTTATATGTTGTTTGATACAACGCAGCAGCTAAAAGTGACTTTTTCCACACTGATGGTTAACTTTAAAATGTCAGCTACTTCTTATCTGCTGTGTAGTTCTCTTTCCCTCCAGAGTGACATCTCAGACTCCTCAGTGGATTGGGAAATGGGTTGATGAGGCAGACCACAACCAAACTGTGGATGACAATAAGGTAAAGACATTATAAAAAAAAAAGACACAATTTTGCAGGTTTAGGTTTTGGTTTAATAAAAATGTGCTTAAATGGCAGCCATCATCCATTGAAAACAGAAAAGAGTCAAGCATCTCTACTGATGTGACAACAAAAGCCACACAGACTAAAGGAGCAGGTATTTAATTTTCAACTTTACTCTGACTTGGTTATTTTAATTTTATAAAATCATTGGCAGGAGTAACAATTGCTGCATTTCTTTTAGAAAACACAGTGGCATCCAAACCCCTACCAACCAAAGGTCACTTTTTTAACTCGGACCTAAATCCCCATCAGAGAAAAGCGGTGAAGAGGATCCTGGAAGGGGAGTGCCGGCCCATTCCATATGTGCTGTTTGGACCTCCAGGCACTGGAAAGACTATCACCCTTATAGAGGCCATACTGCAGGTGCAATTGCACAAGCACTGAAAAATATGCCTGCTTACCAATGGCCTTTAGATTTTTTTTATTATTATTAGGTAGCTCTCAACCATCTTTATGAATAATCCTGTGCAGTGAAATAATATCAGTAATTTTTTTTATCTTAATTTGTCTTTGTTTCTGCTTATGTAATATTGCAAACTCTTACCATCTACAGGTCTACCATTTTCTGCCCGGAAGTCGGATACTTGTATGTACTCCATCCAACAGTGCCGCGGACCTGATCTGTATCCGCCTACATTGTAGTGGCTTCCTGAATGTGGCAAGTTTGGCCCGTGTTAATGCATCCTGCAGGGATAAAGAGGTACAAACAGTAACAGGAAAAACAAACTTGTTGAGCCTTTTTTTAATATGATAAAACAATAATTACATGTATGTCAAACTAATGTGATAGTTCCTCAGTCTCTTCCAGACGTGTTACAACTGTACTCCAGGGCTGGAGAAGACATTCGACAGGCAGCTTTTCACAGAATTGTGGTCAGCACTTGCTCCAGTGCTGGCATGTTCCATAATATAGGAATACAGTAAGACCTGCTTTGTACTGGGGATAGATATTCACTTTGGTATTGTTTGTTAAATCACTATTGACTGTGTGAGGTTTTGTACTGTTCAGAGTTGGGCATTTTACGCACGTGTTTCTGGATGAAGCTGGTCAAGCAACGGAGCCAGAGTCATTGATCCCCATCAGCTTTGTCTCAGAGAGAGATGGACAGGTCGAATGTTTACTTGGTTCAGACCAGCATCAAATCCAGCATCCCATGCTTTTGATTTTTTTTAATCATTATTTTCTTAAACTGGTGTTAAATAATGTTTAAAATATTTTGAATGTTGATAAGAAAACAAAACAATTAACCTTTTAATGAATATCAATATGCCTAAGCTGATGTTTTATTGTCTATTTAGATTGTACTGGCTGGAGACCCATGCCAGTTGGGTCCAATAGTGAAGTCTAAGCTAGCTGCTGCCTTCGGTCTGCGGGTTTCTCTACTGGAAAGACTAATGTCTAACCCACTGTACTGCAGACAGGACTGGGGCTACAACCCTAAGCTGGTTAGTGCAAGCGTTTAGTACCATGGAAAAACTCATGATAACATGATTTAAATGTTTGTTTGCATGGAATGGGTGATATAAAGCTGGTTATGTATTACAACAGGTAACAAAACTGATCTACAACTACCGTTCTCATGAGGCCCTGCTCACGCTACCTTCCAAACTCTTCTACGAGGGGGAACTGTGTTTTAAAGCTTCGAAGTCTATCGTAGACTCCCTCTGCCAGTGGAAAACCCTTCCAAAAAAAGGCTTCCCCCTCCTTTTTCATGGCATCAGGGTAACAATAATTTCATGGGAATGTTTGTGTCAGTTTAACTTGTCCAGTATTGTAAATTGAATATACTGTACCAGTGAATAGTTGGGTTACGCCTCCTTATTGACATTTACTGGGTGGGTCTGTCCAAACTTGATTGATAGAGCAAATCTATAGAAATTTAGCAGTTTATCAGACACAACTGGACCATATTATCCTGCTTCATTAAGAATTAGTGCCATTCCTTGTTACTCGGATTTTTGATCCCATATTTATTTAAGTTTTATTCTGCTGTAGGGCACAGAAATGAGAGAAGGCAACAATCCATCATGGTTCAACCCAGTAGAGGCTGTTCAGGTCATGCTCTACTGCTGTCAGTTGGCAAAGAAGCTCTACAATCCAGTCAGTAGCTCTGACATTGGTATCATTGCCCCCTACAGGAAACAAGTATGACTGCATTCAGATTTTTTTAAGATCATAAATGAACTCATTTGCTGCCAGGACATCTTTTTGCTCTTTTACACATTCTGTATACGGGGTACCAATTTTGGCCTGGTGTTGCCATCAAAGCGTCCCCAAAATGAGTTCTCTGGGTACATACATGGAGCACACCTAACATGTTGTGGATGTGCCTCGAATGCTCACTCCAAAGATGCTCATGTGCTACAAAACTCTGCGGTCATGAAAGTTGAGCCAAAACACAGCAGCACACTGCGCGCGCTGTTATAGCTGGCAGCCAATGAGTTAATTCAATTTGAATTGAAATATGACCAGTTACTTGACAGGTTCTCAAAAGCGAGTCAAATCTCTTTTATGTTACACTCTAGTGTGAGAAGATTCGAGTGCTGTTGGGAAAAGTGGGCCTCTTTGACATCAAAGTGGGCTCAGTGGAGGAATTCCAAGGACAAGAGTTTCTGGTCATCATCATGTCAACTGTATGTAAAACCAAAATGTGCCTTGTGGGATTGGGTTGATGGTTTGTATAAAAATAGGATGGAGCTGAACAAAAAAGCTGAGATTAAAATATATTTAAAAGAACTTATAAATGGGGACATGTGAATGCCTTTGCTAAAAATAGATGGTTTGGCAACATCTTTACCAGCTTCCATGAACGTGGTGGTGTTGCAGTGTTTACAGATTCAGGATAGTTGAGTCATCCCATTTTCTCCTAAAGCACAAATGAAGCTACATTCCTCCAACTGCAATTTAATCTAAATTATACAAAATTTAGTCATATCTTTTCTGCTTTTCTTCATCACTTCAATTTTTACTTAAAACTTTTAAGAGATTAAGACATTAACCCTCATGTTGAGCTTTTATCGTGTGGTTTTTGGTGTAGCTTTACTGTATTGGGTGTCGGTATGATTTACTGCATGATCTGTGGCACTCTGCCAAAAGGATATTTGCCACATTAAGCTTATTTTGTGGGCACAGAAAACCTTTAAATATCTAAAAAATGTCATAATGGCTAAACAAATAAATAATCATGATATGGTTGTATTAACATGCGCTTGTTTGTGCTAATGTCTGTAACATTATCTTTCCGTAAGACTGATTTGGAGTCTTGTAAATTTCTTTTTTTTTAAGTTTTCATTGACATGTGGTACAAATGAAAAAGATGTCACAAAATGAGCCCTCATAGTTTATTTCCTCCTATGGTAAATGATTAATTAACCTCATGTTTTATGATGTAGGTGCGTTCGAATGAATCTGTGCAGAGTGATGATATGCAGAGTTCGCTTGGCTTTCTGACCAACCCAAAACGATTCAACGTGGCTGTTACTCGTGCCAAAGCGCTGCTCCTAATTGTTGGAAACCCTCACATTCTCATTAGGGTGACTGATGAAACTTATTATTCTTGCATCTTAAAAGAATATTCATACTTGTTCTTCTTTTGGTATGATGCAATACATGCAGCAGATTAAGTACTCTGTTTTCATTTCTCCCAAGGATCCTTGTTTCAGTGCTTTACTGCAGTACAGTTTCATCAATGGAGCCTACATGGGCTGTGACCCTCCTCCTTTCCTTCAACACACTCGGATGTACGTAAAGAATATTTTATTCCTAATATACAGTATATTTCTGATTGTCATAATAAAGCTATATATAGCATTAAACTGAGAAATGCAAAGTGAGTTTAACATTTCTGCTAAAACAAAGGTTCGACTGGTGCCATTTTAGTTACATTAATTGATTTGAATTTATCAAGCTATGAATGAATAATTAATTGTAAATGCAGATTTATGTGACATTTATGCAAAAAATTACAGCTTCTGTTTAAGCATCTGATTTTTTTTCTCTCTCTCACTCCTACATTTCCACAGAGCTGCAGCAAAGGAAAGCTGTACAGAACAGAAATGAGGCTTCATGGATAGCATACCTATTTTTTTTTGGGAGGGGGGGGTCTTATTTACTTAACGTTGTTAAGGTTAGCTGTAGCTCTTTCTGCTGTGAATAGAGAAACGTAATTGTAAGAGGCAAATTTCCACTGGAATTTGAAATAAACACGACGCTTGTGTACATTGCACTTGTTCTTGTCCTTTTTATTAGTTAATGTGCTTGACTGCATAAATCACAAATTATGGGTAAGATGTTGTTGCATCACAACAGTCTCTTTGTGTTTATTGACCCAGTTTGCAAGATGACATTTGACAAAAATAATTTGAACAGCACTAATGTGTCATGGGAAATCTGTATATTTAAGAGCTTTTTCATCAACTAGTTGTTACTCACAAAGCATTTTACTTTAATTTTATTGGTAACAGCTTCTGCAGATGTCTAGGTTCTGGGCAGCAAGTCGTCTGCTCGTGTTGGCGTGGTAATGTCTGCCTGTGAGGCTTGGAGACTGGATGTGACAATTGGGGGCTATTGATAGTCTGCTTAGGGACCATCAGTCCTACTGGAGCCCAGCAGGATGGAAAGGGAGGGGGTGTTGGGTTGGGACTCGGTGTCTTAAGGTAATGAGTCTCTTATGTACAAGACAGCTATCAACAGCTATTATCTGAATTTTCTATGCTGTCAGACACCAAGTCCTTAAACACACCTCTAACTTTGATGCAAGTCTGGTGCTTGTTTTACTCTCTGCAACCAACACACCAAGGTGAAGACTCTTATATTGTTACATTTATATTGTGTCAGACACAATCTTAAGTATAACATGTCCAGCAGAGTTAATGAAAGTAAATGGACATTATACTTCTCCTGTAGTGATGTGTTGTGCACTTGGTTTTGGTGTGCTTTTAGCTTTTACACTTGCTATAAATAAGTTATATTAACACACAGACATTACCCTTTACTAAGAAACTGTACTTTCACTTAACTAATTTGTTTATACCCCCCAGTTGTTTGACTCGTAAGTCAACACAATTTTATTTTGTTTTTCAAAAAAGAGTTTATTGGAAGGTCAATTTTGCATAACTTTTATTAGCTTTGGGTGTTATTTGCAGCTTGCAGAAATGGATAAAGTATCATTAGAAGTGACCAGCTACATGTAACATTCAAACAAAATGTAATCTTCCCAACATGATTGTCTAAACTTGAATACCACACTGGGTAAACATAACTTGATTATGTTGAATAGCAATCATAGATATAATTTTTTACTAATAGGCCTCTGTCAGAGAACATGGAGCATACACCCCAAGTTATCTTTGCTACTTGTGATTACACTGCACACTGTTAAAGTATTAGAAACAGTTTAATAATGACAGTGTTTACACAAAACATGAGATGGTCACTACTAAAAACGTTATATTGAAACTAAATCTAGACTAAAGAGACTATTATTTGTTCCGGACCAGTCACCCATTTATTGCATAGAGAAGTGAATGGTGTAATAAGAGTAGGCTGCAAATATTTATTGCTGAACTTCTATATTGACAAGAACACAAAAAGTTTTAGCTGTCAAACTGCAGCAGTATCTATGTGGCGTTTTATTAAAATATAAATGTTGCAAAGTAAGAAACATCCTTGTAAACTTTTTAAAAAAAAAAAATCCCAGCCAGCCCAGTTGGGTGCTGTTTTTTATTTTCACAAATTCCCATTACAACTTTTTTTTTGTATCGAGTAATGACACTTGCATTAAAATAAATGTTATATTAGCAATAACTTTGTTATGTATTTGGTGAATTTTCTCTTGAACAGCTTTTACTATAACCTCTGGAATTGCTCAGCAGCAATTTGACGTGCAGGTTGTCTGAAGAGTTTTGCATTGTGCAGATATAAACTGATTCAGCGTCTAGTTTAGAAAGTATGCACTAGGCAGGTTTAAAAAGAAAGACTGATATTGTGTGATTATAATCAAGGTTGGATTGTCTAGTGGTAGTTTATAAAATAAACAGATGCTCAAACACTCAGTTGACCCATCTATCCATTTTCATTACCTGAGCTTTGAGTTGGCAACACATTACTAAGACAGACACTGTGTCTACAGGGCAGCTATTAAGCACAACAACAGGCCCCTGGCAGGAAATCTTGTTAAAATGTGTAGAGCTATTGTTCTCTTAAATTGGTCTGTGACTAATTGCCCAGTTAGTCCCCTCTTATGAGCTGTACTCGTCTACCCAACCTGGAACCAGCCTCGAGTGTAAAATTTGTGAATTGTCCTTGCTACAGACGGGTCTGGTACACAACCCTACAAACTGGAATGGGACCAATCAGAATTGATTTTACTTTTGACTTCTCTGAAGCCAAATGAGCCTAACTGGGTGTGTGCAGTAGAGACCTCTTGATTCATGAGCCATTGGCCTAGAGGCCTTCACTTCAGATAAACATCTAAATCAGGAGACAGACAACATCCAAACAAATGCAGTGTAATGTACTTCTGTTTGATGAGACAAAGACGATAAGAGAAATGAGTGTCTGCATCTCTGGTCCCTTCAAAGTGATGTTGGCGTGTTTTTGCTAGTTATATATTTGCCTGTCATCAGATGATGCGTTTTAAACTATTTACAATAATATAAGTAATGAGCATGTTTATAATAAAACCTTTAACAAGTTTTTTTTTTATTAAACCAATTAAGCTGTGTCATTGGTACGTACGTAAAATTTTGGAAATGTCTTGTAAATTTATTTTAGGGCCCCATAATTGTAGAAACGATGGTAACAGTTACCACTAGCTTTTTTTTTAACATTAAGCAGAAATAAGATAAATGCAAAGAGGTTGGTTAAATGGGGGGAAAAAAAACAGATGATCATTTATTCATGAGATCTGGAGACTGCTGATAATTACGGATTTAAAAAGTAGGTACACGAGGGAAACAGTCTCAAAAAAGCTCAGCATTTTTTTTTTGTCAATGTCTTGTTTTCCTCCCTCTCCTAAATGTACACACAAATGAAGAGGATTGATCTTAACTTTGTGAAAGCTGGGGTGTGATGTGTGCATTGTTCCCTACCCCACACACTCCATCTGCCTGCTGCCCCTTCTCTGTCTGCAGCGATCACAAAACAAGCCATTGTCTCCAAACGCATCGTCTCTGCGTCTTTGATAGGTAGTTGATAACAGACTTGGAGACTGATGGGGCTGGCTGACCTTGCTGTATATAAAGGAAGCTGCACCAGTAACAAAGCCATTTAAAGACAGCAGAGACTGACATCTTCAGATAAAGCTCATCTACTTGCCTTGTATAATCTAGACTTTGCTAGTATTATAGTATGGCTGCTTTCTTTGCTGCAGCAGTCATAGCTATGCTGCCTTCTTTACTGGCTTTTGACATGGGTCAGTCTACTCGTTGTGTCACTATCCCCAACCAGTTGAAGGTCTGCAAAGATGTTGGATACTCAGAGATGCGACTGCCCAATTTTTTAGGGCACAGTAACCTGGAAGGCGAGGTGGTGCCACATTCAGAGGACTGGAGGCCCCTGTTGCAGACAGGATGCCACCCTCAAGCCCAGGCATTCCTCTGCTCAATCATTGCTCCTGTCTGTCTTGACACGTGAGTATTTTTTTATTTAATTTTATTCTTTCTTAAATGATCATCTTTTCTAATTTTTGGAACCTCTAGTTTTGAACATACTGTACCAAAAAATGCAGTAATTTTCATTCTGGGAAAGAATAAATGTAAATATTTTTCTTTCCAGTTTTATCCAGCCCTGTCATAGCCTGTGTGTGGCAGTGAGAGACAGCTGTGCTCCAGTGCTTGCCTGCCAGGGACACTCATGGCCTGAGGCTCTTGAGTGTGACCGCTTTCCTACTGAAGACGACATGTGTCTAACTCCCCATGTAAAATTTAGCCACTTTGCTAAAGGTAATGACAACTTGGTTCAAAAAGGTCAACTGAAGGGTTAACCATCCAAATTGAAAATTACGTTAGCTTTTTAGTTCTTCATAATTACTACATGTGCCTTTTAGTTGAACAATGTTATTTGTAAATCACAGGCTTACCTAAACCTGCTTGCCAGAACTGTCCTCCTGTGCAAGAGGGTCCTGCTGTGAAAACAGTCTTAAGTGGTTTTTGCCTTCATGACTTCGGTAAGTTTCACATTTCTTACAGAGTTGTTCTGCTATGATACCCAATATCTTGCTTTTTTTTCAAATTAGCTATTAGTTTACTAAATGGTCTTTTTTCCCCTCCCCTTATAGCTGTGACTACCAAAATTCATCGCCTTCGCCATCCCACAGTAGAACCAGAATTTCAGGTGGAGGGCCGGGTTGAGTTTATCCGTCAGGGACCTCTGCTGCCCTATGATACCAAGCATCTTCTCCAGCAGTGGCTTCTCATCAACCTAAGATGTGCTAGTGCCCTTGTGCGTCCGGGCCGCTCACAGCTTTATGTGCTGATTGGTTCTGTGCAGCCTGATGGCACAATCGCACTCACTTGTCTCTTTCCTTGGCACAAAAGAGATGTAAGCATGGCACTGGCCACTCGCAAATGGAAGCACCACAGATGCTAAAGCTATAATGAAGAACTGACCCCACAAAATTAGTTTGAAAGTGTAAAATCGCATGATAATGACTAGATGGAAGTTTTTACTTTTCAATATCTGTTTTAAGGGGTGTTTCTAAAGCAGGAGTGGGGAACCGGGGTCCTTGAGGGCTGAAAATGTGCATGTTTTCACTGTATCCCTGGTCCAGTATACCTGATTTAAATCATATGAATCCAACAGCTTATCAAGATCTGCAGTGATTTATTCATTTGAGTATTGCGTGTTGGAACAGGGGCACGGCAAACTTTCAGGATAAGGACCAAGGTTCCAAACACACCATGTTTTGTCCATCTAAAGGATGAACTCAGACCAAAACCTTTACCTACCCCTCTGCCTCAACCCCATTTCTGCTTAGCATGCTGTATTATAATGCACTCAAACCTGTAAAAAGTATTGTTAAAAGTAAATTGATAGATTTTATTTTCTATAAGGATAATGGTGTATTTAAGACATCTTTTATGTGTTATGTAGAAAAGATTAAATGTTCCTTTTAAAACCACTTTTCTCAATGTAATTTTTTTATTTTCTAAATTAAATAAATGCTGGAATTCATTCAGCAAAAGTGATGTGCTCTCTTTTCTTCAGTTCACATCAGTTGTACCACCAGAAGGAGGCAGATTAAAAGGAACTGGAATTGTAGGGCCATTTCAGGTAATAGAAAATCTATTAAGCAGTCTAGAAAGACACCATGACCTGAAGTGGCTCTACCTAATGTCCAGCTGTTCAAGATAAAACTGTGGAGACCTTTTTCAGTTGGCTGTATGACGATGTAACACTAATGAGAAAATAAATCACCTACTTTACATCTGAATGGCCCCGTTTCACTACCAGGCTGAACAGACTCTGCTGGAGTAGTCCAACAATAACCATGTTCAATACTTTTTGATTTACCATTCAGTTTATTTGTTGCACCCTTCACAGATAATGGGCTTTGTTGCAATTTAACTGTTTTCATTGTTATTTAAAACAAATGCACATTTGAATGTTATTAGTTGCCCCGCTGAGCACTAATTATCTCAAATGTGTGTGTGCGTGTCCCCTCTGGGACGGCTGAGTAGCAGTGAAGTCATTTTATTGTTGCTCAGTGTGTGGTAACACTTTCACACTTTTGATGTAATGTGATTATAGTAGTTATTTATAGTGGAGTTAATTCTTGCTTTCTCCTCACTTTAGTATTAGTTTACAGAAAAGGTTTTCTAGTTTGTTTTTTCAGAATAATAAGAATAAGGATGTCTTTTTTTGTACGTCTTGAAAAATGTTAAATTACACATGCTTTAATTTCTTTTTTTAAATTTTTAACTATACTGCTTAGTCCAATTTAGGGTTGAAGCTGGAGCCTATTTTATGTTTAATTGATATATAAAATGCAAATGGGAAGAACAATCTTGAGTATGAACAAGTCTTCTATGAGTAAGAACATCATTTCCTGCTCTTTGGACTAAAACCACAATATTAGACTGCTGTGGGAAAAATCTTTGGCCTGATGAAGCCAAGTTGAATCTGTTCAGCTCAGATGGACATGAGCCCATTCTGCATGAATTTATTTAGAGCAGCTATAATGTATGCAGTGTCCTGGCAGCTGGGCTGCTGATGGAAAGATAAGGTTTCTCTAGGAGTTTGGCACACAATGACTTGGTATGGTATGGGTAATCCAATGATCCCAAACTTGCTGCTAAAATAACACAAGTTCCTAAGGCAAGTTTATTTGTATAATAATATTTTATACATTTATTTTAATAATTGCTGTTTTTCTGATGATGATTTAGTCAGAAATATAAACATGTAAATGTAAATATTAAGTGTACTGACTTTTGATGGCTTCACCTTGTACTGTACTGTGGCACTTTTTGTCCCTATTCACCTTTAAAATATTCACGTTTTTGATGCCTCATGTAAGTATCATTTTATTTAAAAGTTATTTTTTAGACTCATGAAATATCAGAACATTTAGTGGTATCTTTTGACTGGTAAAATAGAAAAAGTAGTTTTATTAATGTTGTTTCTTCAAGTTTTATCACTATACTGGTGTACTTTACAGAGGTGATTTGCAGCAACATTTCTGCCTGAGTTAGTTTAGTCTGCTTTTGGCCAAGCACTTAACTAGGCGGTGCACATGACGTGCAGAGAGAAATCGCTTTTTTTATAGGCTTATACACACCAATTTGTTTCATTAACAGCATCTTCATAGTACACGTTGGCCTTTGTAAGATTAACTTTGGTGGCAAGAGAGCTCTCTTTGGTATCTGGCTCTCCTCTACAAAGAGAAAACCAACATGAAAAAGGGTAAGTTTGCTTATACTATTAAATAGTTTGTATGTGACCATAGTTGTTTCTGTCTTTCTAGTTTGGTTTGCTATTCTCACAGTAGTGTACCTGTATTTTTCTATGAGAGTTGGCACTGTTTCAGTCTGTTCCTATGGCCAGGATGGATGCCAGGTCCCTAACCTGATAGATCTTTTTGACAGGGTCATACAACAGTCTTCAAGAATGGATGACATCTCCAATGATCTACAATCTGAATTTGTGAGTGTTTTCTCTTGCTTCATATTAACCATCCATCACTATCCAACAGCCTTTGTCAGACACATTCATTCTCCATCAATCGTGCTTGTTTAAGCTGACTGCTTTTAAACAGGGCTATCACTGTGCGGTGTGTTTCCATTTACACAGGAGCAATACTTCTTCTCTAGTAAGAACATTATAGGAAAGCGGCGGTGCCACACATATGGCGTAACAACACCAGATGACAGAAAATGCACAGAGACTAGTCGTGGCTTTGCATGCAATCTTGCTGCATTGAGTCACTGATAATATCTAGACAATATTGTATCTAAAATAAATTAAAATAAAGTTATTTAAATAGGTTTCATTTTATGCAGGCAGAACAACTGACGGAGGTGATTTTACGGCTGCTTGCAGCCTGGACCGACCCGTTGTCGCAGCTTCACGGGGGCATGTCACAAGATCAGAATCAAGATTTTGACCACCACAGCTACAAAAAGGCTCAGGAGGTCACAGATGTTGTACAGGAGCTGAGGGATGGAGTGGCAAAAATGGCTGAGAGGGTAAAGATTTTTTAAATGGTTTCTGACATTGTAGATTTTGTGATATTTTTGTAATATTTATTAATAATAGTTAAATATGGCGTATAATATAGTTAGATCTTTGTATGGCATCACACAGGAGTTAATATTGACCCTTTGCATTTAATTATAACCACATCATTTTCAATTTATCTGTCCATCACAGATGAAGCTGGAGGGAATGCTTGGTAACACTGTGGGTTACATCAACACTGAGAGTTTGGTTCCTTCTGCCTTTTCATTCTATACACGAGGAGAACTCAACTCCATAGACCATCATGACCTATTGCACTGCTTCCGCAGAGACTCCAGCAAAGTCAGAAATGATCTCCGTATCCTGAAATGTACCACTCTTCCTGAAATAGACTGTTGATATTAATGACAAAGCACAGTGTTGCTCAAAAAGTGAAGGTTAAAGAAAGTCTAGCATGTGCTTTCACTTCATGATTCTGTAGTTTTAGCTTGTATTTAATGCATTTCTTGTGTGAATTTACTATGTCGGGCTGTGTGTGCATCTTGTACTTTGTGATGGGTGATTAAATAATTTTGCTTTATTAGTAAGCATAAAAAAAGGTCAAATGAAATTGATCATCATTGTTTTGGCAGTCTTTTTGATAATGAATGCATTTTAAAAAGTCGTAAATTACATTTACTGGTGTGCATTGACATTAAAATGAATCTATATTATTTAGAAAGCCAGAAACATTTTATGTACAGTTAGTTTATTTATTCAAAGTCATGGAAACATATTTACAGCATATACCAATTCAAATATAACTCACATTTTTTAAAGGATTTCTAAGGAAATTATTGGTGTAAAGCTTATCAAAACATACAATATATTTTAAAGTTTTACAGGCAAATGTAGTAAATGAAATGACTTATTTAAGCCGTTTAATGATTGCAATTACAATCGAAGTGTGGGGATCTTTCCTGGAAAGATGGGACAGAGTAAAAACCATGAAATTGCTTACTGAAGTGATGAAATGTAATAAAATGACTTACAGAGCTGTTGAATCTAATACATTTATAACTAGGCAACAAAACATGACACAGACTCGGACAATGTTGTGTCATCAGTGTTAGTCCACATAGATAACATTCCATTCATACATTTTTAACACCGTTTCTGTGCTGTAGTCTTTGTTGGGATATCTGAGGATGACAGAAAGTCATAGGTTTGGCTTGATCTCATGATGCACTCTCATGTGTTCAAGATACTTTTCTGTGACATTAAATTCTCTGTTTTTGCATTAGTGTTGTGAGGTTCCTCTTCTTGAGCGAGGCCTCTGGCCATTAGCTCATCCATTGGGGAGCGGATGTTATTAACCTCCTTTTCCTTGCAGTTTCTCCACTTCATACGGCGATTCTGAAACCAGATCTTAACCTGAATCAGCAGAAATTAGGAAAGTCAATCAGTCGCCAGTCTATCACAGGGCTAACACACACAGACAAACAACCATGCACACACACACTCACTCACTCCTATGGACAATTTAGAGTCTTCAATCAGCCTATCCCCAAGGTGCATGTCTTTGGACTGTAGGAGGAAACCGGAGTACCTGGAGAGAACCCATGCTAACATGGGGAGAACCCACGCTAACACGGGGAGAACCCACGCTAACACGGGGAGAACCCACGCTAACACGGAGAGAACATGCAAACTCCACACAGAAAGATTCCCGGTTTGACCCCCGCCCCAACTGAGGCTCGAACTGCCAACCTTCTTGATTGCAGAACTTACTATTGTTAATTTGATCCATGGAGACAGACTTTTAAAGTATGCTAAAACCTCAAAAAGTTCATGCATAGAAACATCCAAATACTTCAAATGCATGTAATTAAACATGGGTATGTTTACACCCTAAATTTTTAACACCATTATGTAACACTCATCTGGGAACAAAAGCTATAGTGATTTTTTGCTGAAACTACATTGTTAGGTTATCTAGGTGCACTGCTTAGTCTGCTACTTTTGATAGCTGAGGTGTGTCATTGAATGGACTAACTTTAATTCTGTTTTGAAGTCTCAGGAAGAGCCTATGTCTCTGGGCAGGGCTGGAGAGAAGCAGTTCAATCTTGGTCCAAAGCCGACCAATACCATTGTTGTTGAGGAACTTTTGAGAGTAGATCAGGAACAGTATCTCATCAAGGCTGTATGAAGCAAGGAGGAGGAATCTATTGGGAGGATACTATTAGCAGTGCCACATCCTGGGTAAACCTGGATGGTAAACCTAAGACTAACACTGACCTCCAGCGTGTTAGACCACAGCAAACATTGACACTGACCTCCACCATAAGCTGCCTGGATGCAAGTTAGATGTGGAGGTACAATCCGGTAGTGGTGAAATGGCAACACAGCTGGAAGGATGCAAACAACTCCCCAGATTCCAATTGGTTGGTTTTTGCATTTACCAAAAATACAAATAAAAAAAAGTGTAAAAGATCCGTGCCGGGAAGAGTGATGTGTGTCTACTCACTCCAGGAAAGGAGTGAGAGATGCAAGCAGCCCTGGATGCCCAGTTTCTCATCCCAGCTGAGACCACAGAGACAGCATGCAGCCCAGATGGTGCAATATGGTCTACAACTGATTAGAATGTCCTCATCATTGAACTTATTGTGCCATGAGAAAAGGGAATATTGATGACACACGAGCGCAAGCAGCTCAAACGCTCTGATCTGGCAGTGGCGTGCCGAGAGAGAGAGAGAGAGAGTATTGCCTGCCAACATCCACCCAGTAGAAGTTGGATGCAAAGGATTTGAAGGTACATCCACAACTTGGCTTCACTGGACTGATGGAACAACAGGAGCAGGCTATCAAGGAGCTATCAGAAGAGATTGAGAAAGCTAGCTACTTTGTGGCCCTACAGCTGCAGGGGGTGGCAGGGACATAACAGCAATTGTGGTGTTTTAGGGAGCAAAACAGCTAGGTGGAACCAACTGAGGACCTTGTAGCTTCCCACAAACGGCACTTTAAGCAGTGGGATAGGCAGACATGCTGAGTGCTGATCACTATTTTTATATCAGCACTGTTGCACTGGTAGACAAACAGCAGTATCTTCCTTTTCATTACCTGCCACTGTGAGATGATAATTATCAGCTACAGGTTTAGTTTGATAAGTGGACAGTGACATGTTTAAAAAAAAAGCTATAATTTTCGAGCAAGCAAGTTTTAGGTAATTTATCTTTGGTAGATGAAGAGGTAAGCCTTGTTTAATGATTTTGATGATCACTGATTAAAAAAGCAGAATTACCTGGGATTCTTTGAGACTGAGGTCAGCTGCCAGTTTGTTTCTGTCCGTTTTGCTGATGTACTTCTGTCTGCGAAAGGTTTTCTCCAGCTCCTTCCTTTGTTCTTCAGAGAACACGGCTCTCCTGAGAATCCCTCTTCGTGATTTAGGGCTTATGTTAGCAGGCCACATTTGAACATTTGCTCCTTCTGGAAAATAAATGTGAGAATAAACAAAAATAAGTACATTTTTGGATCAGTTGGTGTGGACATTTATGGTAAGGTAACCAACATGGATGTTTTATTAGGATTGATTAAAGGTTGTTTTACAGAGTGCTTTCATTTTAAAATGATGATGCATTTTCCTAATTTACACATTCATGATTATACGTACATTGAGGTACAAAATCTGATTCCACTGTGTCCAAAATCAAGTAGGTTCTTTTAACTCTTCGTAAGGTGTCTTACTGTGGTTTTCAGTTTATATCTCACATTCATTTCCTCTTTTTTTGTTAGTCAAATTTAACAAAACAGGTAACTAACTTGTGGAGGTAGCTTGCCAACTGATAAGAAAGGAATTTGGTGACCTGTGAGGAGCAATCCCACACCACTTCACTCACAGGTGCATGCTCAACAAAAGTCAAATGAAACAATTTATCTGATTCATTCAACTTCGCCTTTTTAATCTGTACGACAAATCTGCACACAGACCACCTCTGGGGTGCACAAAACAGGTTTGGACATGCTTCTCACTTCCCAATTGGAGCTCAATAGCTTTCACTCAAGTAGCTGATTGCCAGGTCATTCTGGGCAACGTGTGTGTCTGCCCAAAGGGGCAACTATTGAGTTCGGTAAGACACCAACAATAGAGCTGTACAATGGAAATGCCATTACTCGATGGCTCAGTGGCCCAACACTAAATCTTTTCTCTAGCTGGTTTGAAGCCAGTTTGTATGTGAAGATGATCTCAAAAAAGTCTATAAAAGTCACTTTCATTGAATGCTTTATGTCCTAGTCAAGAGGTCTGCAATGGGTAGGAATGAGAGTTGAAGGACAGGAGAAAGGGGAGGGGGGTCGGTTTGCCAAGCTCTTTAAGCACACAATGGGCGGGGGATGTCCCTCATCCAGCCCTCTTCTGCAGAGAAATGGGTGAGGTTTTTTGTGTTTAGTGGAGTTCATTGCTGCAGTGAAAAATTGCGGTGAGGTCGCGTGTGGATGGTGGAGTGAAAGTGCCAATTAGTCACGGCCAGCATTGGCATTGTTTTTTTACTGGGCACTGTGGGAAAGTGTCAGCCTACTAAGAGGACTCCGGGGGCTTGTAGGATGAGGGTGCTCTGATTTGTGCTTTCCCCAACAACACTTGACAACCATCGTAGGTTGGAGCAACTAATAACTTCCAACTTTTGAAGGACAAAGCCAAAAGAAGATAAATGTTTGACCAAATCAGTTCTGAGGTATTCTATGAGTGCATGATCTAGTACTTGTACTTTACTCTAGTCCTCAATTTTACGCAATAAAAGTATTTCATGTACAAACTTACATTTATTTTCCTCCTGTAGAAAATGACACTTTAAATGCAAAAGTAACTTTTGTCTATGCTGTTACATTAAATTTAGCCTGGAAATGAAACTTCACTCTGCAGGAATTCACACCCAAACCAATCAAATGTGCAGAAGGATTGTGAGGCTTCTAAATAATTTGTCTCAGTCAGAAAGAAGAATCCAAATCAGGTAATATTTATCTTGATATAAAACAAGAGAATATGTTTATTAGCTTTGCATATTTAGGCTGGTAAACGTGTGGATTTGCAAGTACAAAACAAGGGGCCTCTGGGACTCCTAAAAGCCCCGCAACCCGCCCCTTTTCCCCATCCTAAACAGCCGTGAATGGTTATGAATAGAGCTGAGCAGAGTTGAACGAAGAATTAGCTCTTTGGCATTGCATCAGTAATTAGCTGTGGAGAGCAAGGAAGACCCTGCTGCTTGTGCTTAAAGAGCAGCTGAGGCATTGCTGATTAGGCATAAAACACTCACTGGAGAAGACGGGAGGGGGGCTGGACCCACCGCAGCATGCCAGCAGATACCGCGGGCTCTGCAGGAAAATGCTGCTCAGCACACCTACAAAGACAGATTGCTACAGTCTGATACAATCCTTTACCATACGTAGGCTGGGATGTGTGCAGTGCATTTTAAAAGTAAAAAGTGAAAATAAAATTCAATGCAGTTGATAATAATAATAATAATAATAATAATAATAATAATAATAATAATAATAATAATAATAATAATAATAGGCCTGCATCTAACTCTAAATAGCAGGGGTAAGAAAATACATTTATTCATTAAAATACTCATTATATATTTTAAAGAAAGTCTTTCTTAGTTTTTTAAAAGATGTTTATCTTAAAAAATTCCTGTTTTGAGTTTATGCCCTTTGTTCTTTGCACCCTTGTTTCAGCAAGTGTTTAGGAACTCAGGAAACTAGCTAATGTAAAATAAGTTTATCATTCTTTGTTTGATTTCATATGCTCAACATTTCAGAACTCCTGCTTTATTTTATTCCATTTTGTAAACATCTGTTTTTCATGAGATTTATTCAATTAATATTTCAACTCAACTCCTTTACCTTGATGCTATTATATGTGTAGAATTTGGTTTGGTATTGTCTTGCTGAAATAAGCATGACCTTCCCCTAAAAAGGAAATTGTATAGATGGCAGCATATGTTGCCATAAAACCTCGAGGCCCATTTGTTGTTCAGCATTAATGGTCCTTTCATAGATGTGCAAATTACCCCTGCCATATGCACTTGCACTTGTGGATCCACATGCGGCTCGCATCTCAACATGTTAATTGTTGGGATGCCAGTTATTATCAAGCTGCAAATCTCCTTTGCATGGAAGAAATGCAAAGGATTTGTAGAATTTAACATTTTGTCAGATCACAGATTTATTTTCTTTATATATTTTTTTAGAAGAACGGTAGACAGAAGTTGTAAGTGCTCTAAAATATGTTCATAAAGTTCAAAATGTTGCAACAAATTATATTAACTGGCAAAGAACTGAAAGAGTTTATGTCCACTGTTAAGTCATACAAGTGATTAAATCATTGCTTTTTTAATGAAGTACAGTTTGAAGGTCCACAGATCACAACCATTTAGACTAATCTTCTACATTGTGCCTTTTGAACATAAAACTTCTCCGCTTGTTGCCAAGAAATTGTAAATTAAAATTTTTTAAAAATAAAATAATTTTTTTAAACTAATTAAACAATAGAAAATAACAGTTTAATCTGTGCCACATGGGAGATATTATTCCTGCACGGATACTTGCGCCCCAGTGGAGATGATATATTTGATGGCGTTGGTTTTATATGAACGTCTGTTTGTCTGTTGGCAAAATAACTTAAAATGTTAAATGCAGATTTTGTGGGAAATCTTTAAAAAAAAAAAAAAAAGGAAAATAACATATGATTTGATTTTGGAAGTGACCTGGATTATCATCTGGGTCCAGGACATTAAAATAAAGAATTCTTTACTTTATGAGGATGAATTTGCCACAAGTGCCTCTAACTCAAAATTGATTCCTGCAACCATTATCCAGACAAAAAAAAGAAGAAATAAATCACCATTGCTTACTGGAGGCCTGCACTCTTTGAGTGCTTAGTTTATTTGAGTTATCTGATTTTTATACAGGTTTATTATTATTAGATTTCATTCTTTGTGTCATGTAAACACAGCTTGATATTGGTTGTAAGACAATTTTTAATGTCAGGTTTACATTATTTATACGTCTTTGCACTTTTTAAATTAACATTTTGTCCTGACAATTTTTGTAAGAGGTTACTGTCTCAAAGGTCTTTATTAAAAACTACTAACTTTTAGACCTTTTTAGACTCATTTGAACAATACTTTCATGGTACAATTAGACTTACTAACTTTTTTCAGGTGATTTTTTAATGAAAAAAGTTCTGAGTTTGCTTTAACATCTGTTGAGCATATTCAATGTTGGCTAAATCTACCTATTGGCACACATTAAATCTAGATTTGCTATAAATAAGGAAGAAAAAAAAACTAATATAGGTTCTTGAATAAAAATAGATAAAAGTCTTATATAAATGTTAAATGTAACTTTGAAATGTTTTACTATCTTTTTTAAAATTTTACATTTAACTTTGTTATGATGTAATGCATGCATCAGTTCTATGAGAAACGGTAAGTTACCAATGTCATTGTTTTCAGTCTTTTTTTTAGCATTGACTTATATTTGGTGTGGAGATTCTTAATAAATATTTACAGTATTTGTACTATATATTTGTTAAAGTCTCTTTAGTTACTACATGACTGAAACCAGGGCTGAACTTTGGTATTCATGTATTGTACTTTTATATTGTATAATAACAGTAAATAACAAAGAATACATTAACCAATATTATAAGTGTAACAGTGAAGCATAAATATTGTAAAGAGGGTATGAAAATGTTGTATAAAGCAAGTTAAGTTGCTGATTTACATTTTCAAATATTCTATAGAATCTAAATGCCTCAGATTTAGTTAGAAAGTCTAATTTAGTTTAAGAAAAAGGAAAAAAATACCTGATCCTGGCATAAGTGATCTTCTTGCATCTTTCACCTGTTGAGTATGGAAATTCAGTTGCGCTCCATACTCATGGTTCCAGGTTCCACTTGGGAGTTCACATGCTACTCGTCTCAGAGGGCCACTTGCTGCTCCTTCTGTTTGGACTAAAGGTGTATGGGACTTCAGCAGATTATCAATAAGAAAGCTCTTCCCTGAGCTCCCGAAGCCTGGCAAAGCTAGAGGGAAGCCAGCCATATTCCTCCTGGTGCAGCTCTGAACTGAGACCATGCTGCTCACAACACTGACCCAAACACTCCAGTTCCCGCTTCAGCAGTTGCAGTTCAGTGACACTAAATTCTCCTTTAATCCTTTTTGGAGTGACCAGGCCAACTTCATTAAGCACTGGAGAAGACAAAAGTCCTCTGCTCTTCCTCTTTTGGGCCTGCACTTTGCTGTGGGGCTGCGTTGTGATTGGCTGAGAGGCTCTAATGTGCTTCTCAATTCAGATAAGGCTGGGGCCTTTCTGGAGTGGCAGAAGGTGGGTCTGACTCATTCATTATGTCAACTAGCCTATTAAATGATAGACACCAGAGACAATGAAGTTCTGGCCAAAGTTTAACATGCACAAGACAGTCTTCTAAAGTAGTAAATAGTTTTCTCTTTTCTCCAGCCTCCTTCAGAGCTCCATTGTGCCTGATACAAACCCCTCAGCAGTTCATTTGAAATGCACTTATTTCACTTTCTGTAGAATTTCAGACATTCTACTCTGAGAGTTTTGTTGTTTGCAAGATGATTAGAAAAAAGCACATTTTTGTGGATAAATACACGCTGAAAAAGGTCCATTCTGCCCACTTCTGCACTGTTTTAAAAGGTAACAAGAATTACTGTTATAAAATGAAATTTAAGTTAAATCTGATGACTTGGTAGCTTTTGACCATAGAACTAACTTATTATTATTTTAATCAAATTTAAAGTATATAACTGTGATCACAGTTCCACACAATAGTAAATAGTGAGAAACCTTTGTAGCTCTTTTGGTTGTGTGCCCTTTTTATTCTATTTTTTTCTGGTTGGATAAACTATCACAATCCAAAAGATGGTGGAAAGTTTGAAAAATGTTTTTTTTTTCAGCTTTAGTTTATTAATTAAAATTAAAAAAGGGGGATTAACTGAGCTTTACATTTAACATAAATATAGAGTTCACCAACTTGTGTGAAATATAATGTTACTAAACATGTCATTAACATCTATTTAAATTAAATTTAAATGAATTAAATCTAAATATTGACCTTCATTGCTGTCACTTAAATTTATAAAGAATTTATATTAATTTTGCAGTGACAGGCTGCTTTTCATTGAGCTCAGTGTTACTTAAATTCCCTTTTAGGCTTCCATAGTGTTTGTACTTTGGCATTACAGCGGTAAAATTAAAATTATAAATACACACGCACACACACTAACACGTGTGTCATGTTTTTACAGAAAACACATCAAATGAGACGCTTGTGCAACCTTTCACACTGCAACTAATGATCCTCAACATTGTAATAGAAAGTGCAACAAGAGGGGCACAGTAAACAGGCATAGCCCCACATGTGTGTGTGTGTGTGTGTGTGGACTAGTGTGGAGGGGTGACAGAGAGCTACTGAGTGTGTGCGTCGATACCTCATGCTGAGCATGGAAATTGGCCCAGACAGCTCAGCCTATTGTGCAATAGCCAGGGAGCCAAAGGTTGCTTGTAATCAAATTTGAGGTTTTATTCCTCAGACTGGTGGAGAAAGCAGAGTGTTCTGTCACACGATGAGTGTTAGCAGGGCTCTGTGAGCTATCCACTTTTGTGTGGAGAGAGTGTGTTAACATGTTCCACATAGGCCAGAGGCTGTGATTCCCCACCGAGGCTTTTGTGTGATTGGTCAGTCATCTGTTTATGTGATTAAACTGAACTCCTCAGTCCTGCTCTTAACTATATATATATATATATATATATATATATATATATATATGTAAAATATTTATTTTGGAACACATCCTCTTCCTGCTGAGGCTCTGTCTAAACATTAAGGGGATTTATGGAATTTAAATTAGTCATTTTCTCCCTCTTAAGTGTGACACTATCAAATATAAAAGTTGAAAATAGCTATATTTCATGTTTAAATGAAAATATTCCATTTTCTGTGTATACTGACATTTTAAGCAGACCTAATCTCAGAGGACTTTCTGTCTGTTAGAGGAAGCATAGCTAAGAGTGTATCATTGTTAAGATTTAGCAGTGTGTAATTAGCCAGATTCCAAAGGGACTCTCCAGGAGAGGGAGGTATAATTAGGCTATTCTTAAACAGTAGGTCTTAGAAACACCCTAAAGCAAGTTCATGTGAATTTATTTGATGTCCTCCTCTTCTCAGGAATGGAGAGAAATAAAACAGAGGTCCTTTCTTTTAAATTCCTCACAATAGCTCTGTTGAGAGCTAGCACTCTGCAGGCTGGCTGAGATCTCTTTTCTTCCTTTTTCAACCCCAGCAAAGCTCTTAAAAAGATACCGGCCCATTGCACCCGCAATTGATATTCCACCACTCGAACTTAATATTGTGAATGGAGGTCCAGGTTCTATGAATCAGGAGGACAATGCGCTTAGCATAGCAGCAAACTGGCACTTTGTGTGTGGTGTCTGTGTCCCAGAGGAGGAAGTTTCTAATGTGAGGCTCACAATTGTGTGTCTATAGAGTTCTAATGAGCTTCTGTATGCTGAGTGAATGGCTCCAGGCTATTCACCATGATGGCCCAATGAGCCGGCTCACTGAACATATTCACAATGGCATCCAGGGAGAATGGGAGTGGCTGTGTGGAGCAAACTACACTGCCTGGGCAGTCTGTAAAAGCTCAACATATACCATGTTAGGACCATGTTTTGATTTGGATTATGTCCACATTAAGCTGGTTATGTACATTATATACAAATAATAAATACATAAATAAAAATCTGCATGAAACCAGTGAACAATATTCTTTACAATCTGATGATTTTTTCTAAAAATATCAGTTTGTTAAAATGTCAGTTTAATATATATATATATATATATATATATATATATATATATATAATTTTTCATTTTTTTTTCACAA
>JBAMHV010000010.1:13510003-13529265 GCA_037177535.1 Pseudomugil gertrudae
CATGAAACCATTGAACAAGATTCTTTACAATCTGATGATTTTTTCGAAAAACATCAGTTTGTGAAAATGTCAGTTTAATATCTCTATATATATATATATATGTATATATATATATAATTTTTAATTTTTTTTTTACAAAAATAGCAACTATCCCAGTTTATGTAAATAAAAAAATAAATGATATCTTCACATATAACCTAGGACATTCATTATAGTTAAAGTAATCAGGAACCTGACAGCAGTGAATTTTGCATGAGCTGCTCATACTTTGTACGCTCTTCAGGGGCATGGGAATTGGCCCAACTGGTCTTCATGTGTTTACTGGACTTAAAGATAGTGTTTGACTATGTCCCCTGGGACTTACCGTGGGGTTGCTCCATAAGTATGGCGTACTAGAACCCCTTCCAGTCCCTGTATGCCTGGTGCAAGTTTGGTCCACATTGCCCTCATTAAGTCAGACTAATTTCCAGAGAGGGTTGGATTCTCCCAAGCTTGCCCTCACCAATTTAAATCAAAACTTGAACAGAATTTTTAAGTGCAGCCAAGGTGTTGAGGAGATCCAATTTGGTGACTGCAGGAGTAGTCCCTGCTCTTTGAAGATGATGCAGCAATGTTGGTTTCATTGGGTCGTTAGTGACCACGTGTGAAGCAACTGAGATGAGGATCAGCACCTACAAATCTGAGACCATAGTCCTCGGCCTGAAAGGGTGAGGTGTCCTCTCCAGGTCAGGAATGAGGACCTGCTCCAAGTGGTGCAATTTCAGTTTCTTGGTCTTGTTCAACAGTGAAGGAAAGATGGAGACGATTGACAGACAGATCGAGGTGTCTGCAGTGATGCTGACTTTGCACTGGTCTGTTGTGTAGAAGAAGGAACTGAGTCAAAAAGTGAAGCTTTGATTTACCAGTCGGTCTACATTCCTACCCTCACCTGTGGTCACAAGGCGTGGGTGGTGATTGATAGAACAAGAACCCGAATACAAACAGCTGACATGAACATAATTTACTTTCACAAATGTGTTGGTGTTGTTTCTGCAGCATATTTTGGGTCACTGTCCATCATCGTCCATCCGTATTGTCCAGCACTGTCCATTCAGCTTGCTGAATCTGAGCAGGAAGTAAACGTCAGAGTAAAGTCTTCCTCTTCTCTTTAATGGATAACTTGGATAATGATATGTCTACCAATGACATGCTTGGATAGTTGGTTGGAATAATCAATGGTGGAATAATGAAAAGCTTTTTTTTATATTTGTTTTTTTAGGTGGGATCAGTGAGCATTCATTACTGTCATCTTTTGTGGACATACATGCTTTGTTTCTATAAACACGATAAACTAATTATGTTTCTGCTTTCTTTGTTGGGGTTTTCTTACTATTCAGTCATTTTGGCAGACATTTTATCCAAAGCGACTTACATATGATAAGCTATTAACCCAACCTGCATGTCTTGTTGGTGGGAGGAAGCTGGAGTACCCAGAGAGAACCTTCACATACATGGGAAGAAACATGCAAACTTCACGCAGAAAGGCCAATGAACAACCCCCCCCAGCCTAGGCTCGAACCAGCGACCTTCTTGCTGTGAGGCCACAGCGCTATCCACTGTGCCACCATGCTACTTTTCTCGGATGACTACTCTCATTCTCATGGACCTCTTTTGGCCATGTAAGAGTTCATAGCAGAAGTTTCCCAAATACCAATGCTACCTTTAGACCCAAGCAGACACTTTACCTGTTAAATAGGTAAAGAAGAAATGGCAAACAGGTGTTCATGACACAGTTTTGGAGTCTATTGTCCCAGTAGTCATACTAACAGATTAAAATTTCCATCCCTCTCCTTTATCATTCACCACATCAGACATCATTACCCTTAAATATAATTTAGTATATTCAATTTCTTTCAGTTTATCCCATTAATCAGGTTATTATAAGTTTAACTTTGACATGACCCAAGGGTGACACTTTGTGTAAGACTTCTGTACTGCAACACTGTGATTTTATAGCTGCAATTTACACCCGTGCACACCAGATGGCACTACGAGACTGAAAGCTGTCAGTGTTTCAGCAACTTGAATTAAGTGGAGAAAATTGTGCTGCTTCTTGTTTTGTTTTCATAGTTGTTGCAGCCTGCTGTCCTCTTATCAGAACAAGCATAATGCCCCACCTCCCCCCCAAAAAAGGAACATTAAATAACCATGGCTGTCTGGTTGCATCATCTATACTTAGAATTGAATTGTCAGCTTAAATTAAGACATAACAGCTGAATGATGCTCTACAGGAACAACCAACCAGTTTTCTGGCAGTATAAGTGATTCTTTTCAGTCTGTGGTATAGGTGTATCTTTATGGTGGATTCATGGCCAAAGTAACCAAGCCCCTGAGAGCTTTGTAATGTATCACCCATCTGGATCTTTTAGAGATGAAAAAATGCCCTCTACTGTTGTTTTGCCCTTGCCCTTAGAGACTTTATGTGTGTATGTGTGTACATGCACACCAGAAAAGTCGACGTGTGCTGTGCCCTGTACTTTTATTACTTTTCATTTTTTCTAGCTGCAAGCTTTAATGACTCATATTTTCCTGATGGCACTTTAGGAAATGTAACTTGTGGGCAATACAAAGTAATTACATTTCCTGTGTCTGGACCCAGAAGAAATGTAGCTTTATTAATAATGAATAAAGGATTGGAGCCCCACTTACACAGCAGATGTGACACTGCATGAAGGGCTCTTGCTTGCTTTTGTCTTATTGACAAAAGCTAACCATTAGCTGCTCTGAGGATGTAGGAATGATCTTTCACAGCTGCTAACAGATGACATATTTGCCAAAGCCAGTGTGCCTTCCATGAATCATAACAAAATTAACTGCAATTACAGGGAACTGTGCTGAGGGAACACAAACTGGTATATCACATATGTTGATATTGGTAGGCAGGACAAATCTGTACCACACAAAATCTGGAACTGTCCCCAGAATGATATCTGCTGGTGTTCACTTGTCAACAGTAATTCAGTAGACCAGCCAGCAAAGCACTTTCTCGATCTCGATTTCCATCTAGGAATTGGCTGCACTTTATTCTGGATTTAGTTTTGCCCTTGCTAAATCCTTGACAAATTTTTCAAATCATGTCAATCTGGTTGGAAACCGGTTAAGATTTAGGGAAAATTTTATTTTGACAATTTATCATTCTTAACATAAAATCAAAACCTGTATTTAAATATATAAAATGACACTGTATCCGATAAAAAAAAAGTTTAAAGCTGATAGCCTACAGATATTTAAACTACAAAAAGCATCAGGCAACAGAAAGCCTGAGTCACAAAGGCAGCCAAGCACTTTATTTAAGTATTCTTACCATCTGCTGGAAAAAATGAAACTCCAGCTTTAGTGGATGACATGACAAAGTGAGAAAATGAAATGCCTATGGTCACATCACTTATCAAAAGCATTTTGAACACAAATCACAAGCAGGTAAACCTATCACATTGAGACAATTTGGCATTTTCTCCATAAAACTGTACTCTTCACAGGACGACAGATGGTTAGAAAGAAGAGTAAAGGTTTGGAAGAAGAGTAAAGAAGCCCATCAATGTCAAACCAAAACAAACAATCAAGCAAACGCGGATGGGAAAGCTGTAACACCAGCTGCTTATGAACCAATAGCAGGTGTTTCACACCAATTTACACATCAATTCCATAGAATTTTTACTCTCTTCACATGATCTTGAAAATTCATCTGACATCACCAGATAAGACAAGGACCATGCACCCATCAGTAAAACAGCTAAACCCTCCTCCTGCTTAGATGTGGGACTGAGAAATACCAACTTTATACCTTATATACCTATTAAACTTTCCTTAGTGTTCATCTTACAGAAAGTCATTTGGTATTGTGTTCTTTAGATTAAACTGAACTCTTAGAAACAGAGTA
This sequence comes from Pseudomugil gertrudae, assembly GCA_037177535.1. Classification (NCBI taxonomy): domain Eukaryota; kingdom Metazoa; phylum Chordata; class Actinopteri; order Atheriniformes; family Pseudomugilidae; genus Pseudomugil; species Pseudomugil gertrudae. The sequence goes on from JBAMHV010000010.1 coordinate 13,513,923, forward strand.
AACCTTTATACTTAAAAAGTTAAAATGTTATAAACTCAGAAATGCACAACAAATATATTAGCATGCTATGTTGCATGCTAGCTGGTGTGGTAGTTCAAAATGAAAATGAAATATGCCTGTAGCACAACCACAAACAAGGCTGTTTTTTATGACACTCGAGCTAAGGTTTATTATTTTTAATTATTCTTTTTTTTTTATTTTTGTATAATCATTCCCAGGTGTTATTGTGCTGGTCCTGAAAACATAATGATAATTCACAAGGCATTTATTCAGCTTCCACAAAACACAACCCACTGTGTCTCACTACATCTTATGGAAGAATATTTTACTCAGTCATAAAGTTAACTATTTTATGCAAATAAACATGAAATGAAAGGAATAATACTTTATTTATTCCAGGGAATAATTATAGTTTACAACCAATCAGTGGATAATTATTTATATTTGGTTTTGGTGTTTATAACTGTCAGAAAAGCGTTTTCCAGATAAGGTCATTTGACTTTTTACATTTTTCTTTCTGTCATTTTCATGTTTTATTTATTTTTACTTTCAGTGAAAGATGGTTAGGTTAGGTCTTACAACATAACGTGTTGGATTTATAGATTATTAACCAGCTTGTTAGATCTAAGCTTTAAAAACTATATTAGGATTTTGACGGTGAAAAGAAAAAAAAGACCTTCTGTCTTTGGTAATGTGAATAAACTGCACCTCAAAAAAGGAGTATCCCATCTTATTCCAACAACTGTTACATAACAATAAAGTCATTAATATTTCTTTTGCCTCTTCTCATGAGCACAGCTTCTGTTACTTTAATCAGTATTTATAGAGATTAGTTTTTCTTAGAATCTATTTGTGGAACCTTGTTCTCTTGTAAAATTACATTCTTTCCATGATATAAATTAGAGTCATGCGTGATTGCAGTCTGGAGTGCAGGTGTAGTCTGTAAAAGAGATGTTTTCTCATTTCTCACCACTAGGGGGTTTCATTATCTCTTTCCTCCCTGCTCTCTCTCCTCTTTGATGGGTTTTCTCTCCTTTCCACTCCTCCCTCAGTGGTCGCAGCTCTCTCTCATGCTGCTGTAGGAGCGTCTGTTGGGCTGCTGACTGAACAGCCCGTCATCCACCTGTATCGCGGATGTTGATGGAGAAGACCTTGCTTTGCATGGAGTAATTTCCGCATCAGTGCTTATTTTTCCCTTGTCTTTCCACTGGATCCGCCTTTTAAAAAAATCCTCTTCTTTTCTTCTTTTTTTGCTTCATTGGGCATTTGAAGTTGTGATGATGCCTCCGCTCAGCATTTGGGATTTCTAGCTTCTTCTGTGAGGGTGATTCTACTGAAATTGAACAACGCAGTCTCTCGGAAGTGGATAAAACATGGACTAATAAATAAAAAAAGAGGGGAAAACTGCATTCATCATGGGATTATTACAGCTATTTCTGGTTTTCTGCATATGTTGCACCTCCTCAGGTAGGACACAAGGCTGTCACAGGTTTCACAGAAACAATCTCTAGCCTTAAAGATGAGATTCTACTAGAAATTATAATTAAATTGCCTTTTATTCTGTGTAAAATGTATCAAGTGCTCCTCTAGTTGATGCGGACCTACCTGGACTCTTTCTTTTTATTGTCCCCTCCTGCTGATAACAGTAATGTTTGTGTTTGTGAATAAGTTGTAGGTTTTGGGGTTGACCCTGCCCTGCGCATCAACGTTTTTGATGAACTAATGCTTGAAGAAGGCTTTGATGGAGTTACTCAGGTCCAGGGCTTCCACAGCGAGTCTAGAGCTTTCCACTTCCAAGGTACTGAAACATACATTCATTCTATTTCTGTCTGAAGTTAAATGTGTTCACATATGGTGGTTCACAAGTGAAGCGATGCTGACTGCATCCTATTCGCCCTTATTCTCTCTTTGCACAACTTGCGGCCTGGGGATCCTGAGATCCCTGAAACTGATGTAAAAAGTCTCATGAAAGTGTTAGCATTTCTATGTGCAGCAGCATAAAAGACAGGTTTTTAGTCTTCTGTTACCTAAATGTGCTTGGGAGGCCTTCCACCTGCCAGAACAATAGGTAACATTAGGTCATGAAAAAGCGGGATGATGAGAGCAGCCAGTGGGTGGGAAGCTGATTGTGTAAAGTACTGTGAAATAAGTCAATTTAATTAGATTAGGCAGTGACTAAATCCTTTATTTAACGAAGATGTATTACATGAGTCCAGTGAATAAATATGCCTTAGGCTAGAATTTTATACATTTGTGATTTTCTGGAGGGTGTCAGTAGCTTGGATGGTTTTCTTTCCCAAAATATAAATGCAGAGTGAGTCATATGTCCATGTTTTCAATTGTCGAGCACTGTGTAGGCACAATGTGTTATCTATGGTATTTAGTAAATTGAACTGTGCAAAATGGAGATTACAGTGTTGCCGTTGTGCTTGACTTACATGAATTTTGATTCATTTAATTTTGGCCTGTTTTATAGCACAGCAACTGATGTCAGACATTCATTACAATCCAAATGATTCTCTTATCAGCTCCTTTACAGGAACTGAGATGCGTATCATAACTCAGACAAAAGTAACATCGGAGGAAATTGCTTTTGGCTGTGAGATCAGTACCAAACTAAGGATGAGGCGAACTAATACATATTGCCATGGCTCATTTTATGTGCTAACGTGTTGTTTTGGCTGGGAGAAACACCACAATCTTGTGTCGATATTTCTCTTCTTCACGCCCGCTTTGCTGATACCTTCTAATCTCCCAGTACAGCCGCTGAGGAAGCAGCACTTCTGCACGGTGCAGCAACTCCAGCATCTCTGTGAAGGCAGGCTATTTGATGTCCTCTGTGTAGACAACACTTAGTGGTGCTCTACCCAAACAGGTATTAAGGAGGAGGAAAGAGACTAAAGGGAAGAATTGGAGCTAAACAAACAAAAAAAACATTGCTTGTTTTGTCACTAAATGAAAATGACTATTGTTGTGTGACTTGCACCGTTCTGTAATCTGTCTCTCTTATTTCTCTGCTCTACCTTTAAGTACATTCAGTCAACCAGGCAGAGAAGGCAGTGGGTTATTTATGGCAGAGCTCACCTCTATTCTTCATTTGGGATGTCTATGTTAAGTCAGAGCTATCTGGTGAGAGGAAGGGAGACAGAGTTGTACCGGCAGAGCAGACCTGGGCCTTTGCTTGTTTGTTATCTGAAACAGACAGGGAGAGGCATATTGTGAGGAGATGCAGAGAGAAGGAAGCTGGTAAGGCAGAAAGGAGAGAGCTGTCTGCCAGCTGTTTGATAGACTGTGTTGATATCTCATGTATGGATGCATTGCTGGCTGGGACCAGCCGACAGGCCCACAGTGACATTCCGACGCTCATTAGATAGTAGGCAGAACATATCCATGGCTGTCCCCACCACCGCTTGCCTCCCCAAAGGGATGGCTGTTATCTCTGGGTGTTAGATGAAAACAGGAGGAGGGGTGGAGTTGCTGAGGAGAGGTAGCTGAGAAAGAATGCCGTTTACAGTGTGGAAATTGTACATGTACATTTGTACATGTGCATATTGCTGTGCCCAATATTGTTGTGTCTCCATCAGCCAAAGTATGCTTATTTTTGTACGCCTGTGAAAAAACAGGAAAGCAGTGTGTAGTCGGGGGATTGCTGTTTAGCACACCCCTGCTGATGCTTTTGAAGGTAGCTGTCAGCACTACATTACATGGCATTAAGAGAGGTGGACCTTAGAGATGGGCCGCATAGGGGGAGAGAAAAGCCCCCCAGGCTACGTTTCACTAATGTCCTGATGCCAGGTGATACACAGCCTCACCGCAGAATTATCACATCATTAGCACTTCCCCCACAGTTTTCAATATCTAGACAACCAGATATTGCTTTGTATAAACAAAAAGAAAGGGGCCACACCCAGAAGCCCTCCCTTCCCCCAACGCACTGACACCCCGTCTCCAATCCTTCCTAGGAACAAGAATATGAATCAAACTCATCAGAAGTCCAAGTGACACAGTTTAGAAGCATCATTTCTGCTGCTATTACAGTGTGTGTGTGTGTGTGTGTGAATCACTGTCAATGAGGTGTTTCTCTGTTTGTTGGGATGATGATGTTGTTGACTGCGGTGAAGGTTGGGTGTAATGGGATGGAAGAGACTCATTTATAATACAGCCATGTTTTGGCGTGTGTGCTTTCTTGCTCAATTGCGTGAAGAGAAAACTGACAGTGACTTTGTATGACAGTCCGTTTCTTGTCCTGGATTAGTGTTTATTCCATAAAGGTGTTTCCAATAAAGACTCTCCCTTGTCCTGCTGCAAGTAACTGTCAAACCCGTGTTCAAGCTCAGGCCCATGTATAGGTATGCAACTTCAATCCTCAGGTTGATTGGGGTGTATAAGTTCAGATGCAGCTGTGATACTGCAAACATCATACTTTGACAAACAACAATAACAAAAAAAAAAAACAATAAAATACTTGTGTTGTTCTGAGTAGTTTCTACAAGCAAACCAACTACATTATTTAACTATATGTCTTGCAATATTTATGAAAATGGAATATTAACCAAATCCAATTATCTGCAGATTACTAAGACATGTTAAAGCAAATGCTTTTTATAATAATTTAATTGTGTCTACAACTAATTAGATTAATTTGATTAGAAATATGTTTGAGTACAAAGAACATCCAACCATCTATTATCTACTGCTTATTTTCTGAATGGGGTCATGGGGAGCTGGAGCCAATCCCAGCTGACATCAGGCGAGAAGCGGGGTACACCCTGGACAGTCAGTACAAAGAACATTCCAGTGGATTTACATACCCTCTGGTCAACATGCCCCTTGTCTGAGTTTTTAAAGATGCATTTCTCACTCACATTCTATTAACATTGTTTTTAAAAAAAGGAGATACTTTAAAAAACTCTTAAACAAAAATGTTAATGTTGTGAAAGTAGCTTAGCAAGCTGTAACAAATGAATCATTTTTAAGACTACACTTGAGTAGTTTTGGCCTTTAACATTAAAGAGACATTTTAAATATTCAGACAGTTTGCTCTTAATATGAGCCAACAATCCTGCTTCCTGTGATGCTGATCATTGATGTGTGCTTTGAGAAACTACCTGCTTGGAGATGCCTACAGCTTTCAAATGTCAGATTTTGTTGAAAGAAATGTTCCAGCAGGTTGCACCTCTCATATATTTTCCTATATATCCACATCATGTTTCACATTTTGTAATGTGTCATAGTTAATGAACTGGATTTCTTTCTTTCTCATTGATCTACACACAGCCACCCTGCTTCTGCCAGTTGTCTTTGCTTGACTCTTGACACAAGCCAAATAGACTGAATGGATTTAATAGACATAATTTTGCAGGCACACATTTGTCTTTATAAGACATCGTATTTGATTTATCACATGAAGTGAAGACCAAGTGATGAGCCTGAGAAAGGAATGGAGGACAATTTCTGCAGCATTTAAACCTCCTGAAAATACAACAGCATCTTTAAATCTAAAATAGAAGAAGTTTGCAAATAGCAACCAAATTCAGTGATCTGTCTGATGAATAATTTGTGATGGATGGCTTTGCTCAGACAGATAGCCCACAAGCTAATGTTTAATATGAATGAGGTCCAGAGTCCCTTTGTGGAGACGGTAGATGTGCCTTTGACACATAATTTGCCAACAGGCACATTAATAAAATGCAAATCATGAGAAGGAAAATCTTCTCATCTGATTTAACAAGGGTTTTTTCCATCAGCAGTACATTTGGAGTAGCAGACCATCATCAAAATCATCCTTACAGCCAAATTAGCTGATGTATTAGTTTTATTTAACAGACAGGTGAGTTGTCATCAGGGTTGTTGGATGCAACAAAAATTGTAATAATACTCAGGATGTCAGACATGACCTGAAACATATTGCAAAGTAAATAGAAAGAAACATCTGGAAAAGTTTTTTTTTTATTCTTTTAAAAAATTTACCAAATATCCAAAACATTTGCCTTTGCTTTGCCAACGAATAAATCTGATTTAATTTAAAACATAAATACTGTAGGTAGAAACAACCTTTTGCCTGTTATGACTAGGTTCAAGGTAGCTTTACTCATATTACTTTGTGTAGAAAATAATACCAACCCACCAGCAGCCTTTCACCTTTTTGTGAGAGTTATACACTCCCTGTCTTTTATTCAAAACAGCACTGTTGTATCCGTGGCTTAAGACGTTTAGCTCATAATAATTCCTGTGGCTCCCGTGCCAGTTGTGGCTATACAGAGTCATTCTGTAAGTGATGGGAAATAACACACTCCAAAGTTCAGCTTAAGCTAATATGAAGCTTTTAAAGCTTGAGCCACACAGATCAGTTGGGTTTTTCGAAGTTAAAGACCTCTTAGTCTAAAATTCCCTCTTTGTACTTCCACAAAGAGCATTTTCTTGCAGAGACACAGTAGAGGTGTAATTGCACAAAAGTGAGAATTTAGTCCTGAAAGAGTCTGAAGAAAAACATTCCCTTTGCACAAGCCTACTAGTTTCACATACACTATTAAATGTTTAAACATCACAAAGATGGACAACTTTTGTACTCTTTAGTTAAGGTTAAGTTCTAAACAAGCATTTATATAATATCCCCATGTCCATTTAGGATTCTAATTTCACTTTCTCTTGTAATGAGTGATAATATAACCAAAATCTTTAAGCAACAAGTCACTTGTTGTTTTGAAAATGTTATTGTACACTTTTTTGTATACTTTTATCTACACATTAGTTTTTGTGGTATTTTTATTCATATAAAAAAATGATGTTTCCAAATCTTTTGACTGACATAATCCCCAACTCCCTGTAGTCAAAGTCATTTTTACTTGCTGCATTTTGAGGCAAACCTGATCCTATGCTCCACACAGCAGCCTGAGTGGCCATGGAGAGAAAGAGATTTCTATCCCCTCGGGCCAGTTATACAGTTGGGTGGCTGGAAGGCTGTCATTAGCTCTCTGTATGTGTGAATGTCAGACAGGCGGTCACTGAGGAGGCGATCTCAGAATTGGGGAGAAATTGCTGGCCCAAGCAGTCCTGGAGGTGCCCTTGTCTCAGTTTAGTATTTGTTCCAGAAGAGCAGACTCACAGCGGGGTGGTGGGGGCTGATTCGCAAATGCAAATAGCATGTATGCGATGTAACACAGGTCTACAGGTCTAAATCATTGCCATGCCCGAACTCAGCTTAAGATTTTCGACTGCTTTCAGGAATTAATGCAAATGAACCTGTCTTGTATAATTTGGTGTGCATTATAAATATTTTCTAATGTTACTGACATCAGTAACAAAAAGCTGCGTGAAGTAGAAAAATGATTGCAAAACTCTGGCAACAATGGCTGTTTCAGTTTACTGTAGCAAGGGTATGGAAAATAAATATGTACCATACTCATACATACGAGTACCAACACATCATTGAAAAACTATTGCTTTTTGAAGATCTAGTCTTCACCATGTGTGTCAAACTCCAGTCCTCGAGGGCCGGTAGCAAGCAGGTTTTGTTGTTTCCCTGCACTAACTCTGATGCAAATCAAATGGATCCAACAGATTCTTGTCATCAATCATCATTAATTTCATTTTGTTGTGTTGGAGCATGGACACAATCTGCTGGATACCGGCTCTCGAGGACTGGAGTTTGACACCCCTGGAGGCTATAATAATAACTGTAGATTAATTATACACTTATTTATACACTTACACTATACACTTAGATTGCATATTTCAGGCTACAAATTGTGTCATCAACGCTGCAGAACATAGAGAATAAAGTCCACTTTTGTCCTCAATAGTCTGGTCTGAACTCTGAGCCTACTTGTTCAGATATAGTCCTGTCCCTTTTTGTGTCTCCTTGTGTCCTTCTGTTATCAGATGTGTCTGTCTTTTTAATGACACGACTCCTCATGCTTTTAAATGGCCCCCTAGGGATAAATAAAGTATCATCTGCTACTGAAAACATACTGCACTTCAGTAGCAGATGATACTGAAACAAAACCATTCCTATTACATCAGCAAAGGTCCAGTTAAAACTAGTCCTGGAAAACATTTGGTCTGCAATAACTTCTTTTTTATTAATATTTTATTATGTAAACTTTCTTTAGGCAAAACTGTTAGAATTTTAGGGCGTTCGACATCTCTTTTAGTTGTCTAAAAGCTGCTTGCATCTATCTGATGATAGCTCTGATGATCAGTATCTCAGTTTTGGGCACTTTTCTAAGATGTTTAGTGGGACCTAAGCCAGAACATATTGCTTGCATGTTTAAATCAGCTCATATTTTCCTTTTCAAAAATGATTTTTACTGTTTCAAGTCATTGTCATGTCAATATTTTAAACTTATTATTATGAAACTGGATAATAGTTTGTTGCACTGCATTGCTAGTGGTCTATTTTAGTACATTTTTAATGCATTCAGTGCCTCCAGCATCCAAGGCAGAAAGTGGCCATACACCACAGTTCAACCATGTTTCATAGGGCATCAATCCTCTGTCCTGGTTCACAAGGGCTGGTGTCCTGCTGGTTTTAAACAACACACTAGAGTCAAAACAACAAGTAATTAGCAAATCTGAGTCAGATATGTTGCAGCTTACTCATGTGTTGAAACCTCTTAAGGACCAGATTTGAGGATCCATGCTGCAGGGTGTTTTGTTAAACTCTGTGGGGGAGACTCAGTCTTGTGCTGTGTTTGTAAGCATTTTTAATGCATTTTTTTCTGTCAATTGTAGTGACTAGATCAGCCTGAAAGCCTTTTTCTCCCTACAACCCACAATAGCTCTTATTAACTTTTCTCATTAAGGTTTTTAAATGTCAAATATAATCTGAAGAGTTTTATGAATGCCCATTTTCATTGTTGTATAATTCCCAACAAATGCTGTTGATTTACACAACAAAATATTTGATATTGGGGGAATTTTACTAACATAAATTGCAATGTAAGTAGAAAACTACATTTAGATTGCCATAATGTGCAGGCGATATACAGCGATACAATGACAAATATTTGGAGATTGTTTCTTAAAGCCTTGTGTGGATGTGCTTCTTTTGCTGTAATCCACCTGACTCCATGTAATCTTAATGTCTACTGTATGTTTGGTAAGCGTGTAATGATACACATTTCCATATTCAGATTCTTCTGTAAGGAAACAGAAATGGTATTAAAAGAAAATAGTACGGCGTGGTTTTCTTTTTTGTTATGGGTTTCATTCTAAATGTAATTAAACGTTTTCCAGTTTACTCCAGAGTTAAGCAGTTTTATGTTTAGTATTTGATCCCTTACTGTTTCAAACCATGATCCTAAAACCAAGGTATATACCGATCTGTGCTTCCTGTTACACCCTTTTTTTTTTAACTTGCAAATTACCCAAAATGTCTGTGGTAATTGCATCTGTGTGTCTTGTAGTCTACACCTGTTTTGCAGCTGCATGTGTGATTGTTGACAGTAATGATGGCTTGGGAGTTTGCTGCTGATGGGGAGTTTATCATCACTCTAATCCCAATAGAGACACATTTTTTGACTACCCAATCTCCCTCTGTACTAAGTCTATCAAATTTAATGACCTGTATAAAATATACAGTTATTTTTCAAAATAGAAAACGTGCATCGTGAATTGCTGATTGCTGATTTTATCAGCTTGCTTAATCGAATCAATCTTGCCTCTGTGTTTTTTCCACATATCTCATGACTCACGTACCCTTAACTGGTAGAAAAAACATCTTATTGGTTAAATGTAGCCATAATGTAGGAGGTGTTGTTTTGATACTAGTATCCAGTGAGTGAAAGTCCTTAAATGACCATTCTCAATTATATTAGTAGCTTTGCCTTTAGGCACAATTTCCTCTAGAAAATAATGCATCTAGAAACTAAATATGCCATCACATACAGAGCATGAAGGATGAGAGATTTTTTTAAATTGATTTTCTGTAATCGTAGTTAGGTGTGATTAAGGTATGTCAGAAAAGGACTCTAGTAAAGCTGTGTTGTTCTAGGTTCTCACGCTGCTACATGGCACCTGCTCTAAATGCTGAATGTGTGAACTAGTAATTGCAACTCTTCCAATACAGGTCAATGAAAATTCAGTGATTGAAGTGTGTGTGTTTGTGTGTGGGGTTGGGGGGGTCAGTTATGCGCATACTGGTGGTCAGACAAAATAAGACCATTAGATCCTTAAAGATTAAAGGTGAAGCTGGAGGATGGATATCATAGCCTCAGTATAGCTATTAAAACACAATAAGCCCAAGAGATAAGATTATTCTGTAGCCCAAAGCTGCGTATCCTAGGAATACGATCGAGCCTGAGGCTTTTAAAGATCTCATGTCAGCCACTAAAACTCTGCACCATTTCCTTCACAATCAGGTGGTTCTCATAGCCTCCAAACAGCTTAAATAGAGGACGACAGCTATGTTACTGCATTGAAAATTTGCTGATTAGAATTCAATGCTCCAGATAATCATTTTCCAGCTACTTTGTGTCAGTGTATTACATCAGAGAGGTTGTTAGGAGCAGGTGGCTGCCCCATCTAGGAGCCTGCCAATAGATAATCGACCAAAGGCCCCCTCAGCAGGGCCACATTGATTTGGCACAAGGAAAAGCTGTGTGGCACATTGCGGCATAAGCTTATCTGCTGGTCTTTCATATATATTTGTAAGGCATTCAGAGGTGCTGCTTTAGCTGTCCTAATCATGATTCTTGAGATCACGTGCTTCATATCACAGTGTACACCTAACTAAACAACCTGAGGCCGCCCCCATTTAATCCCCAAATTACCATTTGAAATAACCCTTTGACCTTTAAATGTAAAGAGTGGAGATGAAAGTCATCCACTTATAGGTCAAGGGATCAAGGCTCTACCAAATTGTAGAACAGGCTAGCTGGAGTTCACTTGGACCTCACCATCCCCCCTGCCTCATCAGCGTTCTGTCTGTATGGGCACCGCCCCGACACCTGCTCCTACCGGGCTTATTTTGCCCAAGATTGAGATGTCATGGTACTCTTTGTTCCCTCATGGTGTGGTAATTTACTCACCAGTGTAAATGATCAAATTGGAAGATTTTTTTTTTAAATAAAGCTACAAAAATCTAATAATAAATAATAAGACTAATAAATAAAAGAAACATATCTGAAGCCCTAACTGGAATGGTAACAAAACTATTTTCTTTGAGTTTCTGAAATTATATGCAACAGTGTCTCTATTGGTAACTAAGCAGATTTTGCCAGTTGAAGCAGATTATTGCCAGGCAGAGCTCCTGTTGCAGTCGTTCAACCATCTGTCTCACCTCCGTCAATGACACTGGGACCATACCCAAATGATGATGCAAAATTAATTAAACTCTTCTCTGTGCATTTTTCAAGGTCCAAATTTAGAGAACATGCTTGGTTTAGCTGGAATTGTCAAAAAAACAGAGTCATTGATGGGTATAACAGCCTCATCATAAAAAGGTGACAGCTTCCACAGTGTGTGCACTGAGAGTACAACAACAGATTGGAATCCTGCTCTTCATTACAGCATGGTTTTATTATTTACTATATATGCATTCATTATTTTAAGCATTTCATATTCAGTTCTTCATTGCAGTGGGTTAATTGGTTACTCTCACCAGCTGGTACTAATGTTACTACACAGAGGAAAACCTGCCGTGCTAGCTTCCCGGAGTGCTTAAGTGTGCCAGGGCATCTTACACGCAGCCCATAGCTGGAAATGAACCCTTTGATGTGATTGCTTCTGAGAAACGTCATAATTTATTGATGTTTCCATTAAAGTAGCATAGACGTCAGCTGGAAAGGAAGGGGGGTACAAACTAATGGCACACATTTTACAGAAAAGATTCTGTCTCATTGACTCTGATGTCACTATTCTGAGTCTGAGTACTTCTCCATGAAGTACTCAGACTCATAAAGACCGACAAGAACCCAAAGGCAAAGGGTTTATTATTCTGATTAAATATTTTTTATGTAATTATCTAGTGTACCTTAATTATTCTCAACTTTATGATCACAAGTCCAAACAAACAGTTTGAACTAAACAGATTGAAATACTAATATCATAGAAAATTGATTTGTTACAGGACCAACCTGTTAGAATAGTACTAAAATATTTGATAAGTGTCTTCTGCTGCTCCACTGAAGACACTTCATTATTGAGTCACTATGTTACATAGAGGGTACGCTGTGTTGTCGTGTTTAGCATCTGATGCAACACTATTCTTTGCACAGTCCAAGGGGCCCAGAGAAGTCCTCAGCACAGACACAGACTCTTTAACAGTTTCTTTAGTCTCTATGAGTCTCTGGCTCTGAAGCTGCTGCCTCAATAGATGTCTGTAAAGGAGAGTGCATTCATTACCACTGGCAAAACGCAACATCTAGCAAAAACTTGTAATGATCCAAGCATTCCTAAGAGGTGGAGTTTTTGTGTAAATATTTCTCATGGATAAATAATTCTTTTGTAAAAAATGATGTTTATAATATTGAAAGAATAGTTGGATGCAGAAGAAATGTGTCCACAAACCACTGCATAAGTATAAGCAATAGCTAAAGCATGGCAAATTAAGTTCTGCCACCAGCAGTGTTACAGCTATAGCATATATTAAAAGCAAATATCCAAATGTTATAATTATATTTTTCAGATCACTAAAAAGTTTAGTATGTTTGATGCTTGTTTTTGTTTGGATTTGTGAATCAAGTGTATGTGGATTTATGTTACGGCCAGTCAACTTCCAATATACAATGTATAATATGTATATACAATAGTTTTAATACATCAAATTCCACTGTGGGGAGAATTTTAATGAATCATCTGGAGTATCAAATGATTGTTGGATTCTCCTTGCTCCTTTTTTTATGCTCCTTGAAAGGAGGTGTTGCCATCCGCAGAGAGCGATATGCTGACTACACAGGGAAAGGCAGTATTCTTTGCAGAGTATCATTTATATGCATGGATAAGGAGAGTTATGTGACCCAATTTAAAGGACAGAATGTAAGAACAACTCTAAAAAAGGAATAATAATTTCCACAATATCTTCCCAGGAGATACATTTTGGTGCAAAAACATGATTTAAATGCAGTGTACAGAAAAATCATGCATTCTCATTACATTACCAATCAGTTGATTAAATGGCTATTCGTAGGTAAACTGTAAATATTATTGGGCAGCATGGTGGCGCAGTGGTTAGGGCTGTGGTCTCACAGCAAGAAGGTTGCTGGTTCGCTATGGTTATGGTTAAAATGACTGCTTATCATATGTAAGTCGCTTTGGATAAAAGCATCCACCAAATGACTGTATAGTATAGTATTATAAAGCATTAATCATGTACAATATTAACTCTATTAATGACTGTATTCTATGATTAACAAAGTTAATATTTATTTGATTTAAAGCAGGGAATCATTAAAATAGATTTTTTTTATCTGTCTTTATAAGCAGCGCAAATGTGTCAACATGTTTTACTCCATAATGCCAAATATCTAAGGGATTTTAGAAAACAATTGACTTGGTAGGAAAAATGCGATTTAAATAATATCTTTAATTTCTGTTCTCACCCTAGGGTCCTCAAGGGAAGTGAAAGCTCCTGCTGAGGTCTCAGAACAAATGGTTCAGAAGCTTAAAGGCAAGAATGAGTTTACTGTTCTGGCGACACTCAAACAGGATCATCTCAACTCGGGAGTCATCCTCTCTATCCATCACTCTGAACACAGGTATGATCAGCACATGCCATCATAGTATCACATGCTTTAGTGCACACAGACTAATAGTATGACCAAGCTGCAGATACAAACACAAAACTTTTAATATCGCATAAGAGAAGGCTTTGAGGAAAAAACTTACAGAGCATAAGTAATATATTTCTACTTTGTCTTTTATTTGTCATTTCAGCGCACTATATTCTTTTATCTCATAAGTGTTTAAAGATTTTTCCACAGTAGTTGAATATGCAAAGCAAATCCCACTAAATGTCAGTGTATCATTCACAGTCTATCAAAGACAGAAGTGTGAACTCTGTAATTGTAAGTTAAAAACTGATGAGACCTGATCTGGAGTTGGTATGCTAATATTTTCATTAGTTTGTGGTAGCTGAGCTATTGGATGATCAGAACAGCAATCTGAGTTTCACATAATGCACTGATTGAACAGTTTGTACATTAAAGTCAGTCCTGAGAAAGGAGCTCACAGGGATGTTAATGACTTTCCCCACTACTGATTAGCTTTCTCAGCCATTCATATGCTACAAAGCAGCACTGCATGATTTCATTTGGAAATATGACAAGGACTAATTCAACATCAAACGTGTAAGCGACTGCATTTATAGAGGCAGGATTAATGTACATGCATGGCTAGGGGAGAGTAAATCTATTAGATGTGGTTTGCAGATAAATCAATTCCATTGCTACACTTGCATGAGCATCTATTTTTCTTTTGAATAATGTTTCCAGCAAAGAACTCTACTTTAAATAAGTCTGCCTGTAAAAGCAGAGGTAGCGAGTGTGTACTGGCAGCTCTTTCCATTAGTGTCCCTCTGCTGGGTGAACCTCAGTGGTGTGGAGAAAAGGATTCTTTTTGAATACTAATACTCCATTGTAAAACAGTTAAACCACTACATGTGGGCTATTATTGTGTGTTTCTGATGTTCTGCTTACAAGCCATATAGTCTGGTTGCTAATGTGATTAAATTCTATATAGTGTTATGCTTCTGAAAGACAAATGATTTCCTTCCATAGATTTTTGGAGCTTGAGAGCAGTGGACAGCGCAGTGAGGTGCGTCTTCATTATCGCACCAAAAGCCAACAAGACCACACTGAAGTGTTCCCTTACAGCCTGGCTGACAACCAGTGGCACAAGGTCTCTGTTGCCATCAGCGCCTCTCATGTCATATTGCACGTGGACTGCAACAGGTATGTTATATGGTGTTTCTTTGTTAGCATATACAGTGTATTTCTTAGACAATGAAGAAGCCCTTCACTTTCAGAATGTATTGATGTATCTAATATACAAAAATTATGTTTACTCCTGTAGTCGCTTTATTAAGTAGTTTACATATGTTATGATACAAGTTGGTTAGCATTCTTTGTTCAAGTGCAACAATGTCCTGTTCTTGTTGCCCTTTCATAAGCAGCTCTTGGTCCACCAAAATCACAATGGCTAGGGGTTCATTGATCAGAGGAATATGTTGCTTGTGTTTTGCTCTGGTAAATAATAATAATAATAATAACAACAACAACAACAACAACAATAATAATAATAATAATAATAATAATAATTATTATTATTATTATAGGCCCTGGATGGACTGGCGACCTGTTCAGGGTGTACCCCGCCTCTCGCCCGTAGGCAGCTGGGATTGGCT
>JBAMHV010000010.1:13529365-13540016 GCA_037177535.1 Pseudomugil gertrudae
TATAATATAATATAATATAATATAATATAATATAATATAATATAATATAATATAATATAATATAATATAAAATAATATAATATAATAATAATAATAATAAAAAGTTCAGATGGACATTCTGGTAGTGGATAAAGGCTAAAAAGGCACAAGTGATAGATGTAGGAATGTCAAATAACAAAAACATTAAGCAGAAACAAGAAGCTTAAAAATGCAGGAAGGTAACATATTGCAGCAGTAATATCAGAGATCTCAGTACAGAAGCCCTTCAGGAACTAAGATACTGTATGGAACCCTCAACCTGTCAGGCTTCTGATACAGGTCGATAAACTGGTAAACTGAGATTAACAGCTGAAATCGTTATTACAGCTGCATTGGTACATCCACACTGAATTCATTCAGGAAAATTAAGCCAATATAATTTCCAAGCTGACAGTAAGAATAATATTAGGGACTTAGGCATCAAAGGGATTCTGGTTCAGTATGCACCAGCAGATCTTCTGTACGGTGGGAAAGAAGTACAAAATAATTTTACCGGTACATGGACTGAAATACATTTATATTTTTGCAATGCACCTTTACTATTTAATATTAGAAACTATGTTTACACGTACAAAACAAAAATATAATGCTAAAACTTTTACCAAGAGCAAAACAACTTTTTATTTCAGAAAAAAAAAACTACTGCATTAAATGTGAAACACTTTTACAATCCTTGATACAAACTGTGTGCAAATAAAACACTTTTGCAAAGTTCTGAAATCAGTATCAGACAAAGCACCTTTACACTAACAGGTAACACTTTTAAAATGTTTGGGGCATTTTTACACCTTGCAAAACACTTTTATGAGTTTACTAAAACACTTTCTCTGAGGAAGTTATCCTGAAGTTATACCTGATCATCTGCTAGAAGCTGATTACATCATCACAGCAAGTTAATACCATGTTTCTCAATTTCTCTGTCTTTGTTGTGCTGCTGTTCTCCTCTGTATAAAACCTACAATACAAGCAAACACAAGTGACAGTATGCCTATATCAACAAAGAAAGTTTGTTTTAGTGACTCGTTAGTCCTTTATCGGGTTAAAACAGCTGCTGAAATCAGAACAAAATATTCAGGAATGTGACTGTTTCACTGTATTAGTATTTGTGTATCTTATAATGTTCATTACAGATTACAGTACATTTCTTGTCAATTAAATGTAGAATCTTTATTGATGTGATCTGATTTCATTCAAGACTCATGTTTTACAGATGAATGGCTAGTAACACCTAAGATTGTTTATTAACTTATGAACAATTATGATTGTTTTGAGAATCATATACAGATTACTGGCCAGCTACTTACTTACATCCATTTCAAAAAATTTAGGTTAAATTAAGCCTACGAATAGGATGCAGTGTATTCAGAACTTTCTAAAGGTGTTCCACGATTTATAAGGTTGTTTTTTTTCTGAAATGGAAATTTCTTAAAACAGTTTCCTTCTGGTAAAAGGGTTGCAGCAGTGCAATTCCATTACAACAATGTAAAAACACATGTAAAATACATGTAAGACATGTAAAAACTGTTTTTGTTTATGTCATGTTTTTGTACTTCCTGGCCACCGTACTTCTGTGTTAGCTGTTCATGGCATTTAACACAATAGCTATTGCCAATTTGTGTGAGGTTTTGAGAAATCACAGGCTTGTAAACCTCAACCAGGCTGATAAAGCATCATGTCACACCTGCATCAGCGAGCAGCTATAATGGGTCACTTGGAATCAGGAGACCCTAATTTATTGTCCTTTAAATCAGTTTAATGTGCACTGTAGGCTTTTTTATTATAGCTGACAGCTTACCATTTAATAACTATTAGAAAAAAAAGAGTAGTAGTTATTAAATGTTACTTAATCAGTTGGGTTGTTTTGCAATCCAAGTTTATGGGACTCTATTCACTTTACTGTGACTTCCTCAGTTTGTCCTCAGTTAGCTGTCTCTTTTGTCATATGAAGGTTAAGCAAACCTTGGATAAACTTGCATTATATGCACTTGCTGCTGTATTGGGTTGACTTAAATGTGACTGTTTGTGAGTGACTCTCCTTGGCACAATAAAAGAAGCAGACGGTGTCACCACGTGCACTGCAGAAAGCATGTGGCCATCTATACTTTCCTTGGGGAATAAGTTAACAGGCAGGGCAGGAGCAGGGTGGGACCTGCAGGATGGAGCAAAAAATCATGCATATTGTTTCTTTGTTGTGTTTAATTTTTTATTTTAAGCTGTTTTGACCCCACCCCGTATGTATTTTTCAGGATCTATGAGCGGGTGGTGGAAGCCCCCTTCATGGACATACCTGAGTATACTTCCTTCTGGCTTGGACAGAGAAATGCTGCCCATGGCTTCTTCAAGGTTAATGCTGCATTACAAACTTCTAAATTATAACTGATACCTGTCCTGATTTGTCATATTAGAAGGTGAAATATGATTCTGAACAGCAAAAGCTCTATCTTTTCACCCCCTGTGCTCTAAGTTTTTATCAAGTCTTTGCCTTTGTTTGTCTTGTTTGGTTTTTTTTTATTATAGCTGTTGGGTTTAATTGCATGCATATCTCTAGGCTTACCATTTTAATTTAAGAGCTGCTTTGCCAGGGAATAGACTTTTATTTTCTATTTTTTTTATTTATTTTTTGTCATTGTTGGCTCCTTTTCCTTTCGTCTGCAGCTAAGCTCAGTACAATTATCTCGGCTACCCCAGAACCCTGATTTTGGAGGCATCATTAAACAGCCTCTGGACTATGCTTATTTAATGTGGTCTACAGTATTGCTCATAAGGTAGATCCAGAGAAACATACACAGTACATCCCCTGTTTCAGAATCCAATGCATTTCAGAATTCCTTACCTGGGGTGGGGGGGATGTGTCTCGGCCAAAATGCCAGCTTATCTGCAGCTGTTACTATTTTAATCAGTCAGCCTGTGACTAATTCCTCTTTTGATGTCACAGTGTTTTGGTATGGGTGAATCTGTTGGTACTCTGCACATTGTGAGCTGGCGTTTGCATTTTATCTATGTTAATTGGTTGATGAAAGAAGCTCTGGAGGCCAACTGCTGACGCTGTCATGAGGCATCATCCCTCCTCACCACTCGGTGTAGCCTTGATTGGTTGCTGGGATAGCACACCTTATTTTCAAAAATGACTCATTAAATATTTTAACTTTTGATGGAGGAAATGGTGCATTTAAGTGAAAGATCTAACTTTCCCTAATTGTTAAATAGCTTATACGTGTGATATTTTCATATTATTATATCCAACGCCTCTATGTTTTACACAACCACTATGCATTTGGTGTGTTAATGTAAACTGTTGGTGTGACACACTGGTGTGATAAAACTGTGACTTTATACAAATAAAAGTAATATTAGAGCATCCATATGCTTTTTCTGTTACTTTTATGGGACTGCTTGATTTAAGAGTGAAGCACATTATAAAAAGGAGTAACTAATGTGTGAATCACTTCCTTTGTTGTCAGTCCTCTGGCAGTTTACATTACCTAAAAGGCTGTGGTAGGAGACACATTAAAATTAAACAATTGTTTCCCGTGTTAAATGCTCTTTTCACATCTAACTTCATTATAGCCTAAAATGTGGTAATTTTATTTCTTTAACTTTATATAAATCTTAATTTTTCTGTTGAGTTCTCAGAAGAATAACTTTGGAGGACGATTTCCATAAATGTAACTAACTGACTTCTCTTTTCCTGTCTGCATCATGTTTTGCTCTCATCCACTTTCAAGTTGTCCAATAAATTCTGAGGGATATCTTATTGCTAAACCTTGTTCACACATTCAGTTTCACTTGCAAATTTGTCACATTGTTGAGGTAAACCCTCCAACTCTGTGTGACTGTGACTTCAGCTTCATGGAAATATATGATGCAGCATTAATCACAGTTCAAATGAAGTTGACTGCAGTCTCACAGTGTGAAATTTGTTCAGTGACTGCAAATAAATGTTAGTTTTATGGTTTCATTACAAGTTTGATAGACATGACTCCTGCCTGCTTCCATTTCGGCACTTTAGTGTGAAAAATCAGTGTGTCATTTCCGCAGGATTTTAAATTTATGGCCGGTAAATTGAAGTGGCAAGACAATTTAAAAAACAATTTCTTCTAAGTTGCACCGCTCCACTTCTATAAAGGTAATAAATGTTGGTAAGGAGTGAAACTGGCCAGGTTACCATGGCAACAGAGTATATGCATGTATGTGTGTATGTCCACCAGTGTTTGGGATTTGGACGTAGGACAAAAGGTTATCAATTTTGACTTACGTCTCAAATTGAATCTGTATTTCCTGGTTGTGCTTATCAAAAAACACTGGGAGGAAAAAACATCCATGTAACTTTCACGTCACTGGTGCAACTTCCAGCTGGTGTTCTCATATGAGATAATTTATTATAACAACAGTCTAGGAGACAAGTGACCATACAACCAGTCTTGTGATTAAAACCACAGGCTTTCAGCAATGACTACACTAAACAGGTGTTTTTAATATATGCATTCAGTATAATTGTTATGGGAACCTCATTATCTCAAATGGCATACTTAAACATCTCTGCCCATCTGGAATCTTGTGTATTTATCACACATTAACTTCCTCCATCTTATTCGTTTTGTCTGTCAGTGTGTTGTGTGGTATTGTTCTCTTTGATTCAAACTGTTGTTGCATCTGTGTGAGCAGGGTGTGATGCAGGATGTGGAGATCCTGGTGATGCCGCAGGGTTACATTTCACAGTGCCCAGATCTGAACAGAAGTGAGTCTCTCTTCCTCAACATTACGAACACTTAGCTGCTCTTACTGTTTATTTTCTTTCATTTGTTTCTATAATTTCTTTTAATTTTAAATAAAAATTTTGCATTTTGGATATTGATACCTGTTGCATCTTCAAATCAGAATTTAATATTTTATTCCATTATCCAGCTCAAGATGTAATATGAATGATGTGATTTTGATGATTGCAGTTACATTTATTATATATATATATATTATGGTATTTTCTTGTGGCAGGAATTTCAGTGTATGCATATTTTGTCACCTTGCAATGAGTTTTAATAGATAATTATTGAGACTTTTTGTTATGCCAGGAGGCTGTAGTAGCTCATGTTGAAAAACAAAGAAGCTATTTTCGTGACTGGCCAAAACTTCTCACGGTTCACCATGCTTCTAGTAAGCAACTGAAGACTTACATACAATGATGTTCTCTTGGAAAACAGGACACCAGTGAACATGCAAAAGGAAACAATAGACAATAATGAGAGAAGTTAAAGAGAAATGGCAGAATACTGCTGATTATTTCTATTTTAGATCATTAAATAGAAGGGATCGACTGTATTAGTTATAACTACCTGATTTACTTTTCAGTTATCACAAGGTGTTTGTACGTGTGCTAAAATGATATGCATTCTGTGTTGCGTTTCAGCTTGTCCAACCTGTAATGATTTCCATGGACTTGTTCAGAAAATCATGGAACTACAGGATATCCTTGCAAAAACATCCAGCAAGGTAAAAACAACGTGATACTCTCAATAGTTAAGTATTACTCCCTGCAAAACTGAAAATAATTCCAGTCATTTGTTGATATTCTGTGAATTGAATGAGTTCAGTGCACAGGGCTGCATGGTGGCGCAGTGGTTAGCGCTGTGGCCTCACACCAAGAAGCCCGGTTGTCCAGTGGCCTTTCTGTAGTTTGCATGTTCTTCCCATGTATGCGTGGGTTCTCTGGGTACTCCGGCTTCCTCCCACCCACAAGATGTGCATGTTAGGTTAATAGCTATGGTTATAATGACAAGCTATCATATGTAACTCGCTTTGGATAAAAGCGTCTGCCAAATGACTGTATAGTATAGAATAATAATCAGTGTAATTGGTTATTGCAACAGGCTGTAAGATAAATGAGGCTTCCGATGCAGAGGTTATGAGTTTTAAAGATGTTTTAATCAAATTAGGGATTGTTGTTATGTTTCTACAGTTTTTTTTTTGTTCTTGTTCTTTTTAGAAGTCTTTCTACTTGTGAATATGCATACATTCTGACTTAATTCTTCACTCCCAGTTGCATTTCTTTCTTTCATTTGGTGGGGTTGGTTGCGTGAGCAGCTGTCCAGGGCAGAGGAGAAGATGAATGGGCTGGATGGCTGCTATTGTGAGCGAACCTGCAGCGTCAAGGGGGTCATCTACAGGGAGGATGAGGGCTGGACAGATGGCTGCAGGAATTGCACATGCACGGTGGGGATCACACATGAGTGATTAATAAAAAACAAGAAGGACCATTTCAATTTTAATTATGTGCATGTAAGTGTGTACATACAGTGAGTCCATAAATGTGTGTTTGTCATCCCTTGGTGACTCATATGTTTGCAGGCATTGGGTGTATAAATTATTACATATACAATATTTAATAATGTATAAATTATTCTTGTTAGAATAAAAAGCTTAGTTTGTGTGTGTGTGTATGAGAAATAGATATATTCTTTGCTATAATTGTGAGAGTTGCCTTTTGTTTTGTTCCATTGTAAATCAAGTGGGTGAATGTGGGGGTGTGTTTGAATGTAGTAGAGCAAAGTGTAGGACACCCATTGTTGAGAATTTGTATTGTTATTATTTTAGCATTATTTTAGAGGAAGGTTGCCCCAGTTACCCAAGATATATATTTTGTATTAACAATCTCCCATGTTTTGTGGATTAGACATATAAAGGGCTCTGTATTGCTTCATTTTGTCAAGGATTCAGTTAGAATTGCAAAAAGTGGGAACAATTACCAACAGAGGAACTAGAAACCACTGGAGAACCAGGACTTTTACCACATCAGAAAACAGATTTCATACTTTGTCAGTCTGCTCAGCTTTGCAACATGAACTAATTCAGTGCTACTGAACTGTTTCAACCAGCCAATGAGATTCCTTTGCGCTTCACTACTCAACATGCAAAAAAATAGGAAATCACATATCTCTCAATGCACTGCACCTAATTGCTCCTGACAGAAGATAATTATCACCAGAGATTTGTTCAACCCACTCACCCAATGAAACAGCTTTATTTAACCAGGAATGCTGTTTCACCACTCCTGGGCTGCAATTATGGAATTAGATGGGATATGTTCCCTGCCTTATGTGTAGCAATTAGCAGTGACCTTTAAAATTTAAAGGTGAAGCATTAAGATGTCATCAATTAAGGGGATCAGGTTCATAGATGTTGCTGTCACAGAGCTTTCATCTGTGGAAATGATGTTAATCAGGGCAGCAAGAAAGTACATTATATTTTAAAAGCAAAAGCTGCTGGAATTTATGCATTTACAGCAAAAATTATTTTATTTTAAAGGTTTGTGTACTTTTGAGAACTGTTATAATCACTTTTTTTTTTATCTAAAGCAGCATAGGTGCACTTTCAGGATTCAAGCTGTGGTCCGATCACATCATTGTAAACAATGCCATCCCAGAACAAAATCATTTAAATTAGATAAAAATCTCACACACAGAGATGTATTGATCTTTTTTAGTCTGACCTTATTGGTATAAGTAAGTATTGATACAACTTTATATTGTTGAATCAACATCTTTCTGTAACCTTCAAAAAGGAATTCACACATGACTGATGAGTAAATTTAATTAGACACACATAGTCACACTAAAATGATTTAGAAATAGCTTTTGAAAATATGTTTACAAATGATAGTATTTAGTAATGAATTCATATTTCAATTTACAATCCTTTTTCAATATTTAAATTTAAAATTTAAAAATGACAAAACACTTAGATAAATAATCTTTTGGTTGTAAATATTTCATTGTTAAGTTTGAAATTATGTGTAGCAGGGTTCCTACCAGAGAAAAATGGGAATATTATTTTTACTAGGAAACAGACATAGTAAGTTAATGATGAGGAGGTCAGCTGCCAATGAACAGACTGAACATTTATAAGAAATGTATATATTCATATACTGTAAATATCATGATCACAATTCTGCAATTCAAGGTTTATGTAAACAGATAGGAAGAATAATGGCAAAGAGAAGTGTTGTCTGATATGGAAGTCTTGATACTCTGAGAATGATCTATTAATCTAGATATCAAACTTCCTGTATCTGTAATCACTGTTTAAACCACATGTTTCTCTGACTTTACCAGAATGGCACAGTACAATGTGAAGCCATCTCCTGCCCTACTGCTTACTGCCCCTCCGGCACAGCGCCTGCCTACATGAAGGGTGCCTGCTGCAAAGAGTGCCAACGTGAGTGGAGGACTCTTAACCTCAGCAACCTTCCAACACTTCTGAAATCACAAGCACACACAAACATGCAGTCACGCAAAGCAGCCTTCACCATCACATCTAGAGCGCGGATAACGCCTCCACAAGGGCTGCCTGACAATTGACCAGGGCTCTGCTGTGTTGCTAAGCTACCTCCTAACATGTCCCTTGAGATGAGTTCATCCTTTTGCATATACATGGACCAATCAATTATTCACTAGCTGGCTTCAAAACACAGATGGCCACAAGTCACACAGACACAAGCCAGTAAATCTGAGATTGCTGCATGTGATGTAAAGTAGTTCCTATTTATGGTGTGACACGATGAAGCTGCAAGAAAAGTGAAGAGGAAAGAAATGTTAAAGGCCTGAAATGATTCATACACTTACATAGTCTTCATAAATGTCCATTTTTAACTTTTAGCATTGATGTGTTCTGGCTGGAGGGATAAATAATTCTGTTTCATCACATTGCTACACAGAGGGCCGGCATTTTTCCAAAAGACTTTGAGCTAAGCAATGAACTCTTAATAGCCTCGTTGCAGCTGCACTCTGCATCTCATGTTCTCTAAGTTTCACTCTAAATAAAAGTGGATTTCGGGCTGTGTTATCCGTCCTCACGCTGGTATTATTTTGACCGTAACTCAAATTAAAACAGACATTATATATATGTCTTTGGAAGGCAGAGAGAAAAGACATGTCAGATCAAAATCCAGCATGTGAATAACTTAAAGAAACCAATCACATCCTTTCAGAGTGATTTTGGTTACTTACATTTTCTACGTATTTAAGGTTACACACCGTTTAAAAGATAAAATAATGCAGCAAACTGTTTGTATTGGATTTCTGTGTAAATTTGACTCCCCATCTTGTGCTAACTGACTTAATTCGAGAACCCACTCATCACAAACTCCTACACACTTCTGCTGTTGCACTCCTGCTTCACTTGCAAGCAAAACATGGAAGGGATTGAACTCTTTATCAGAAAGAAACCATTAGTCTTTCAGATTCTAATCAACTCACGTCAGCATCATTTTCACAAACCCAGGGGTCAAGATGAAACAACAGGGGTTTTACACAGAACTCTATCTGTTGCTGTGCTACACAAATACAAACACATAGCAGGTAATACCCTTAAACTCAATACCCGAGTGCTCACTTATCTCAGTGCGGTAGACAAACACACATCTAATTACGCATGCTCTGGCTTTGGAGAGAAGAACAGCACAACTTTCCCTGCTGCAAAGATACAATTCGCTCTCCAAATTAAAGCCTTATCTCATAGTACAAGGCCTTGCAGGGGAGGAGTTCAGAGTCTGTTTTTTTTTTTAATTCTCTGTCAAGTAGAGCGTCAAATGGATGTTTCAGAAGTCTTCTGCTTTCATGAGGCACAGCTTTGTGATAAAGCCTGACCTGCTGTGTCAATCATTTCTCCTCCCCATATCAATCTGGATCTGCCCGACCCTAGCCGCTCATCAAACACACTATTCCTGCCCATGTGAATATTTTTTGAACACTCCAATCTCACCCCCTCCAGTTATACGAGGGAGCTTCTCTGGAGAGGCGAGGAGCATTTTCTCTCTACAAAATAATCATGTCATCACTTACTCTGTAACAGTACCTAATTGGGTTTGACATGGCTGATTTGACTCGACTTGCATTTACCTGAGGCCTTTAAAGGCTTAAAAAACCTCCTAATATTAAGCACAGTGTCACACGTATGTTTAAAAGCACTGATGAATAACTTTATAAAGTTTAATATTGAAATAACTAAACATGCCATGATGATAAACTGTTACACTTGATACAAATATCTAAGAAAATTCTTGATTTTTTTGTTTGTTAGATTTTTTTTTTTTATTTTAATCTTAATAATTCACCAAATGTTTTTTAGTTGGGGAAAGATCTGGACTGCAAATGGTCCAATTGAATACCAGGACTGTTGTAGGATGTACAGATACTGCATTTTGTTGTTTAGCCTTGTCTTGCTGAAAAATGCAACGACTTCCCTAAAAGGTGCATTAGTTGCCATACAACTTATATGTATTAATATAAATGAACTGGCAAATTAATAGATTGTGCAGAACTTGACATCAAGGCAATCAATTGGATTTGAATCAGATGTGTTCCTAAAGGAAAACATTCTAAACCTCCTTCCACTACTGGGTTTAATACAACTGATGCATACCTGGCATGCATGCAGTATGAACTTGAATGGTGATGTTTCATGAGAAAATTGTGACACTACTTTGATACAATTTCTCATTCAATTCTTCTCAACAGACTGTCCTCCATCTGCATTTCTCACATCCCACTCGACTGGTTTCATTCCTATCTTTCAGGCCGGACTCAGTTCATCCAAATTAAGTCCCTCAGTTCCCCTCCCT
>JBAMHV010000010.1:13545464-13556224 GCA_037177535.1 Pseudomugil gertrudae
TTCATTCATTCATTCATTCATTCATTCATTCATTCATTCATTCATTCATTCATTCATTCATTCATTCATTCATTTTCTATCCTATTTAAGCCAATCCAGAGTTGCAAGAGACTGGATTCTTTCCTAGCAATTAGCAGGCGAGAAGCAGAGTACACACTGGACAGCCGCCAGTTGTCTGTGTATTTTCCAGTTATCAGAGGAGTGTGTTTACTGCAGTTTACAAAATAAAATAAAATAAAGAATTGTTCATACTCACTCGAACATACTTGCGATGGGCCTATGGTAGATAATTTAGCACAAATCCAAAACATGACCACAATTAAGCAACTGTGGAAACAAAACGATACATTTATTTGATCACAGCAGGAGTCAGGTATTGGAAGAAAAGAAAGTAAAACATTTATTGGGTCTGAAATGATCCTAAAATATAGGTGTTTCAAACTGAACATCCATTTATGTTCATATCTTTAGGCAGCAGGAAGGTGAAGCACAAAGGCCCCCACAACCAAATAAATGTTTGGGTTTCTTTTTATCGCATAATCTGTTTATGATTGGTGATTGTAATCCTCTCATTATTAGTAACCATGACACGTAGCCTACTAACAGCTTTTCAGAATGCATTTTCAGAAACTAATGTTTGTCTCTTCAGTCAGCCGTTTAA
Organism: Pseudomugil gertrudae; assembly: GCA_037177535.1. Classification (NCBI taxonomy): domain Eukaryota; kingdom Metazoa; phylum Chordata; class Actinopteri; order Atheriniformes; family Pseudomugilidae; genus Pseudomugil; species Pseudomugil gertrudae. The sequence continues at coordinate 13,546,126 of JBAMHV010000010.1, forward strand.
TTTGTGATCTAAAAACATATCGAGGATCTTGAAGCTTGCATGTATTTCGAGTATCTATTTGTGGCACATGCCAGCCCTGATCAGCTGGGTCATCCATTACTGATCGCATGCAACGGTTCAGATGCCTCCATCATTGTTGTATGTATAAGTCAAACAGCATGTTATTAATTATTCCAGCCCTGCTCTTTGCACAAACAGTGTTTTTCTTGATTGCCACTTGAATATGCCATCTTTTTACATAACAGTACTGAAAGCAATCCTACACACCTCACTGAACAGTTCATCTGTTGTTGATGGTGAAACCTGCTCTCAGAGGTAAAATGTTCACATAAGAAATGAACTGTGCCCCAGCTGATTTTCTCATCTGGCATCTTTGCTATTTTTTTTCCCTCTGGATCATTAAAAAAATTATATCTTAATCATTATGCTATCCTGCCATAAAACATAGTAACTGCTCTCCTTTCTGTATCTTTCATGGTAATTAGCAAGCATGGCATCAAAGTTATTCAGATTCCCCTGCTTTTGACCCTGACAGCTGCCCTGTCGATACGCAGCCTTCTTGATCTTCCCTTTTCACAGCGAGCACTGTTATGGAGCATCTGTTAGTGAGTGCCTCGGTCCATTTAGTTATCATCTGTCCATGCACTCCTCTTTTAGATGTCTTCTGTCAACTTCATCAACACAAGTCTCAAGCATCAGCAGTGCGTTTTGTTGCTAGAAGGATGCTAAACAAAATAACATACCTGCAGTGGACTTTACGTCAGTTTACTGATAAAAGTAGCTGTCTAGGTGATTAGCCCAAGGGAATCTGCATAGTAACATATACTATTGCATTTCAGTTTGTAGGAAGTGGTTCTGTAGGGTGTAAGTCAATCAAATGACAAATGTAGGCCTCAATTTGTAACTGTGGAATCCTTAAAAACATCATTTAGTTTGGGTTTCAAATTGAGAAATAATGACTTAAACACAGCAATTAGATCCAATTCTGTATGCTTTATGTTGTTATGGAGGTTTGGACCCAAAAGCAGGCAGACTAGAGGCAGAAAGCAGAGTAAGGAAAACTTCTTTAATGGCAATACCAGATACCAACAAACTCAATGCACGCATGACCAGAACTAAAAACCAAAGGACCAAAGAGAACAAAATGAACCAGGTGAACAAAATAATCTAAATCAACACAGGTGCATAAACAAACAGGAAACACAAGTAGAACTACAAAATAAAGGCAGGAAACCAAGAACACAAAACCACAAACCCTTACATACTTTTAAGATTTTATTTAAAATTATTTTTAGTGGGTTTTATATAAACTGAATGTTATATAGTTTACTAGTATGAGGTACAAAATACAACAGCAGCATATTAGTGTCTAAATAAACTCTTCTGAACCGACTACTTAGAAATACTTCACTCAGTTATTAATAATGCCTCAACTCTGTTACTTGTATACTTTCAAGTTTTTGACATGAAAATCTGTGTTTGCATTAAACTGCAATGAAATAATTTGGGATATAGCTGTACTTTTTTTCCTCATTCAGATTCAAGAAGTTGAAATTAAATTATAAGATTAAATCCAAGCAGTATTATTTTATTACAAAATTAACAAGTTATTGATCCACATTGCTTGTGCTCCTGTTTCATCCTAGCTTATCAGTTATTCAGCTTATGCTAAAAACACCAACCTTCTTGTTCCTCCACCTTTCTTTGTAGAACATTTGAACTTCTTGTTGTGCCTTATCTGAGACTGTAGATTGTTCTCTGCAGTAAAAAATCCCCAGATATAACATTAAACTGATTACACAATGCTACCGTGTCTATCTATTACATTATGTTTTATCTAAGGATGAAAACACATCATTCAAAGACTATTATACTATAGGATTTATAGGATATCAATAGATCTGGGAGCATGCTCATAAAGTCAGCCAGTGCTGAAGTCATTCATTTAAGCATTGCTTAATTCAGCAATTACTTTCCCCACATCAGAAGGGTGCCATTATAGTGGTTAGTTTAGAAAGCAAGCCAATTATAGAAAACCACATTTTATTAATCAAAACTTAAATCTGCTGAAAGCTAAATTAAAAAGAAAATGATCCAACAAGGCCATTTAGCAGGAAGTAGACTAAACAGAAGCTATAGTTACTGTAATTGATGCATTTGCATACATTAAAGAACTATTAGGAGCCCTCTCCTCCTTTTTTCTTCTTTTTTAAATGTTCTGATAAATAAAAAACCTTGGTATGAAAAACAAGTGTATTTTCCTTTTTACATGACTGCTTTTTGAAAGAGACACTACAGAAAAGACAATGCTACTTTTTTAAAAAAATCAACTAAAAAACCTGCATAAATGACCAAAGACAGTTTTCTGTCAATAGTGATTGTTTTGGTTTGTTTGTTTTCTGCAGCATGTTTACAAGCCAAACTTTCTGAACACTTTCACTTGTTCATTTTTGTAGATGTAGGATAGAAGCAACCCATTTCATTTTGTGTGAAAGTAAGTACAAGCACACTTGTGTCTCCAACATCAACACTTCAGACCAAGACAATTCATCTAAAGAGCAGCCTGGCTCTTGCTATGAAATTAGATAGTAGTGTTTGTGGTGAGCTTTTTGCATCAGAGACTTCACAGAAAAACCTGAAATTGACTCAATTTGCTGATGGACTTCTCTCAAAAGCAATCGATTTTTTTTATGTCTTTGTTACTCACTTGGAGGTCCAAACAGTGACCTTTCTGTGTGGCGTTTGCATGTTCTCCCTGTGTTAGCGTAGGTTCGGGAACTCTGGCTTACTCCTATCATCCAAAGACATGCATGTTAGGTGAATTGGTTATTCTAAATTCTCCATGAAAATAAATGTGAGTGTGAGGGGTTGTCTGTCTCTCTGTGGTGGCCCAGCAATGGACTGGCAACCTGTCCAGTCTGTACCCTTCCTCTCGCCTGAATGGCTGCTGGGATAGGCTCCACCAATACCCTGAATTGGATAAGAAAATGAATAAATGGATGTTATTCAATTACTCTGTGATTGTACAAGTCTCCTGTGTCAAGAATAAAAGAAGTCTTTCCAAACCAAAGAGTATCCTGCAAGTGGATGAGAGAATCTTGGTGTTCACATTAAAAACATACAAATTTTTAGTTGACGAAGATACACAGACAAGTCACCTGCTTTCAATTCTATACGAGTTTTGGTTCAGATATGCCGGTGACATTAGAAGGAAATCCAAGTTTGAAGCAGTTTTGTGTATTGAATGCAACAGGGAGATCATAATTCACAAAAGATTGTAGGCACAGATCTAAACATCAGCTTTATGCATTACAGATGCACGCTCAACGTGTCAGTAGGTTTTCGTCAAAAAGAGCAAAGAGACACTAGCTCTTTAAAACATTCCTAGGTCAGAGATGGTCTCAAAATAGCAGATGAGATCACTCCCGTGTAAATTTTTCATAGACACAGCAGTAGGGAAAGCTCAAGGGGATTCTAGCCCTGCCTTTGTGTCTGTGTGTGTGAGCATGTGTGCAGGTGCGCTTGTGTGAATGCGAGTCCTGAGTTTGCCAAACAGAAAAAAAAATTCTTCATCTTATTTTCACAGCGCGTGTCTATTGCTTATTCGGCAACATGCATGTGTGTGTTTAGGATAGAATTAGACAGAGGGGTGCGCAGTAGAAAAGTGACAGACTGTGTGATTGTCTCTAAATTGAACAATCAGTATGGTTCAACATTGAGATAATATCATTACTCATCTCACATTGTTCAGGGCTGCAGCCAAAGGGATGTCTTCTATTGTTGTGTAGTTTTGAAATGCCCCACTTCAGAAACTGCTTGTTTGAATTGCTAGTAAATAACGGCTGCTTGGATATTTATATAGCATTCATGTGAGAAATGTGAAATACAAAGCGATATGCAGTAAAAAATAAAAGAACTTGAAAGAATCAGTGTTTGCCATGTGGTTCTGGTTACTGACTCACTTTATTTATGATTTATTCATAGCAAATAGTCAGATTATTGAATTTATGTCAGTGTGATGTGTCACATTAAGACAGGATCACATCAAGCAAGAACTGCAACCTAATATACAGCAAAATATTTTCACATATGCTTAATATTATGCTCATTAAAATCTGTAATCTAAGATTGTGAGATGACAGAAGACTCATTTTAATCATCATTTAATTATATGTTCTTTAATTACAGTGTAAACTCAACGTTAAGATGCAAAAAAGACCAAAACTTGTGTCAGTGTTTTTGTGTATGTTTGTGTGTATTTTCAGGGCAGAGGTGGGAATGAACAATATAAAAGTATATCTTTGCCCATGTAGAATTGAAGGAAAACTTAAGATTTTACATAGTTTTCATAGTTACAAGATTTTGTACTGCAATAAGACATATTTACAAATTGTGTATTTTATTTTAACCCTAACTCTACGTATAAATGCCCAAACCAAATCATTTGAATTCTTAATACCTAACAAAATACTAAAAATACTAAATTTAATAATCATCAAATCACTCTTTTTTAAATGGAAATTTCTGTGATGGCTTATTCAAGCCTGTTGGAAGAGGTTGGTTTTTTTCCTTCTTTTTATGTAATCACCTAATTTGTATCCCAACAGTCATGTACACTATATTTACAAGTATGAACAAGGACTTATGACCATCAAAACTGTGGGATTTCTTAACCCTAAAAGGAATTTTATAATCCTGACTCCTTTTCTCAACAGAATTTATTAATCTAGGAAATGTCTGCAGAGAGGAATCAACCAAATACAAAAAGCCTACGTTTATCAACTACCATACTTTTCTTTGTCACAGACCCTGAATTTACTCAAATTTAAATATTTTAAAATAGATCACATGCACAGTTTCCAACTAAAGAAAACAAATGTTATATATGAGCGTTCATAAGTGTAACTGCATGAGAATCTACATGATCTATAATAGCTAAGTGAACACAAATAAAAAAAAAACATGAAAGTGGAGGAAAAAGTGCTGGTCATTCATTTAATTACAGCTTCCTATTGCCCACCAAATCCTACACCCTGGACCTGTAAGTGGACTTAAACTGTACTAAATGGAAAATTATAGGCAGTACTTTGAAGCTGAACGTTGCACATTGGTGTCCCAGTGATGGCACTAACAGCAGAAGGACAGATCTGTGGAGATAAAATGTGGTGCCAGGAGTGACATTGTGGTTCAATGATGGGTTTTAAACACCAGTTTAAAACAACGGAGATAGTAGAGAAATGCTTTTTACTGGCTCTTTTTTAAAAGATAAAAATAAATTAGGCCTTTGTACTCAAGTAAAAAGAAACAACAAAGCAGTGAGGGGTCGAACCCAAACCAAACAGGCGACAGTCTGATTGCCAAACAGGAAAAAGCCTCAAAATATAATGTCTTTTATTATAGTGCTTCTCCAGTAATTGCAATTTCAATGGAATAACTGATTGAAAATGTCAAACATGTTTGTCTGGAGTATATGTTATCACCTGTAAGCCAGGACTGTATGTGGAAAGCATATGGACATATGGTCTATGTCCACAGATCAGCCCAATTGCTGCTGTTTTCTTCTAAATGTCACAAGGTGGCAGCAGGCTAATTGGCACCTATCGAAGAGCACGGCCCACAGCAAACCTCAATCACTGTCAGGATGAGCCCTGGCCCTCTGGACTCCCCACCTGCTAAGATCCTGACCCCCCCGCACACAGATGAATCAGGCCTATATACACACAGGGAAACATGAACACATCCTGGCTGGTTGTGTGTGTGTGTGTATACACCTCTGTGACCCTACTGAAATGTCACCCAACACAAATAATCCTTCCATCATCGAGGCTGTCTCCACCAGTGTCAATAACAGTATCTTGGCACTGCTCAAAAACTATCCCTCAAATACCACACGGGAGATTCTCACTGCTCTGTGTACTGACGAGAACACGTTTAACTCATTTACTGGAGCTCATTTGTATTGTGGATATTTCTTGTGACTCTATACTCATTAATCTCTGGGAGACATGGCTTCTCTGTATTAACTGAGATGTAATGGAGTGTGAAAAGTTGCAGCCTGGTACAGTTATATTGATTGTATTGAGCATTAGAGTAGAATAAATATGTCTGATAAATTCAAAAAGACTTTGAAAATTAGCTATTTGCTGAGATAGATGCTGGATCAAACCAGACAACCAGATACTTTCTAAAAATCTATGAATATTATTATCTAGAATGTTTATCAATAGATTATGTTTGGAATTAAATCTTAAAGGGAAATTTTGTCAATATTGTTGGGGGTCAGAACCCACTTGTCACATCTGTCATTTCCTGTTATAAGCTAGTTAAATGTCAGCCAGACACAAGTTATTCCAGAGGCAAGTTTACAAACTGGTAGAAATTGCTTCCAGGCATTTTCTGATCCGGTGTAATGTAGTGTACAAGCAACTTTTATTGACAGGACTGACAGGTGATCATTTTAGCAGTAAAGCGACTGAGTCAAATACATCGTAATGTTCTGGACACATAAAGATCCTCTCGCCATTCTTCAGACAAAAAGCCACCCAGTTTCCAAAAATCTTCTACCAACTTTAATTCTAAAACAAAGTATATTGGCATGATGTTCTGTCATTGTGTTATATAACAGGGTATTCCACAGCACATTCTGATGTCCACGTTCTGCAGTACAACCAACAAAATATGCACTTCTATGCAGAAATCCCTGTTAGCTTGGTTAGAACCAGTTTTTTGTCTGTCTGCTGTTACCAGATAAGCAGAGGGAAGATGAGTGCGTATTCTAAAAAAAAAAGTAACACAATTTGACAATAAAACCTTCACTGGATGATGCTTTTTAAAATATTTGGTGCGAAAATGATATTTGCATATGAATAGTCTCACAAAATCTGCAGTCTGCTGTAGGAAAACTGGCCACATTTAAGTACTCACCTTTGTTGGTATAACTGCATTTTATTGTATCCTCTTGTATGTAGAACTACATCTGAAACAATCAATGACTTCTACACACCCTACCTTAATGTTCTAGTTGTTTTTAGTCTATAGGACCTACCTCTGGCCAGAACACGTTTGTCAGCTGACAACAACCACTACTGATGTTTATTCAGGGTTCATTGTGTGATAGATCTTTCATCAGCTATAGTAGAACCAAAGATTGCATGTCGTTATAACTATCCACAACTAGCCTTTTCAGCGTTGTCTTTTTTACCGCCCTACTTTATTTATTTATTATGTCTTGTTTTAGGAGAGATCTCACTATCTCATTTCTCTACAGCTTCAAAAATGGTTTTGGCATAAAAAGCTTTAAAAGGCACTTTATGCTAACTTTATTTAATTTGTAGTAATTACCTTTGCATCATAGCTTTTTATATACATTTAAAAATATTTTAAAAGGTTATAATTGCATTACATAGACATATATTCAGCTCTGCCTGGATCTAAATATTTGTAAATAAGCTTGAAATTCTGTCCCAGGAAAAACACAATAGGATAATAAACTGCAATAATTCAGCATAATTAATACTTTTAACTTTAATATAATATGTTGCACTATTTTTGTTTTTTTCTGCAAAGAAATATTTTGTTTTTTTTACTAACAACTGCAAATTATTCTCTCTTTTCTGTTTTTAATGTACTACACTATACTATACAGTCATTTGGCAGATGCTTTTATCCAAAGCGACTTGTATGATAAGCAGACATTTTAACCACAGCTATTAACCTATTTACCTAGACATAACTGTGTAGTGAAAATATTATACGCATATGTAAAATAGATGGGGAGTAAATTAATCAGTATCTTTATTTTACTTTAATTTGAGTGGATAATTCAACAGTCCTTATGTAGAGTACTGCAAAGAGTAGCAATCAGCCTCTAGGCAGCCTATAGGAACATCTACAATAGACTGCATTTAGAATACAATACATTTTAATATTAACAGTGAAAAGAGAGAAAAATGAACAATCAAAGTCACTTTTTCGCTGCAAGGGTTTGTGGTTTCTGCGTTTTCCTTTTGATTCTTTAGACCTTCAGCCTTTGAGATACAAATAGTCTCACAATGACATGTGATGGACGATGATGCAGCATCAATCGAAACATTTCCCAGATTAATATGTGATTAATCTGTGATGGAAAGCAAAGCCTCATTCATGCCTGCTTCTCGTAAACAAGACTGTTTTCTCCAAACGTTTCACCAGGCTTCACTCGAGTCATACTGATTCGAAGCAAGATACATACACACACATGATAAGCACACACCCACACTCACTTCGATGACATGTATATGTTTGCATAAAATATCCATGTTATAATTTGGATGGTACTTCACCAGGAAGTAGAAAAATTCTCATGTGGATGAATATCAGGGACTGCAAAGATGTCTGCACACTATGACAAGGAAAACAATGTCATACATAAATGCACACACTCCTCCTCCTCTTTAATTCCTTTACTTAATGTTAATTGTTCTGCACCTCCAGGAAGCAGGCTTCTACATGTTCACAGTGATTGATCACATTGTGAGAGTCATAGTATTTAGACTGACTGTAACCCACGAATGATTTCTGCTTCTGTTACCTCCTAATGGGATTCTCTTCACTCAGTCATCTTAATAGACTGCTGCTTCATTCTACGCTGTGACTTGCGTTTACCTTTTTATGGAGTGTATTTGGATTACTTTATGTTGTGTGGATTAAAAGTTTGCGTTAATAAAAAAAACATTATTTTCTGTTTAATCTTAGTTCATGTTTTGTTTATAACTAAAAAAAAGAGACAATACATTTTATTCTCCTTATTAGTTAAAAAGATACAAAAGAAAAATAATATTCATCCTTTAAAAATGTAATACTTAAAGACCAAGCAGATCTAGAAGGATTTACTGTTATTTGCAGCATCATTTAGTGTATGGTTTAAATATATCACTTTTTCAAATTATTTTCTTCTTTTAATGTATAAATATTAAAGGAATAAATGTACATGGGGGGGGGCATTATATCTTAAATAAGATGTGAATGTGTTATTAAAGACATCACAGAGACAGATTAGATCAACATAGATATGTAATGAAGGAACTGGTCTTGAACAATAATCTTACTGAGGAAGGCAACAACTCTGGATTCCAGATGAACCAGGAGACCAAGAAATGAAGAGAGGGATGGTTCAAATATTCTGGACTGAAGTCTGAGGAGAGGTGAATGTGGAACTTGTGCTTTATACAGCCGGATAGATAAATTGGTCACAGGTATGGATGATTGGTACTCCAGAGATTGGCAGTGGAGATGCAGGGATGGAGTGGGTGTGTGGGTGGCGGAAACTGGTGCAACATAATGTAAGCCTATACAACCAGGAGCTGGAAAGAATTTCAGTGTTTTTTATAGTAAAAGAAAATGTGTCCTCAATTTAAAGCCAAATGTTTTTTTTTCTTATTATTTTTAAAAACACAAAGGTCTGCTGTAACTCAGTAGACCAACAGAGGCAATAATTCTACTGAGTAAAAACACTGTTTGGCCAGCCGGGACAGCTTTTTGGGGTTTCTTTTTTTGTGTTCTATTGCTCTTTTCTCTGGCTGCTATATATCTGGGCATGAGGGAGCTGGTAACTGAGGACTATCAGAATGTTTTGGCAAGCCATGTCCCACTGCCATTTATTGAGTACAATCTGCTTGAGTAAGTGAGGGGAAGGGAAGGGGGAGGGGGGGATTGGTTGAAAAAAAAGGAAGAGCAGAAAGAACTAGAGATAAAGAAGAAAAGGGAGCCTGCTGGTAGTGAAAAGGGCTCGGATTTTGCTGTCTTTGTGGGACCTCCAAAGGCATTTGCAGTGTTATCTCGTCGCTCCCAGACCTTGGTGTTCTGCAGGCGCAGAGAGTTGGGACAGTCCCTGCTAGAATAACCATGTTTTGCATGTGGAGAGGGATGAACAGCTAAAATCTGTTTACATAGTCTTGAGATCATTTAAAAATGTCAACATAACACTTTGAGTGACGACACCTCACTGTGTTGCACTAAACTAGCTTGTGGCATCCAAAAGTTTCAGAAGGTAACACTTTTAATGTGCTTCAGTATATATATATATATATATATATATATATATATATATATATATATATAA
>JBAMHV010000010.1:13556324-13568087 GCA_037177535.1 Pseudomugil gertrudae
GTCGGTATATATATATATATATATATATATACATATATATATAGATATATATAAAGTTTTTTGTGTCAATTTATTTAGTCTTTTGTCTGGAAATTTAAATTGATATTCGAGTGCATGAGAGGAGCATATTTCCTCAAAAGTGCAAAGCAATTACTCTTCCTCTGATACGACTGTCATTGATTCCCTTGTTAGTCAGGAATCAAAGGTTGGGAAAGAAAGCAAACATCCATTTTGAAGCCATCCATCGTCATGTGGCTACAGATTGACCCTGAGCACTCTATTCAGTAATAAAAGCTGCAGCTGACTCTCGGCCAGCACTTCTTTGCTGATCACATCACGTGTGTCCATGTGACAGGCCAATCTAGAAAATGGAGTGTGTTAATGGAGATGAAGATGGTTTCTCCCCCACATGTTCGTGCTGTGCCCCTCATCATCTCACCTCTTAACATATTGTTTTAACAAACGGAACTGCTGTCACTCAGGGTGGGATGGATGGCTTTACTTAAATAGGCTCTAAATCAAAGTCGTACTATGGATGGCCAATAAGAAGGCGGGGAGGAAGTTTCTTAAGATCTCTGCTCAAGGTTAAAGCTGACAGACTGACTGTTCTCCTACACACCTTCTCTACAGTGGCAGTAAATAATTGCTCCTTCTTTCTCTCTGTTTCTGGTTTTCTACAAATCTCCTCATAACCTTTTCAAATGTTCACACACTTACACAAAGTTTTCACCTCTCTTCCCCTCCATTTCCATCTCTTTTTCAATATTTCTCAAGGTTTAGTCCAAAAGTACATGCCCTTTTTCATACACCCTCCCCCCTCCATCCCCATAAGTCCTCTTTTTTTCCCCTTTGGTTCATCTGTAAAGCATGCTGTGACAGATCTTGGACTTGCATGCCCTGCTGTCTTCTCCTCTCCACTTTCCCCTTTCTTCCAACTCCCTGTAGATCCTTGTTTTTTTCCTCTCTTTTAAAGCCAGCAAGTTTTAATTATCCCTCATCCATTTTGTGAAGGACACAAGTACTTCAATAGGTGGTTGGCAGTTGTCTGACTGCGTCATTTATCTGCAAGGCTTCTGAATAGCTGGAGGTAGCTAGTATTAATGGGACCGAGTGAAGAATTATGAATATCACAGTTGTTGGCAGGTATTAGATTTGTAGCTTGTGGGGTGGTGGGTAGTTCTTCACCCAAGGACATGCAAGCTGAGTGAATGCCAATGCAAATCTATTGAAATTCAATTTAGAGTGCTCTTTGTGAAGGCATCTGGCACAGAACATTTTCAGGGGTGAACGTCCTCTTGTGCTCATAGATGCACTGAATACAGCGAGGGAATTATAAATGGGGAACGTCAAGGACTATGGGACTTGTCTCTCAAAAAGCGTTGATATTTGACCTGTGCTATTAATAGGGCTGGAGCATATTATGTGCCCAGGTTTGTTCAGTTTGATCTACCTTTGCATTGCATTTGATTGCATCACATTGTCTAGATTAATTTGTTTATTCTGGCAGTGTTAGGCATCTTCTGTTTGAATTTTTGGCATGCAGTTTAGATCCCAGGAATAGCTGTTGCAAGGGCAACAGCTAATATAAATCAAAATATGGAATAATAAGAGACAAATAAATTATATTCTTTAAGGTGGCCTCATTAACTTTTAATAACTGTGGTGCAGAAACCCTCAAGTCACAAAAACACAACAGGTGAAAAGTTATTTGCATATTGAAGATGGAGCAACCTGAGAATAGCCTTTTGCTAAATCGCTCAAAGTATGGATCATTTCTTCCCATTTAAAGAAACAACTGTGTAAGGAAATCTTAGAGGTTATCATCTATGAAATACTTTGTTAAACAAAACAAAAACTACACTGGGATATCAATTATAATGATTAGAGGCAAAGGAGAGAGTGGTGGGCTGAGAAAAGTTGAAAAGAAGCTGTTTTACCTGTAAAAAAGAGGAGAAAGGCAAGTAAGGAGACGACAGTGAATCATAGAAACTAAGAGATTATTATGATTGACAGGGACTGTTAAAAGTATCTTACTTCTTCTGACCTAAAAAAACATTAACAAGGATGCTATCTCCTCTATGGTCTTGTAGTTATAAGACAAGTTATAATGACATAAAGAATAAAACTGACTGACATGTTACTTTGTTCTCATCATGCTGAACTCAGTATAAAACAACAACAAAAGCCGTTGTTTTAATGATACTATAACCAGCATAAATTGGGGTAAAGGTGTGTATTTGCATGCACATATGCAGTCTTTGAAATTACTTTTGCAACATAGTAATAATTACTTCATTATAAATTAGATTTTAAATGAGCTGAAAGCAGCTCGATGAGTTAAAGGGATAAAAATAAAACTGGCTGCAACTTTGTGGGGGACTGCATTTCTAACAGATTAAAAATCGAGTGCTACTACTTTAAGTGTTTAGCATCCACCTCTCTTGGACCATCTGCATGTCGACCTTTGTCTTCCACTGATGAAGACAAATAGTCCTTTCTCATTGGCTGAGCACAAACCTTTAGCAGACTTGTGTGGCAAGAACCTGCTTGACAAAATGATACAAGCTGCTTGCCAGCAAGGGGAGACACTAAAAATAGGCCATGATAAAACACCAGGGATAACTGTAAGAATGCGTCTGATTCATACATTCATGTAAAATTCCTTCTAGGTACTGTAGTATTTAAAATCCTCCAAGAAGTCATCGCCATCAACATGTCACCCATCAACAAGGTTAATTCTCATTTTAAATCATCAGTTGTTTCTTTATATACTCCTGCTTTTTCTCTCTCAGATATCGATGAGTGTGCTGAAGGGAAGCACTACTGCAGAGAGAACACCATGTGCGTTAACACTCCTGGCTCCTTCATGTGCATCTGCCACACAGGTTACATCAGGATCGATGACTATTCCTGTACAGGTGAGTTTTGACAGACAGAACTCAAAAAGAGATGGTACTGTGTTCATTGTGGTTCTATGAGCTTCTCCTTCTAGAGAAACAATATCAGCTAATACACATGAGAATGCTTATCCTGTTATTACTGCATGACTGGAGGCCGATATAAATATATCCTAGTCTATACAGCAGAGAACAGTTATGTATAGAGCCAACGGAGCCAAGAAGCACATATTAAGATCAGAGCGTTGTGTGTTACATCAGAGCTTGGAGCAAAATAAGGATGCGGAAAAATAGAAAGTCATGTTACGACAGGGACACCTACTGAGCAAGCAATGTCTGCAAAACACACTGTAAGCTGTTAGCATGATGCCACACACTCTTTTCTGTCATGCACAACACAGCTTCTGTATAAACACACTTTTCTATGAATCTGTCTTTATAAAGGGATCAATGTCAGAGTGTGATGTGTTTCCGTTGGATTTACTTTTATTACTAACCTTGTGTTAGCATCAAATGCATATATACATAAATCAATACAAGCCTTGTGGCTAATGTGATTAGAGTAAATGCTTAATTCTAATCAGCATTTTTCAGGTAAATATGTTTATTGCATATTATTTGTCATTTTAAAGATGCAAATGCAACTTGACTGGCAAAATCTGACATTGTACATTGTAAGTTAGACAGCTGATTTATGATCATTATGCTCCAGTTAGTATGCAGTGTAAAGGCGGCATCACCTACACGTGCAGATTAAGTTCATGACTTTGTTTGAATAATGTTATAATCATTTAGGAAAATTTATTTGTAACTAATCCTTATTTACTTTTAATTAAACCTATAAAAAAATGCAGCACGACTGAGAGTCGTGCAGCACCAACAGCTAAAATAACAAATCACTTGTTACTATTTGGTTTATTTACAACTACAAACATTTTAAAAGTGGTTTAAAAGTAGGAGAGACTTCTTATCTGCTCACTTGGTGAAAAAAAGATGGAAGCGAAAACGTGACTGTGGACTTTGTGTGTGAGTACAGTGTGGGCAGTTTGTGTGTGCGTAGCCCTCATATGGTGTGCGAATGTACTCCGCATGTATGTGTGATAAGGAGAGAGAAAGTTACCCACAATCTGTGAAGCAGCGAGACTATGAGTGGAGGCGGCAGACCCATTTGTTCCTGATCAAAGTTGAAACCAAAGTCACTTTCAAAAGCAAAGCAATTTGTTCAGAGAAGATTGTGTAGATGTTCTACAGTCTTTGTTCTCCTGCTGTTTAACCGATGATTGCAACTTTCAACTGCTGATCGCAGTAGCTTCCACAACTAGATGTTGTGAACTGCTATACACAAGAAAAATAGACCCGTGTTACATCACAGTCTTTTGAAAATTTACAAGAAAGACAGTCACATGTTTGTACCTGGCTACTACAAAGAGTGCAGCAGTGCTTTTCTGTAGAATGGGTCCCTCAGTGCAGAAGATGTCCTCAGCTTAGGGATAAAAGCATAAAAGTTTTTTTATGTTTGCAACTAGTGTTTATTGAGCTGACTAAATCCACCACACAGTTTTGTGTTATGTATATGTAGGGATATGTATACCATACAAATAGAAAGCCTGAATATTCCACTTCATATTCACTGTCTTCATTGTAATTGTCACTGTGGGACATCTCCACATATCCACATTGTAAGCCCGGCTGAAAATCATTCTGGTCTTCATTGTTCTTTAGCTTCTGAATCTCATACCACAGAATTTTAAGCTTGAGAGAATGAAATATTTACAAAGCTGAAGTTTCCAAATGCTGTGAGAAATGCTGTGGTTCACACCATGAAAACATAAGGGAATTTTTAGAGTTCAACTTAGAATTTCATTGAATTCACTGTGCTGCATATTCATATCAGCTGCGAGGGTTGATGCTTGAATATTATGTTTTCACACCCATGTCCAGCCTTGTTAAGTTGCCAAACCAAACAAAATGCTTCCACAAGAATTTTAATGAGTACAAACTATAAGCAGTTGGCAACATCTTTTAAAATCTGCTGTCAAGTATACAAGAGAGTGATGAAAATCTCCAATCAGGGGTGTATGGTAATGCCAGGAGTGCAAGGATGATGCCAAAAATACTAATAATGTTATGTGTGAAAAGAAAAACACAGTGAAATAGGCTGGAAAAAAATTTCTCCATGTTATAATGTATCTGTGCTTCACTGAGAATAAAAAATGTTCTTCTAGGATGAGCAGATCCTGTGTGAATCATCTCTGAGTATAGAAGGCAACATGCTGCATTTCCTCTGTGTCTGTAATTAAACAAACAATTTGATCCAAAGCAAACTAAGTCGGTGGCAGCATAGTAGAGAAGCTAGCAGATAATTTAGACCTACATTCTTCTTGTCATGCCACCGGAGTTTGAATTAAAACTGTAAAATGTGGCAACAAGACAAACACCCCTTAAAACCTTCCATTTCCTGCTCTGTCTGCCTCCCTGTAGAGCTTCCCCTTACCCCTTTCAATAGAAATCAGGACATAATAGAGAAAAAGTATTACATTTGTGAGTCTTCATTGATGTCACACTAAAATTGAGAAACAGCTTTTTGAGGCAGTATTAAATGAATATTTCCCTGGTTTCCTGGGGTTTATTTAAATGAAGAAACCTCCAACCTGACTTGGTCCTTTCTCATATTATGCTCAAACAGCCGTCCTGTGATTTTGCTCACCTTGTTTTCTCTGATCTTCTGAGCCGGGAGCAACTTTTATTGTTTTACTCATTTGTCTTACTTCCACTGTGTTCTCACGCCCAAGATTCACCACGAAGATTAATTTCCCCAAACCCCTAGGATTACATTTTCCCACTATATTTTATGTAGTTTCACATTAAAATGCTTACACATCACTAGTGAAATGCACAGCTGCATGCCTCTTTATAAAAGTCAGTCTTTATGATTGAACTGAGCCTTTTATGAAGGTTTTTTTTTTAATGACTTCTCCTCGACTTTAGTCAAATTATTGTTGTGATCTCCCTGCTGAGTTATTAAACTACAATCTGCCACACATCCACCTTCTACTCGCTGACTATTGAACCCATTTACCACAGCAGCAACATCCCAGCTTTTGGGCAATTATAGAGTTATGAATTACAGTGCAATTAAAATGAAATAAATAATATATTGCGGAAAACAATTATAAGCATTTTGCAGAGCACAGTGACATCTTTGTAGTCATAGTAACTGTAAGTGGAAATGGGAGGATGAGTTTGCAATTGAACATCTGTGTGTGTTTAAAGAGTCCAGTGGGAATGCTGATTCCTCTAATTTGCTCAAAGATAAAATATAACAGCTAGAAGGATACATTAGGCCACCCCAGTCAGTGCCTATTGATATTGTACTATCACATGATATATGGAGGTCTTTATCATCTGCAGTGGCTTTCACCAATTAATGAAATGCGAGATCAGCAGAAACAATGGTTCCGGTGTTGATAGTCATATTTCCACATGCATTACAGTGTTGCATATGGACTAGTCTGCAGAGTAAAGAGGATTAGGTTGACCCTAGCTCATTTCATGGCTCAGTGTTTATGTGCAGAACAGTATTAAAGGCTGATCTCCAGATTTAAGCCGTAGTAGAAACAGCATGGAGCACTGGTTTTATTTCTCCTCAGGCTGTCAGGGGGTCAGGAGCTCAGATATAAGTCTGTATCTTACATCAAGGCCACCTGCAGCGAGGGAGGCAGCAGCTTCATGTCCCAGCTGGTGGTAGATTGCAACATGTAGACCCTATGCATTTGTTTAAATGTACAACCACATGTCCTGACACACCCATGACTTTGTATCTGGTTGGAGCTTTTGAAAATGAAACACCCCCAACTTTTTTGTTCACCTTGTCTTTGACCACAACTAAATCATTGATCTTGAAGGTCAATATTCTTCCTTTTTCTTCCTTCTTCCACTGTTCAGCTTTCCCTCAAAGTGCCTGAGGTTCTCCCCGCTCTGTGAGATTAGTAGCTAATCCATGAAAGGTAGCGGATTGGTTGTGCTTTCCGTTTGAATGTTATTAAAGAAGGTTGTCCTGAGCTGTGTGTGTGCACTTTGGTCTACACTAGTGCATGCCTTTTTTTTTCCTACCAAGATATGTTTTCTGAGTGTGTCCTTGTTCTAATCCAGTGATGACCAGACTTGGGCTCCTAAGGCTAAAGAACCCATGAAGGGATGGATAGAAAAGGGGTGGAAGACAATATGGATGTGGGCCAGAGGTTAAGCTAGGGGGTGGGGGGATTGTGAAAAACAGGGATCAGAATAGATTACATTCAGTCAGATGACTCAGTGGGTCTTACCCGTGAAGACATTTTTGCTTTTTTTCTGTATTTTCATTGACTAATTCACAGCATTATTTATGTTTTGTTTTAAATAAATAAACAGAATACTTCAGTTAATCTAAGTGATTCCTGGTCATTCAACAGGGATTGAGTAGATCCAAAGATAATTAATGTTTTAAGAAAGTTGCACAAAAAACATGCTGCTGCTGCTGCAGCATCACTATAACAGGCTACCTGTGTGCATGTGGTGGCACCAACAATCTTTATGCATGCATGTACTTTAGAAATGCATTGGAAATTTAAACACAGATTCTAATCCTGGCTTCTTTTTTTCTCTAGTTGTTATTATGAGATCAATGGTTTTTAAGTTATTATAATTTGCTGTTGATTTCAGGTCTCAGTACATCTTTGCACTCTTATCCATCCATCCATTATTCAACACTTATTCCCTGAATGGGATCGCGGGGGGCTGGCACCAATCCCAGCTGACATCGGGTGAGAGGCGGGGTACACCTGGACAGGTCCATCACAGGGCCAACACACGTAGACAAACAACAATGCACACTTACACTCACTCCTATGGGCAATTTAGTCTCCATTCAGCCTATCCCCAAGGTGCATGTCTTTGGACTGTGGGAGGAAGACGGAGTACCCGGAGAAAGTCCATGCTAACATGGGGAGAACATGCAAACTCCACACGGGAAAGTCACTGTTTGAACCTCCTTTTTTCACTCGGCTTTTCTCCACTACTGGGATTTCTCCATTCTGTTGAGGAACATGAGGAATCTGACAAACTGTTTTAGACCTCACAGCATGGTGGGGCAGTGGTTAGCGCTGTGGCATCACAGCAAGAAGGTTGCTGGTTCGAGCCCAGGCTGGGAAGGGTTGTCCAGTGACCTTTCTGTGTGGAGTTTGCATGTTCTCCCCATGTATGCGTGGGTTCTCTCCAGGTTCTCCCACCCACAAGACATGCATGTTAGGTTATAATAGCAATGGTTAAAATGGTTTAAAAATAACATGTAAGTCGCTTTGGACAAAAGCGTCTGCCAAATGACTGTATAGTATAAAACCTATACCTATCAACCCTATACTGGTTTGGTAAGATACATTGTTTAATTTGATGGTTTCAAGGCTTTTGAATCCGAATAAAATGACACAGTGTTAACATTGATTAGCATTGGTGTTTGACCTTTGGTTGCTATATTCCTTGGTGTAATACCACCACAATGTCTGACAGCATTTTCATGCTGGTTACAAACAAAATATGAGATCCACTTATATAAGCAATGTTCCACAGTGCTAGTCATAATCTGAAGTCCCACAGGGAAATCTCTGATCTTAATATTAATGTCAGATTCACCAGCTTATTTTGTAAATTCCCTGTTAGAGCTAAGAAATCTTACATAGCTCCATTGCTTTCTGTCACAGAGAGGATTAGCATACAGTCCTGTGCTTTAGTGAAACATGTGTTTAAGGATGTCATTGCTCAGTTTTTTTTTTTTATCCGCCAAGAAGGTAGTGGAGGTAATGTTTTTGCCAGTGTTGATCGGTTGGTCTGTCTGATTGTTGGACAGATTTTCTTGATTTTTTTTTCTGAGA
This sequence comes from Pseudomugil gertrudae, assembly GCA_037177535.1. Taxonomy (NCBI): domain Eukaryota; kingdom Metazoa; phylum Chordata; class Actinopteri; order Atheriniformes; family Pseudomugilidae; genus Pseudomugil; species Pseudomugil gertrudae. Next base: position 13,565,125 of record JBAMHV010000010.1, read on the forward strand.
AAGGTTTTTGGTCTAATTATGATTTAATCATATGATCATCATATTTACACATCTATGGTTTGTATTTGTTTGTCTTGTTTGTTTTAACAGGTTTACTTTTAGCCTAGAGCTTAATACAGTAAGCTAGAAATTAAAAGGTGGTGCTCCCGAGGTAAATATTATTAATGTTAATATTTCATATTCATATGAATTTATTATGCTAAGCGCTACATGATTATAACTAATATATGGTACGGGTGCTTTGTAAAAAAAAAAAACAAGAGAAGGTCCCAACAGATTTCACAAGGTATGAAAGGTAGAACTGGATCCCAGCAAATTTCTGGATCCAGAACAGGAAAAAATAGGGGATCTTTGGAGCTTTCACTACAAGAGAGCACATTAAGACATGCAACAAACACCCCACTATAGCCAAGACATTGTTGATTCATTATCAGTGTATCTAGGAATCTAATAGTGTTTACATATTAAGTGAATGTATGAGTATAACTGCAGTGGAAATCACAATCACATTATAGATGGAAATGAGCTGTTTTGAGAGGGTCGGTGTTCTCAGTGTGCTTCTCTAGTAATTTTATAAGCAACTCCATATCTTTGTGTTGCTTTTTAGTTAAACATACATTTTACTTTAATTATCATAACTAATATGTTTTGAACTAGTGGGTGTTAAAAGGTTAGATAATGCACCATAAACACCTTGAAGCAGTATGACTGTGTTATAGAGCACATTGGCAATAAAAGGAAGCTACTTATGCTGGCTTAGATGAAATAAAAAAAATAAACAGGATTTTTTCCCGCCTGATACAAACATCATACGATCATTGTCCCTTCAAAGCTGTACTTGTAAAATGAAACTTGAGGTAACATTGTTTTGAAGAAAACAGCCTGAGGTCAGACGTTACCAAGGCTGAGGATGTTTTGGCAGAAGGTGAAGAGACAAGTGCTGAGAAAAAGAGGCAGCTGTAGCGAGAGATCCCCAATGACAGGCTGTACATAATTGATTGTTTATCTGTCTACAGCCTGAGCAGCAGCAGTCAGCAAGGTAATGCGTCTCTCACACTGGCACACACACACACCAAAGATTCAGGTGATTAGATTGAGCCGTTTACACAGAGTGCAGCTGTGTAATAAGCCTAAATTCCTAAATTACCTTGGCAACATTAGGTTTATAGTTATAATGTACACTGAACACACACAGCACATACAGAACCCCTCAGTAACTCCATGGATATATTTGCTAAGACAGTTTTGCTGCTTTGTCAGATATGACCTTGGAAAAAAAAACAGAATTAGCTTTCTTCTCCCTTGTTTACATGAATAAGAGCGAACCTTAATTTTACTATATTGTGAGGATGTATATGTGTGTGGATTGAAACAAGGGTTGAGCAGTGGGCTCTCCTGGTACCCTTCAATCCATCTCACACACACTTGCACACATACATCACATTCTCAATGGAGGAACTCATCACAATGTCACTTTCAATTTGGATGAGCCCACGGTGTGTTCAGGAGACATAATGGATTGGATGATGACAGGGAAATGGATGATGCGGCTCAGTCTCCTGCAACAAGCATTCGTGTTTCTGATCCTCTCACTCTTTGGGTGCTGTCTTTCAATCCTTAGATCTTCCTGTCTTTCACAACTGCATGCATTTAAAAAAGCCCCAAGTGATGGAAAAATGCTGTGTCTCTGTGGTTGGAGAATGCTCTAGAGATCTGGTTGATGTCTGAACAAAATGTGGAAAGGAAAAAAGCAGGGCAAATTTATTTCCGGCCCATGCTGGGCTGCTTGCACCCAAAAAGAATAGTTAGAATAATGAAAAGCTTTCTGAATAATCTCCACCAAATTAGCACTTGAGACAAGAATTTGAATATTTTCCAGAAGGTTTAATTGATTTATCTTAACATCTTCCATTTATATGATGAAGATATAATAAAATGTGGAAAAAATATGAAAACCAAATCAGAATCTTTAAATGTTTTCCAAACATTATAACTAAAATATGAGAACTCTGTCGACAGAAGGTGGACCTTTCATGAGCAACATCTGTTTTCAATAAGAAAATGCAAAAGTGATAACAGGAAAAGAAGATTTCACAAACTTTGAATAAGTACACAAAGTTTTTAAGACTTCCGTCTAGGAAGTGAAGCAGCCACATATCAGAAAGCAATATTTATGAGAATCTCACAAATACAAGGGAATGGCACCCTGCTTTGTGTGAATCTTCAGGGATAAAGAAACAGGTTCTTCTTTTATTTTCAGTGGCAAATGAAATGCATTTAGATTTAAACAAACTTCTCACGTAATGAGAATGTGGTGAAATATATCATTTAAAGTAGAACATAAGCAATATTCTATAAGATAATTTCAAACTGAGGTTCTGTGCAGTTGGAGTGAAAGGATAATCAATATGTGAGCAAAGTAACACACTCCAGCCAACATAGAGAAGGTAAATCAGTCAGTGAACTATGTGCATCTGGCTGCACTCGTACTTCAGTGTTTTCCTCTGTTAAGGGTTATTTTCCTGTTAGCAATAATTTTCTTTTCATGCAGATTTGTTGCAGTGTGATTTTGTTGAGCTTTTATAAGGCACTCAGCATACGAATACATACAGTACAAAGGTTCTGTATGTACCAGTAAGGAACTGGTGTTCTCTCTCTTTTTTTTTTTTTAGAGCACGATGAGTGCCTCAGTGGACTACACAACTGTGATGAGAATGCCTTGTGTTTCAACATGGTTGGGGGCCACAGCTGTTCCTGTAAGCCAGGCTACACGGGTAACGGGACAGTCTGCAAAGGTGAGTGCTGCTACACTCACTGTGTCCGGCTTTTTGCTCAATTCCACTTCATCTGCTTTCCATTTATCACTGTTGTTCTAATTCTAACCAGACCTGATTGCCTTTTCATCCACAGGGACAAATTGTGCTCCATATAATAAATGGAATTAAAAAATTAAAAAACATTTC
>JBAMHV010000010.1:13579515-13600161 GCA_037177535.1 Pseudomugil gertrudae
GCTTTTTGCGGATGATGTGGTTCTGTTGGCTTCATCTGGTCCTGATCTCCAGCTCTCACTCGAGCGATTCGCGGCCGGGTGTGAAGCGGCCGGGATGAGAATCAGCACCTCCAAATCCGAGACCATAGTTCTCAACCGGAAAAGGGTGGAGTGCCCTCTAAGACGTGGGGGATAGGATCCTGCCCCAAGTGGAGGAGTTTAAGTATCTCGGGGTCTGGTTCACAAGTGGGGGGGAATGGAGCGTGAGATCGACAGGCAGATCGGTGCTGCGTCTGCATCGGTCTGTTGTGGTGAAGAGGGAGCTGAGCCGGAAGGCGTAGCTCTAAATTTACCCTTCGCTCTATGTTCCTACCCTCACCTATGGTCACGAGCTGTGGGTCGTGACCGAAAGAATGAGATCCCGGGTACAAGCGGCCAAAATGAGCTTCCTCTGCAGGGTGGCCAGTGTCTTCCTTAGAAATAGGGTGAGAAGCTCGGCTATCCGGGAGGGACTCAGAGTAGAGCCGCTGCTCCTCCACATCGAGAGGAGCCAGATAAGGTGGCTCGGGCATATGGTTAGGTCTGTATTCTGGCTAGAAAAAACTTCCCTGAGAATGATGCTGCATTTGATTATTAAACTGGTATTTGTGATGAAATGCTCAGCAAACTCCAGGGATGTCTGTTTGTGGTATGGTTTAGCTGGGGATTTTGTGACCACACATTATGAGCTACAAGGTTGCAGATAAAACAGGAGCTTGTTTTTTCTATAATTCATTGTTTCCATGAAACCAAACCATTAAGGACATGCATCCAACCTCCCACTCATTTTCTTGAAGACTAAAGTTTTAAATACATTTTTCTGATCCAAACAGAAGTGTGTGTGTGTGTGTATCTATAATGCAGATATGGATTTGCATTTTAGTGTCTGTTTCATCTCAGAACTCAATTTGTAACTCAGTTTGTTTCACGCTTGACAATGACTAGCTGATAATTTGAGTCCATTCCTTTTCTCAATGAAGACTGAAGATCGCTATCAATCAATTATACTTTATTGACATCTGAGTTTATGGCAGGAGATGAGCAGGAGCACTGCTGTAAATACTTCATCCCAGAGCATATCAAGATTATTGTTCCTGGGACCAAGAAACAGATGATTTAATAGAAAAAAGCCTTATCATTAAATTCATGGGTAATAAATGAATAAAGGGAGTTCATGGTGTAATTGACAGGCCATCAGGCAGAGGGTCTGGTTTGGAAGCTGGTAAGGCACAGAACCTAAGGCATACAAATTGACAAATATGAGATAAATTCAAGGACGCGGCCAAAGACTAGGATTTGTTCTGACTGGTGATAAACAATGATTTATCAACAAATGTATTGAGGACTTGGGATGATACTTCATGGTGATGAACTGTGGCAGTTGTGACAGGTTGCCAGTGTTCCACGGCCACAGAAAGATGCATACATACAGACACAGTCATGGACTAGGGGAAGACATGTAGCCAAATGCAAACTGGAGTGAAACTGGAGAAAAAAAAGAGAGACCGAGTGCTGCGATCATGACATTATCAGGTAGGCCTCTGGGGGAAAATGGAAATCAGCTAGAATTAGGTTACTGTACTGAAGATGTACAGTTCATGTGGCAGCAATAATAGGTTTTGCACTGAGTAATGCAACACAGCATAGTTTTATTCTAACCCCTGGGGTTTTCTGTCGGCCACGAATAAAAAAAGACAGAATACAGGAAGGAGGGAGAGGAAAAGGCAAAGAGCAGCACTTGTCTAGAATCAGGAAAAGAGACAGGAATGAAGTCAAATGGACTGGAGAAAAGAAATGAGGAAGGGAGAAGGGCAGCTCATTTCTGCACAAAGAAAGAGCAAACTGCAGGGTCTGGCTAAGATGATGGTGAGAACTTCTCTATATTTACCTCAGCTTTGAGAAAGACAGATTATGAACATGAAACACCTGGAAAGGTGAAGGTGGTGGATGAATGAAAAAGAGGAGAAGCAGGGCTTCTGGCAAAAGGGTATAACAAGCTTAGGGGGAAAGACTAGATACCCCCACCCGCACCTTGTCCTTTGAGAAACGCCTTAATAAAGCCCTTGTTTCCCGCCTCCCACTCTTATATGAGGACAACTGTGTCCATCTCATACTCACTTATTTTCCCTTTCTGTCTTGTCCTCCTCCACCTCCTTTTTTTGGCAGTTTCTTCTTCCTATTTTTCCAATCCTGTGTTCTCCAACACCTCCTCCTTGGTCCATACTCATCCTCCTGTTTCTGTGTAGGTATTTTTGTAATTTTCTCTGTCTCTTGGTCGCCAAGGTAACTGTAGTCCTGTAGCCTTGATCACACCAAAAAATAAAGAGTCTTGTTATTTTGTTTGTATTGTCATTTTTGTGCCTTTGGAGGAGGGAGTTTTATAACATTGAACCATCCACATCAATGTTTAACAAAAGCAAAAGCCTTGGGATTCAGTCAGAATAGCTCTTCTCCACGTTGCCCTTCTCTCACTGTCACTGTTGATGATTTAATTACAATGATCTTCTTTCCTCATTCAAGAGAGATGATAAAAGAGAAGCCAATACTTTTGCAAGCATGTTGTATTATGTGTGGTAGATCACAAGTTCAGTCATGTTAAGCATGACAAAAGGCAAGTTTTACTGTCCTTAAAAACATCACAGCACTTGAGAAGTTGATTGGACTGCAAACACAGAAGTGTTGCGTCGTATTTGTAGCTGACGAGTTTACTCAGAGAAAAAAAAAGAGGGAAATGGGACAAATCTTTAGTAGACGGTATAAGCTGCTATTGTTACCAGATAGTCAATAATTCAAAACACCTGAATGAAACTAGCTGAAAATAACCCATTTGCATATTTTTAGACTTACTCCATCATCAGTGTCTGATATAAATAGTTTCTGACTGCTCGGTTGTGTATTGAACTCTTTTATAAAGCCATAAAAAAGAAAATGATTTGTACAAATCCAGCTTGATTTTTAAATGTATTTTCATATACACAGGAGTACACCGCATGCATTTTCTCCTTTTAAAAGCTCTCTGTACTTTTAACCCACTGAAGCTCATAGGCAACAAAGAGCATTACATTAATTTTCTAAGGCAGGCTAGTTAGACTATTTGCTTTAAAGCTCACAGTGGTCTTTAAGAAGTCCTTTCAACCAGTCTTAAGGGGAGAAACTGGAGGAAATGAGTTTCCCCGCTCCCACCAAAAACTCTGCAAACAGAAACGGCTATTTGAACCTGGCCTTTGTGAAAAATTGAAATAGGACGCAATGTATTTGGGGGCTTCTTTTTTTCATGTCCCCCCCTACAAATCTGCATCTGACTCAGACTAATGTGAGCAATTTTTAGATAGATAAAACCCTAATCTGCGGGACATTTGATAAACGGTTAATCTGCTGTAGAAATGCTATTAAAAGGCTGAGGGCTCATTAGCCAATAGATCTTAATCCCATTACTGCCTGGGCGGTGGGGACCATGAGCCCGTCTGCCTGTCGCTCTGTGGGGGGATACTGTTGTGGTACAGTTGTGGAGAAGGTCATACACGGCACACTGCCATTTTCATAATGAGAGCGAGCTTCATGGATCATGCGCAATCATAAAAAAGCCATCACTGGCTATGCAGACACATTTAATCACAGTGCATGTTTGGACCTAACATATTTAGCCCCGCTGTGTAATAACAGGCTTTATTTCCTCTCTCATGAAGGTCTAGGCCCTTAGTTTAATTAAATGTTAGCTGGAATATCAAAATAATCTCTCTCTCCTTCTCTCTGTATTATTGTCACTGCTGACAAACGTATTGGGTTTGCTTTTGGCTGATGTTTGCAGGGTTGCTTGTTGTAATAAAAGGGTTGAACGCCGACATGTCATAAGCACATGGAGGAGTGAGAGAGTGAAAAAAGCAACACAAAGATACAGAATACAGAGAAGAACAGAGAATGACAGGGAGACAAATGCAAGAAGGAGAAAGTCAGAGCATGTAAGCTCAGTCTTGAATTAAATACAAGAGCTGCAGGAGGAGGAGGCAGAGTCAAGGATTTCTCTAAGTGGAGCTCTATGAAAATAAACATCAGCTCCATCTATTGACAGCCACCCACAGGCTGCTGGAAACTATGTCAAAGCCCTTTACTGAATGTCTTTTCACATTGTTAAAGAAAGTTTTTGTGAAAGGAAAGTTGAACAAAACACTGCACCTTGGAATTAACCTTTTTACTAGTATGTGGATACAATTTATTACAGTTTTACTGGTATCTAAAAAAACAAAACAATTACATCTCTTTCATGTTAGGCTAAGCTTGTTATATTGGATTTATTCATTCCCTGCTATCTTTTATTGATACAGATGTCATTCTCTGGCTATGAAACTATGTTTGATCAATAAAGCCTTTGGACTAGATTGCCTCCAACACTACACATGTTATTTTATTAAATTTGAATCAGTCAGCATTGAAAATGCCCAAGAGGCAAGAGCAGAGCTCAGTGTTTCATTCATTCACATTTTTTTTCTAAAATCATTATACATTGACTGTTGATGCTCTTCTCTTTTAGATATTGATGAGTGCTCGGACGGCTTTGTTGAGTGCGATAGTAAATCCACCTGTGTCAACTTGCCTGGTTGGTATCATTGCGAGTGCCGTGATGGTTACCACGACAACGGCTTGTTTTCTGCTAATGGGGAATCGTGTGTAGGTGAGTTGTGTTTTACTTTTTCAATGCAAATGATAAAAAGTTTTACCTTTCATGTAAGTGATATCCTCACATTTGTGGTGAAAAACAAAAAATAATATATGTATAAGGTGGAAAAGCCCTTTAAAATCCATAAAAGCTTGAAATTTGATCAAAATTTTGAATCTTTTCATTTGTTTTGCTTTAAATTCTGCTCCATATGTTTTGCTAAAGCAAATATAATAGAAATTTGCATGATAGTCTTTCACTATAGCTCACTACTGGACACTACTGAGTAACTTACAGTATAATTCTAGGCCTCAGTTTCATCACTAACCTTGACTAAGGTTGACATTTCAAAATACAAAGATAAAAAGCATGTCTAGGGCAAACTACAGAAACTTCAGCCATTGCAAATTCATTTTGTTTTTATGAATTTTAGATACAAGGTTTGATTGGAGAGGTATGTCATTATAAGGATGTTTTTCCTACCGAAATGTCACTTTGCTTTTTGCTACCCATTCATTTTGTGGAACAATCTCTGATTCAGCCTGTCAGAAGGCATGTCAGAGCTGTCAAAAGGGAAACCCTCAATCTAAAGTAACACTGAGGCAATGCCTGTAACAATAGCGCCTGTGCTGCTCTGCTCGTTGACCCCATCTTGGCTGTCAGTTCGAAATGAAGAGGAAAGAAAAAAGATGTACTCGCAAATAAATAAATAATTTTATTCTAAAGTGTCTACACCTCACAAAATTATAATTGGACCAAAAGTGGGTTTCTGGGTTACATTAGAGTTGCATGGTGAATGTTTTTTCCCCAAATTTTTAGAGTGCCATTGCTATATTTTAAAGTTGCTTTTAATCAGATGCTGACAGTTCACTGACATCTAACAAGAAAAGCTGTTTTGATTTGTCAAAGTGTTACTAAAGCAGCATGAAAGGCGTTGTAGCTGCCAATGCCCCTCAGCTTGTGCTTAAAAATCACAGTACCTGTGCAGAAGCTATGAATGATGCCATCTTTTTCTGTGTGCTCTCTTTAGATATTAATGAATGCAAGACAGGAAGGAACACCTGTGCAAATGACACAGTGTGCTTTAACCTGGAGGGAGGCTACGACTGCCGGTGCCCCCATGGACATAACTGCACTGGTGACTGTATCCATGACAACAAGGTCAAGCACAGTGGGCAGATCTGGGTGCTGGATAGCGATAGGTGCTCGGTGTGCTCTTGTCAGGTAATAAACAGAGCGAGATGGAGAATGTGGAGACAATGAAAGCTCAAAAGGCGAGTAAGCAGAGATAAATGGCTAAGTTACAAGTGGACATGAAAAAGATTAATAGAAGATGTGTTCAGAGCTGTACAGAGTTTATCAATGATGCATTCCTTCTGTCTCTCAGCAGTACTTTAAACATTCAATTGGTCATACAGAGTATTTTCAGCTCTTTCTTCTACATTTTGCTAGTGTCTCAACAAAGAATGTGTGTAAACATGCTTTTCAGTATTTATTTATTCATATACTTATTATTAGATTCATCATTAGCTTCTATATAGCTGTTAATAGTCTTCCTGGAGTCAAAACAATAAAAAGATATAAAGGGCAAAATTACAATATATAATAAAAAAGACAACAATATAAAATAAATATAATAATCAGCAGATTAGTAAAGTCACCATGCATATAAATAAAACAAACTATAACCAATTTAGTTGCAAATACAGTATATTAGAAAAAATGACAAAAAATTTAGTCAGAGGACATCCATTTTCATTTCACTTATCAATTTATAAAAGTCTAATTACTTTGTGTTTAGCCAAAAATGCTCTACAATGAATTGTCTTCATCACATTTTTTCTGGTTTTGGAACCATCGAATGACCTGTTTTCACTTGACAATGATTATATCCACTGTAAAACACTGAAAATTCTGTGTTCATAAAAAAAAAGTGGTGTACCATCCTAACATTATGCATAAACATCAAAAGATAATCTTTCAATTTGTCCTCAACAGCAAACCTTGGTAAATGTTTATGCATCCCAATTACACCAGTGGTGACTAAAAAACACTGAAAACTTATCGTGCTGCATTTTCTGTGCAGTTTGTAGATAATAATAATAATAATTTTAAAGCTCTCTTATGGGGACATTTAACCAAATAACAGGCTAGTTCTCCAAATGTGACAAAACAATTGACAGGACAATGTCATGCATAACAGATGATAAAACATATGCAGAAATTGCAATATCCTTTTGCATATAATTAATTCGATCAGACCTAGATAATAAATGATTTTATTTAACACCTGATGGTTTGATCTAAGATGGATTCAGTTTTGGCTATGTATAATATCAACTGATTCATTCTTACCCTTTTGTGTATATTATTCAACTCCACTTGAAGTTTCTCCCTCATCATAAATGATGCTGGCGATGTACAGAACCAAGTAAAGTGAGCTACACGGATGAATAGTTCCATTCCCCACAGGGCCAGTCAGCAACAAATGTCAATTTCTTCTGTAATAAAACCAGACTACTTCTGCCCATAGAGTGTGTGACATTTTAGAAAACACTAATGCCAACCAGTATAATAGCTTCTACTTTACTTTCCTTTCTAATTAGATGGCAAGTGCAATAATTTGTGATAGACCAATAAGCACAGCACCTTCAGGCTAATCATGTTATGGTAACTTTTATTTGCAAAAGTGCTCCTCGTTGACCTTTAAAGAATACAAAGTGAAGATATTCACAAATTAGATTTCATCCACTGCTGCTCTTGGAAGAAAGATTCACTTGTGGCGTGCATTCAGTCATTGTAAATAAGTGAGTAGAAACTGTGACAGCATGTTCATAAAGCAGCACAAGTCAGTATTTTTTTATTACCAGTGGGGGGAATTAGTTTTATGTTTTAGTGACAAACCCACAAAATTAACAGTTAACTTTCCCACATTTCTAGACTGTAAAGAAACATTTAGCAGCTAGAGATAGAGTCCTCAGATTTGTTGGAGACAAAAACAAAGCTACAAGACATATGGGTATGAATTTAGAGCTTATGCTTATTTTGCAATGTGTTTTTAGGATAAAGGAAATGTTTGCTAACAGGTTTGTTTGTGGGATTAGATTGTGTTTTGGTTTGTTGCTGTTCAGGGTTTATACAAGCAAACAAACAAACTATTAGTAGGCATGTAGGTATTCTGAAAATCGTTGGACATTGATTTCTTTTTTTTTAAATTTGACAGTTTATAAAGAGATGATGACAAAAGGGGAAGACGTCAGACTGAAATAATGGGTCACATCCTAAATCTTTTCCAGCGTTTATAGCTCCACTGGCAGCTACTAAAGTGGCTACTAGGTAAGGGGCAGGTTACATTATGGACAGGTCACCAGCCTTATTCAAAAACATAAAGGAGTTTGGAAATCGCAGCTCTTTTGTAGAAGCTCAAATGTAATTTTAAAATTGACTAACAAGCTGTTTTATTGACAAGGGTAAGTTATTCCTTCTTTAATTTTACTTAATTTAAATGGGAAAATAATGTATTACATGTGTAAAAATGTCTTTTTTAATTGACCACAGTCAATAAATGTAAAACAAGCGGTTTCAGATACTGGAACAAAGTTCAGGACTGGACACACTTACCTTAGCAATGTGTTATGGTCCTGTTATTTCAGGGAGGTAAAATGATAAATAAACTTTCCAGGGTAAAGAAATGCCCTTTGACAATTTACTGAACTTTCTCCAGCAGGTTATTCAAGCCTACAGTAAAGTAAAAATTCACATAAACTGATGTGTCAGATGTAATGAAAAAAAGTTTGGAGACTTTGCAAAATACTTCATAATCTCAGTGTTATAATTCTGTGTACAATTAGGTGTGTTAAGAAATAACATCTGAACTCTGTACTGTGAATAAAAAACAATTGTCAAAATTGACGTTAAAGATAAAGTTAAACATTTAATGAGCTAAATGTATTTGCTGAAAACAAAATTAAAGGCAGACAGAATCCTAATGAAACTACTAAAGACATCTCAAATAAAACCATGACTTCCAGAAATTAGATAGATGTTTTTTTTAACAAAGTATTAATAATGAAAATTTTATTTATGGCTACCTTCATCCACCCAATTCTTTTTCAACCCCAGAAAATGAGAGATATAGGAAATGACAGTGAAGCTATGGCACTTAGCTTTATGTAGTTATTTTTGAATAAGCTGGACTGACTCAGACTCCTTGTCTTCATTGATTTCTGACACCAAGGTGACGATGCCTCTGGGATGAGATGGTCCAAAACACTCATTCTGTCATCCCAAACACCTTTTGTTTCACTATTATTGGGTCATGCAGCAGTCAGATAAAGCATTTTAGCATTTTACTCAACCTGATGCCAAGTGTCTGTGAGTAGTGGAAGGTGATTAAAATGGATTAGTGGCGGTAGTGAATGATCAAGCATCAGCGTATTCATTTGATTACAAAGGACCAGGACAGAAATGGCTCCCTAATTAAATGAGTCGTATTAATTGATTTGAGAGATTGAAGAGCTGTCTGTCAGAATTAGTCATATTGAACAGTTCGGGGGATGGAAGTATAAACATGTTATTGTTTTGGAGGTGTGTGGACGCAGCTGGATATTAAATGGAGAGCATCAACTAACCGAAACCAAGGTCAAATGCCACAGAAGAGACAAAGGCTGGAATTTGTCCAGACTGAGGCTGCGCAAATATATACTTAACTGTTTCAACTTTCACGAAAAGGCTGATGGTCCGTAAATCAGAGGATTGCTTTCCTCATAGGATAGAAAAGAACAGAGTAAACCTGTACTTCTATTGTACATCAAGGCTATTCATTTAGGTCCTACGAGGGCTGCAGCCCTGCAGGATTTCAATGTATACCTGTTTTAACCATAGGGGTTTCAACACACCTGACTCACATTATTGAGTCGTTGTGCAGAACTTCACTGGCTGTTGGTGTGTTGAAACAGGGATACATTGAAAACCCGAAGGGTTGTGGCCCTCGTAGGATCTAATTGAATAGCCCTGTTGTACAAAGTGCAACACAAATAGAAGTGCAAGAATTCCCAGTGCTGAAGAACAAGTAAATACAGTAAATAAATAAATAAGAACACTAGAAAAATATATAAATATATCAATAAATAATACATAAATAAATATATAAATAATAAATACATAATAAATAATAAAAATATATACTGAGTAAATAGGCTGTATGTAGAATCTGTGCGAGAAGCTCATTTTTTTCTCATCCAGATCTGCATGAAGACTGCAATTAATGACCATGTCCATTTTTTCACTGAATCAATCATTTAACAACTTCCTTGTCTTCATTCCCCAAGAGTCAGATTTGAGAAGCGAAGGACTTGCACAATTAAATGATTATCAAATGAATTGCTGACATAAACGCTCTGACATTTAATGATTCCGTTTATTGGCAAGTTGCTTCCATGTGCACACTGTACTCACGTTAAACAATCATACATATGCCTGATTCTCTTCATGTTTTAGATACATCAATATGTCATCACCACATATAAATAGAAAACCATTTCAGAGAGTTAAACAGCATCTTAGAAATAAGAAGACGGCCATGTAGTGTGTCCTCAAATATCCAACTAATAGAATAATAAAATCCATCTTCAATAGGGTCTGGCTTTATAGCCTTTAGTGCATTATTTATTAGGGATATATATGTTTAATGACTCCGTCAAACAAATGGCTTTCTGTTTTGCATGTGAAGGTTTAATTCTGCCTGTGCGCTTTCCTATGTTCAATGATTAATTGTGCTTCATGCTCAGGCTGGCCAGGTGATGTGTCGCAGGATGGTGTGTGACTGCGACAACCCTAACGCCGACCTGTTCTGCTGTCCCGAGTGCGACCCACGACTGAGCAGTCAGTGCCTGCACCAGAATGGCCTGCTCACATACGGCAGTGGCGACACATGGGTGGAGAATTGCCAGCAGTGCCAGTGCCTGGTGAGTGGTGGCAGATGAATCCAATGGCAGCGATGTTGCAGGAATTTGTTGCTTTGTCAAAAACCATTGAAAAGAGGGGAGTGGAGGGGAGGTTTGGGGGAAGGAGGGGGTGAAAACAGCATAAGCATTCATCACTTTGCCATACAAGTATGTAACAAATACCTCAGTCTCCATGGAAATGCTGAATGAGAGATGTGCTGTGTATAGAAAGTCAAGGAGAAATACAGTGTTCTGAGGCAAGGGAGTGATTAAGAGTATAATAGGAAGGTTGTAGCAGGGACAAAAAAATGAAGATTAGTTTCTGTCTAAAGAGTGATTGCTTTGATTTGTGGGAATTCATAGAACTGTCTTCACTGTTGTCTTCTGTGAAAAAATTACACATTTTATCAAAGAGTACTTTCAAGGTGGAGGAAATAAGACTGTAATAACAGTTGGATATTATAGTGTTATTTGTGTCCTTAGAGAAGGCGTACGCAGTGTGTGCTTGTGTTGATTGATGAGTGTGTGCTGCACATGTATTTCTTGTAATTTCAAGTGTCCTCTACTGTGCATCCAGCCCTATTCGTCAAAGGAAACAAAATAACGTGGCACTCCTCACATGAATCTCTCACAGTGAGACATATGCACTATTTACTTTGTGTTCACGTCTTCTGCTGCGCTGACCTTTTCCAAGGTTTATACAATGTTGTTGTTTGAGCAACAGGGAAGCATTTTTGCAAGTGTTTCCCCAATAAACCTGACAAAATCAATAAATCTTCTGACTTGTGATGCCTCTCTTACCTCAAAGACAAATGGACAATAAATGCAAATTACATGCTTTACATTCTCCAACATTATCTTGTCTTACCCATTCTTTTGACAGCTGTAACACAGACCCGCACCGTAGTCATTTTCTCTGTTCAGGTACTCACAAATCATCCTTGCTGGTAATCTCAGCCATAGCTATTCTACAACTACTTTTTATTCTTTTAAGTCACTCTGTGTTGCTTTTAAAGATTAGACGCACTTGTAGCTTAGATGCTGTAATTCAGTGACAGATTCATGCTTTGAGTAGAAAGCATTGCCCACACCTCATTCCGACATCCCTTCTTGTTCACTTCCACCATTGTAATGCCATCCCAGTGCTCGGACCATTATAGGACAGCCTGAAAATCACTGCTCAGCTGAGAGCCAGCGGGGAAGCACAGTAGGCTGAAAATGGGTTCACTCAGCCTCGCTCTCGCCATGGCCGTGCTCACCGCAGGCACTTATGCATGTTGACACAAACACATTTGAGAAGCCAGACGTGCCTGTCACTACCGCATAGCACACATACAGGGTAAACACAAGTATGTACACAGCATACACATGTTTGAAAATGTCAGCACACCTATCACCACGACAACACACACCCTGCAGATGTCCAGGATTATACCCAGAGAGACATAAAGAATGCTCAATTAAAGATGAACAGATGTACTCGCAAAACAAAGGAGCCCCAAACAGATCGCGTGGAAGAGCAGCATTTGCAAAAGGAGGTAGCGCCTGGCTCCTGCAAAACCTTACCGCTGATCTAATAGCGTTACAGGGACGTGAAATGAACCTTGAATGCTGCTACACTTAGCAGAGCAGTGGCTGTCCAAGCTCAGCAGGGGACTTGAAATACATAGTGACAGCAGGCAGATGGGTAAAGCATGTTTCCAGAACAAGATGTGAATTGTTTTCTGCTAACATTCAATTATATGAAATCAAGAATGTGGTCTATGCAGACTGTGCACATATGGGCTACTTGTGATTTTGTATCTTGTTAATTTCCCAGAATATCAAGGGAGTGCTAACTTCCATTACCATGCATGTAAGTTGTATTTAAGGCTGAAGTACACATTTTAAAAAATAGACTAGTTTGATTTTTGGAAGCTAATTCCAAAGCAAAAATAGATTTTAATCTGCTGGAGTCATTTTATAACATTCACTCGAGCAAAGCCTCCCTGCTTTCTATATGGAGGCAAAGAGATTTATTTGCAATGAGATACCAAAAATGAATGTAAAGCCAGATTGTAACAACATGCCTCTTAGATATCACAGAGAAATCATATGTAAGCTACAATCTAAGTTAGATAAAGTTTTCTTACCACGTCCGGTCATTGTATAGCAAATCTTTGTCCATTGTGATCATAGGCCACATCTGCATAAACAGACATAGATGACAGTGTTCTGTTTCGCAGTGAGGGACAAGTACCTGAGGTTATGTTCAATCCTTCCCTGTGGCTGCTAGTAAAGAGTGCACTCAGGGGGGATTTTCTCACTTTGG
This sequence comes from Pseudomugil gertrudae, assembly GCA_037177535.1. NCBI lineage: Eukaryota > Metazoa > Chordata > Actinopteri > Atheriniformes > Pseudomugilidae > Pseudomugil > Pseudomugil gertrudae. The sequence continues at coordinate 13,592,444 of JBAMHV010000010.1, forward strand.
ATGCTTACATATAACACAGAGGCAAAGAGTGAGCATTAGCGCTGTGGGAGTCCATGTGCCTTATAGCCAAGCTAATTTACTACAACATTTCTAAAATGCTGAGACAAAACATTTTCAGTCCCCAGCGGCACACTTAACTCAAGCTTCAAACTTAATTTGTGCCAACCTTTTGTATTGCCTGGTGTGTTCAAACACCTTCAGTCTAAAAAATATATAAATATACATCCTTGCAAATAAATAATGTCAAAACTTCTCATTGATGTCACTGAAAGTGGGTCAGGCCAGAGGGACACGGCACACGTACAGCAGAATTTGCAGACAGTCAAAATGTATGAGTTTTCTCAGGTCAATAAAAGATGGAAGCAGCAAAAATCCAATAAGGCTTTCAGTGCTGAAAATTTGCTATGAGCTTAATATAGGTATGACAATAGGACAATTAGAAAGCTGCAATATTAACTTCCCCTGTCTGCAGAAATTGCTGACTTTATTAGAAGATTGCTCAGCTCATCTATTTTTTCTTTGTACCGTAACAACTTTTTTTTTTTGCTCCCCATCAAATAAAGATTGTCCCTCTGGCATGGAAATTACACCATGTCATAAGAAATATGTGTATTTGAATGAGAAATTTGTTTAGCCATGAAATATGCATTTGTAAACTTGCCAATTTCCATTTTCCTCCTTTCTTTTCCTCAATCCATGTGAGAATATCTCCTTCTTCCTTCACAGCAGGGACAGGTGGACTGCTGGCCTTTACCCTGCCCGCCCGTGGACTGCGAATTTACCGTGGTGCCCGAAGGCGAGTGCTGTCCGCGCTGTGTCACCGACCCCTGCCAGGCTGACACCATACGCAATGATATAACTAAGACGTGCACGGATGAGCACAACATCTCCCGTTTTAGCGGCTCCTCTTGGATTAAACATGGCACAGAATGCACCCTGTGCCAGTGTAAGGTAAGCTTCCAGTATCAAAAACAGCAAATGACATTTTAAAGGTAGATGTGAGGACCCCCTTAAAAAACAAATCAGGGTAAACGGTAGTTAAGTTTTTGCTCCGCAAAGACAATTTGGATATTTAAGACTTCATTATAATATTGCATCATACTCATCAAACTCAAAAGTGCAATTTTGCAGACCAGCTGAATGAGCCATGAATAGAGGAATACAAGAATGAATAATAAATTTAGGTAATAATGCTGACTTTCTTTTTGGCTCAAGCCACCTACCTTTGCATTAAGACTGCAAAGAGTCATCCTGGCTCTGTCAGGTTGTAACAAAATCAAACATTTAATTAACTGTTAATCAGAGAGTTAAAATATCAGGTTGCAGTGTTATAAGGTTACATGCTTGGCAGTTCCTTGGTTGATTTCCCAGTTGCCCAGCAACCTCAAACTGATAGCAGAACTCCTGTTTCCAGTCCTCGTACAAAGTTTTAATGAGGTTTTTTCCCCAAATGTTCAACCACTCCTTTAAATAAAAATTAATGAAAGTCTGGGGCAAAGGTAAACCTAATCATCTGTCGATCTCTTATCTGGCAGCCTCTAGCTCAGCTGCAGCAGGAAGTTAAGGTGTGATCTCCCCTCTGCACAGTGTTAAACAAGCTGACATGTTTGCACAATGTAGTACTTTCAATGTATTGAGTCTTGTCAAAGAAATGGAGACAAACACACATGATTTGCTCCAGTATATCAAATTGGAAAAAGCTGCTCTATACAAGCTTTATTACTGTGTGATCGAGCAGTCATTTAGAGTAAGCTATGCAGGCAGTATCCTCTTTGTTTTCAAATGTAAGTGTAAATTGTTTTCCTCAGCTGTAGAACTAATCCACCAAGACTGACTTGCTTGCCTGAATTTTTAAGATAAAATATATTGCTTGATGATAATCTCCACATCACAGCCACAAGATAGCAGCCTTTTTTTTTAATGTAGGCTTTCAGAAAATACTTACTTTCAATTAAAATACATGGGTTTATCTTCTTTTTAAGGTAGCTTTCCACTCAAATCTTCTTCTGTTTGGTAGAATTTACATCAATGAATCATTGACCACATTTAAATTCCTACATGAATATTGCTTCCTTGGATCATTTGGTGGTGAAATTATTCTCAGAGATATTGTAAATGCCAAAGCAAGCCTGCAGCGCTGCTGCCACCACCACCCCCAAAAATACCATCTGCCAGCCCTCAAAAAGCATTTGCCTGAGGTTAAAGTGTGACAATAATCCACCTGTGTTTCCTTACCTACTTTTTTCCTCTCATTTCCAGAATGGACACATCTGTTGCTCAGTGGACCCCATGTGCCTTTAGTCTTTGCAGATCCGAAGGCACCTGTACAGTGTTCTCCATGTAAAAAAGTAACAACACCCCCGTGTCACCCAACAGTCCTCTTCACAGTGGGCATTGGTCAAATTGTGTTTGCACTGTCAGGTTGGTTTTTGACCTGCTAACTGGATGAATGGAGGTTACTATCTGGGGCACACTGTCAAACAGACAATTTTCCAGCTTTAACCTTCAGATATTCATCCTCTGATTATCTGCAGTTTAAAGTTCTTATTACATGAACCCCATACAGTAAACTCCATCTACCTGGTACTTTGTGCTTGATAGATATTAAAAGTAACTTGCAAACAATCTGGGGCTCATGCCTGCTTCCTCAACTCCTTTATACCAAATGCCAACCTTTATCATACCAAACAGATGATGGACTAAAATTCCCCCAGTCCCACTCTTTGTTCTGTATCACCACATAGAGTGAACCTTTAAGGATCACAACTCCCCACTCCGAATCATCGCTACATGAAACTGTAAGATATTACTACTACTGGCATGACTGTGCTTGATGTCCAAACTTTTTTGCTGATTTCTAAATTTTCAGTGACGATGATGATAATGACGATGATAATGATGATATCTTAGATAGAATAAAGGCAGTTAAGTTAAGGTTCTGTTGCCACATTTACAAGTCGTCTATCTTATGTGGTGCTTTGTAGCATTTTGTTCAACTTCTACTTTTTGTAATTTTGATCTCCAAGCTTGTTATTGTGCTTTAGTGAAATAAAGTATTTCCATTTACATTTAACTGTTGTGTGTGACTTGTATATGAGTGTTTTAATTTATTTTGATCTAATCTAGATAGTGAGCATTCATGAATATTTAATTTGTTTATCTTAAGAAGATGTTTTTTAGGTTCAATTAACACCTGTCTAGAAAACAATACTTAATAAACCTTATTTAAGGATAAACAATAATCAGTACTTAATAAGATATTGATTAGTTTAAGTGATTTGTTCTTATTAAGAACACATTCCAGGCAAACAGCTTATGACAGCTTAAAAGATGCTTTTGCCAATATTTATTTTCCTGGTAAATAGCTGTAAGCTGTTTATATACAGTGTTGTTGTAGTATAAGTGAAACACATAGTAAATGATCATTCACACATAGATTTCGCTGTAACTGGAAATAAATGGTTAACAAAGCTAATTTATCCTCGCTTTCATATTGTGGACCAGCAATGGATGTTCCTAATATAAATTAATAAACTCTTTTTGTCCTTTCTGCAACGTTTTGCAAAGTTCGTAACAGTTTGTTCAGTCAAAAAACTTTTAGTAAGTAATACTACAATTTAAGCAGGTATAACGGCCTTTGTTATGCAAAATCAACTTGTATGATCTTTTGACCTTCTATTAGTGTTGATTGTACATTAAAACAATCCCTCAAGTAGTTTTATTTTTCATCCATTCGTTTTGTAGTTTTATTCCTTTAAAAAGAAGGATGTGGCCTCGGCAAAGCAAAGGCCTGACTGCACCGCTCCGACGTGGCACTGTGGAGACTCCACCCGATCCTACTTGAAAACTTTTGCACCCTACCTTGCCCAGGAAGTGTGCCTGTTGCTGCTGCTGTGCTCCTGTCAACAGACCCGTCAATACCCCCTGCACAGCAACTACAGACAACGAGGTAGGCAGGGGAGGCGCACTCTGTCTGAGGCGACGTCATTGGACAGGGAAATGTGAGGGCCTCTCTGGCTGCTCAGTGCAGATGAGGCGGGTGCGTGAGAGGAGCTGGGAGCTTTTTTATACAGTCTATGGCTGGGAGCAACCCGTAGTAAGCCAGTCCCAATTCCTGATATACAACCTCGCAGCAAGAAATGAGTGTTATGGCAAAACTATATGGTGCATGTTGTAAAATGCATAATATTACCATAAATGTGCATAGGATACACTGTGGCAAATATAGCATAATATAGGACCTTTACATGTGGTTGTATGCTTCTACACTGTCACCTCCCTGTCCTGTTCCATCTGCCCATTTTTTACATGTTTTTTAGCTGGCTTATCAGTGAGCCTTAGCTTGAGTCGACCTACCAACATTTGTCAGTTAGCTCTCTTTAAATCTCAGGCAGCTCCAAGTCTGATAGCAAAAACACATTGACGCTGCCAAGATGGTGACAGAAAGAACTGCCCAATGATCTTTCAGTTTGCTCTTTAGAAACCTACTGAGATGCTCTGTCAATCTTTTAACAGTCCACGGTTGAACTCTAAATACATATCCAACAGTAATTTTTGGGGTTAAGAAAAATCTAATTATATGACACAATTGCTTTTTCAATACCATCTTAGTCCAATTTAGGGTCATAACCGGAACATATACAGCTGGTATTAGACGAGAGATTGTGTGCCAGTTTATCACAGAGACAGATAGGAAGGAAAGACATGCACATACTCACTCCAAGGGTTTTAGAATCACCAATTAACCTAACTGCAGGATAAGGCCAAAGTACCTGCAGAGAATCCATGCTGACACAAGAAACATGCAAACTCCACACAGAAAGCACCCAGCTGTGGTTCAGATGAGGAGCCTTTTCTTCATTTGATTTTTGTAGTAGCAAGCAATTATGTCAAATTAGTCATATATGTATTTCTTAAACAATGAAAAGTTATGGGTATGTATTCTTTAGAATGGTTCTTCTCCTTCTTCATTAAGATATTCTCAACCAACAAGCATGTGCCCAACTTTTCATGTAAATCATTTCATCACTAAGTGCAGGCTTTCAGCTTCCATATCATATTAGCATGTTACCAGTTGGATTAAATTGGTTCCTAACTTGCTGTGACAAAAATTTATGTTAAATCTATACTGCATAGAGATTGTTAAACCTGTAAGTGGAGCAGAATGACAAATATTCAATTATGAGTGCAGGAGTGCTTTAAGGATTATCAGTATGTACTAGTGTCTCCAGGGACTGGATATTCTGTCTACCACTGTCAGATTCTAACTTTAGATATATTTTATACTGTGAATTGAATACCAAAGATGAAATTAGTCTACAGAGATAAAATATTGCAGTGTTCTACCATTATTGTATTTTATTTCATGAATAAGGCCCCAAGTGCTGGATACACTTTCACATCTGCATATTTGGATACATAGCAACAGCTACCCTGGATGCAGCACAATGCTTCCTCTCCTCCTTACTTCGGTCTGAGCCTCGGGAGATGGTAGTAATAGTTGTATCGCAGAAGAGCTCTTAAAGCTCCTAATATAATTATCTTTCCGTTCACAGCCACCAACAAATGAGTTCAGCCTCGAGATGGCTTCATTTCCCTGTGGAACCCTTTCTTTCCTCTGACAGCATGACTTTACCTTGCAGCTACTTACATTAACAAACGTGAGAGGGCATACATTATATGCAAACACTCTTCACTCACCTGTGCTTGTCCTGTATTTCACTTTCCCTAAAAACTTTTATCTTAGTTTATCAAAACTTGAAACTTACTCCCCAGAGTTGAGAGTTTGGGGAGTGGGCACGTGCAGTAGACAGGGGGTGGTCCAAAGTGGCAGCTACTGGATTGGCAGAGCTACCATCTGGTCTACTTTGGTCTAGTGGGTTCTAGCTGGTGGTGGCAGGAGGCCAGTGGGCACCTGAGTAGTGGTGGCACAGCAGGGCAAACTGGTCCTCCAGCTGGCTCCTAAATGTCCAATTTTCCATGGCAGTGCTGAACCCCCTGCAACAGATGCCTGGACCCACAGGGAGTCCACTTCACTGCCTGTCCTATATTCGCTGTTAATGACCACACATATCATTGAGATGGTGGCTAGTGAAGCACAGCAAAAACAAAAAAGTCCCTTTCACTTCGGAATAAAGTCTAAACAAATAAGATGCACAAGCAACTTTTTCGTTGATTTATTTTCAGTCATCTTCTGTACCCCAAATACCTTTTATTGAGCTACAAAGTCCAGAGCAGTGATTGGGTCAACACTTTTTTTTAACCAGAAAGAAGTCTAATGTGCAATTACACATAAATATTCATGTGTGTGCACTTAGCAAACTCAACAGTGCAGAATGTATAGGAAAATGACAACAGATTTCAGTTTATAGCATTTATTTTTAACTGCTGCAGTCTACAGTGTTCACCGTTCAGCCGCTACAGCTCCCCAGAACTGACTGAACACAGACATGTAGAGGCTCAGTCAAAATACTGTAGTATGTTGAACTGATATCTACATGAAAACAAAAGCTCAACTACCCAGCAGTGCGTATAGTTTTGTTTCCAGATATAACTGTGGACATGGCTAAGAGCTGGATAACAGAGGCAGTTACAGAAAGAAATGGGTGCAAAAAAAAGCATAATTACTTAAAAAGTGATCCTTTCAGCAAAGCAGCAGTTGCAAACAGATGTGGATGACTGAAAATTCATGATGATGAAAATTCACTCAAGAGTGAACTCCCTCTTGAGTGAATTTTGGTGGATGGCTAAAGCTTCACATACGATTCCCCACAAAGACGTGAATGTTGTAGCAATGAGCACTGGCTTCACAAGGCTTCACTTTTATCAGTGGTCCTAGAGATGATTCGACAAGTTGACCAGACTCCATTTAGACTGAATGCAGTTCACTAGATATAATCGAGAAGCGGACAGTTGTCCTTAACAAGCCAAGAAGTAAAAATAAATACAGACTGGATTGTGTCAAGGCACATATCTGGGTAAGGATTCAAGAATATTTCTGCAGTTTTTAAAGAACACAAAGCAAAATAGTATTCATCCATCTAACTTAACCTTGATGCATTTTCTTTGTATATCTCATTCACCCATTCTTATACAACACTTCTTATATGATTGTATATGTTGGACTATAGTAAAAGCTCTTTACACGGCATGTCATAGTCCCATATACACACACTCATACCCCAATAGGCACATTGGTGGGGCAATGCAGGATTTAGTGTCTGGGCCAAGGACACTTAGGCATGTGGTCACGGAAAGCCTGGAATCAATTCACCAATCCTCTGGTTGGAAGCTGACTGCTGTGTCCTAGCTAAAGATAAGTTGACAAGTTAAATAGTTACAGATGAGCCACCACCCGAGTCATGGCTAATTGCTATACTCTGGAGGAAGTTTGAAATCACCACCAGCCAAATGTAATAAGAAACAAGCCCCCAAGATATGAATCATCATTTTGAAAAAGGTCAAGAGGTCATATATGTAGATGAGAGAACCTAACAGGAGATCTATTAGTGCAGATCTCCATTTATCAAGTCTTGATGACAGAACCCAGGCAGACACAATTTCTGTCTCTATAAAGGCGAAATAAAAACCTGCTTTAAAGGTTAAAGGCCAAACACAAAATTCCTGCTGTCAAAAGATATTGTCAGCATACTTCCACCTACGAAATATCAATCGTCTCCGTCCCTCTCTCACCCCCCACACTGCTGCCATTCTCATCC
>JBAMHV010000010.1:13607566-13618490 GCA_037177535.1 Pseudomugil gertrudae
ATATATATATATATAGTTTTTGTTTCAGAACATAATTTTTTCTTTTAGCACAGACGGTTTTGCTGCATAAAATGTTTCTGAATTCCCTGCATGCTCATGTGGTTCAGGGTCTTCTGTGCCAATATCTATGAGCTGCTTAATGATAGCCCCTTGGATATTAATTAAGTCTTCCTCCTTTTTAGCTGCAGCCTGTGTTGCTGTAGCAGCATAAGTTATGGTATTTAAACCATTCTCCCAGAAAATAATGAGTCTTTTTGACAAATACAATGAGATTATGTTGGCAGGATGTATCCACATATCTTCCACACGTGACACTGTGCTGATGCATATACACAAAGGACACTGGAATCTGACATTCAGCTGTGAGAAAATGCAAAGAAAGAGCACAATCATTAAATTCATAAAGAAAAAAACCTGCTTGGAGGCAAATCCAGACAAGTTATTAACAAGGGCATTAATTAGCTTGAGAGCACCTCTACCCATCTTTTCTCATGGAAATGTGGAACTGGTGATGACAGTGCTCTAAGGTGGAGGTGAATGAAGCAATTGGGAGGGTTGTAAAGAGTGTCGTTGCAAAAACCCTTTAATGGCAAGAGCTAGATCATATCGTAAATTGCTGTAGTAAATGTGCTTGCTGTATACCGTGCAGAAAATTAAAAGTGTATGTTGTAAACAAATCACTGCGAGTGAAGGATGTCACACTAACAGGAGTCCTGACCATCTCGTGGGGTTGTGAGGTGTTTTGTCCAAACTAGGAGTTCATGTCACATGCGTTTTGTGGCTGAAAACCTAAAGCTGAAAAGGCAGGCCTTAGCAAAAATAGTTTGGATGCCAGCTGGGGTATTTCTATAGAACTACATAATTACAATAATTTGGTAAATTAATGTGGAAAAGGCCAGCAGTGTGAAATAATTAGCAGCAAAAGCTAATAATAAATTGTTTCAATAAATAAAGCCTAGAAATCACTTTTAGAGCTACACTTGCTCTATTATGTTGCCATGGGAATTATAATGGTGACCTCGCCAGGTTTCTGTGGAGTGGTGTATTTGTAACACTTGAAGATGTTGAATAAAAAAAAAAAAAAAAGATGTTGTCCCGTAAAACTGCTTAGTAATTAGCATAATAAACAGCATAGAAACACATTTAGTGGATACCAAACATTGGTCTTGCAGTGTACAGTATATTCTTATAACCATAATGAGGGCAAATGAAATCAAATAAGTTGCCTGTGTTCGGGCTCATAACTAGTGGTATGAGGAACCCCTCTCACAAACATTGTCACTATAAAGTGGAGATTATGTGTTAGGTTTTGTCTATCTATGCGACCAGAAAAATAAATGTACATATTCATGACTTAGTGACACAGGGTTTATTTATGTAATTGTAGGAGGGAGGGAAGTGGGTGGGAAGAAATAAAGAACTGCCAAGAAAAAATATAGCTTGTGTGGTCATCATTAAAGAAAATAAACTCTGCTCAAAGGAATAGAACATGGTGGATTCATGGTGAAGGTGTGGAGAGAGGGAATAAAAGACTGGAAGAAATATGGGTGTGTGCATCTGCGAACGTTCCAACTTAGTAATCAAACACCTTTCTCCCTGCTATGTGCTGCAGTGCCCCATTGATGAATAGGGAGACAAGAGAACTGGCAAGACAGGTAGTGGACTGAGCCAAGAGATGTCCCAGCTCCATCCTTTTTAATTGGCCACAGGGGAGCGGTCTACCTGCATGACAATGAGAAGGTCGAAGACCAAGATGAAGGAGGCTAGGAAGGCTCTGGAGACCTCATCGCTGGGCAAGAAGCCCCTGTTCAAGTTGTCCCAGCTGATCCAGTCGGTGCTGATGACCAGAACCACCACTGAGGTCAAAGAGATGAGCACTGTCCTGCAGCAGAGAGAGAAAGAGGAAGAAGTTGGGAGGAAGTAAAGGAAAGGGGTAAAGGAAAGGAAATATGAGAAAGAAGATGGAGATGAGAGAATGGAGTGCAGTGAGAAGAGGTACTAGAGGGGGAAACATATGCATGAGGTAGAGATGTTATGGTATTGACAATCGGAATAGTGAAATGTTGGATACTGTGTCAATAATAAACAGATGACATCATAGTATATTATAGAGGCAGATAAAATCAAACATTGTTAAAATGCAGAGTGGTTATTGTACAGTCACTACAGTTTCATAGTTCCTTTACAGAGCTGCCAAGGGGGACATTAGAAAAAAACAAAGCTCATAGGGCAAAATTTCAGCATTACACATTGATTACCCTGCAATATGCCATGATGTTATTATTAATCACAGACCGATGCCAAAAGAAAATAATTAACAGGACAAGTTGTGCTAATTTGGGGTAACCCTGTAGCAAAAGGGGGGGGGGGGGGGAGTATACGCCCCATAAACTTTAAATATGAATCCCAGGTTTTGTGGAAGATGTCAAAAGTGGAATTGAGTAAACCATTAGAAATTCATTGGGGAATACTATTGTGTGGGGGTTAGTTGGAACTGCTGGCCGGCAAAAAACAATAGTTACAGCCTGCTATATTTACCTTTTTTGATGACCTGACTGACTATCACCTCAAGTATAGGACATATTTGGTCAAGTTGAAGAAGCAAGTTAAAAATACTTTTACAATATCTGACCACTATTTTTGTAGTTTCACACAAAACCAGAAACAATACATCTCAATTCTCCCATTACATTGCCAACATCCATCCATCCATCCATCCATCCATTAGCTGCACCTCTTTTTCCAATAAAGGGTCTCAGGCAGCTGGAGCTTATCCCAACAATCATCAGGTGACGGGTCGAGACCCTGGACAGGTCGCCAGTACATTGCCAACATGATGGTGAGAAATTTTTCTCCATTTTATTTTTCAATAAGGGAGTAATATATATATATATATAGGTAGAACAATTTTAACTAAATAGATTTAGCACTATTACAGAGATTTTTGAGGCGCAGATCCAAACCTCTGTTAGTCTGAGTCAGTAAGATCGTGGCAAAGGTCCTTCCAGCCTGTTTAGTGATCTAAGAGTAAGATTTAGGGCTCTGTAAAATGAGCTGATGGAATTGTTAGACTGTAAGGAAATTAAAGCATCTTTTATAAGGAGATTTAGTTGAGTCAGTAATTAAAGTGTCTGATTTATAAATATCTAAAGAATAGCTTTCTGTAGTTATTATAGCTATACCGAGTCTTTTTTTAAAAAAAAAACTACATATGTGGATCAATCTTTCTCAAGACAACAGAGAGATGAGTAATATTTTCATAGTGAGGCATTAGAATTATAACTGTAAGAACTTCATATTAATTTTTGGATTGAAAAAATGTGAGGAGACAGTGACTTGGTATTATCTCCACTGTGTAGTTTGTTTCAATGTCATGCAGCTATAATTTTCCCACCGTGCATATCAAACCACACATTGGTTGGCTGCTCTGCAGGTAGTGACTGCCAACTCATATTCCATTTCAACAGGTTGAGAGGTTTTCTTAAGGTTTGTCATTATTCCACAGAGGGATTCTTTTCTGTGACCTGGCAGTGTTTTTTAGTATCGTCCTTTACAATTTGCCCTCAGCATGTATTAACAAGATATATCCAGTTTATCCATCATATTTCAGGCACTGAATTTCAAATGATGACTCATCGAATCTAGCATTGATTATGACAGTGTGAGCCAGGTTATCCATCAATAATATGTAAGGCTGCAGAAAAATCACAGAACAATTTGTCTGCCTGCATTCTAATTGCAGGAGAATGAATTCTAAGGAAGAAAATGTTTAACATTGGAGAGAAACTCTCTTTGAATCTTGCAAGATCTGTGCTTTTAGCTTGTGTGAATATCAAACAGATGTCAGACTGATTCAGTTTCTTAGCTGTCCTCATTGTGACCTCAGAATGAACCACATGAGATGCTCACATGTCACATTTGACTGACAATTACGTCACAGTATCTGACAGATTGCTGCTGGAGAACCACTGGGACTGCAATAATAGTGTAATGCTTTCAAACAGGAAATGGATACCCTTGTCTAGCAAATAATGGGCATTTCTGACATGGTTTGCAGCATTTGTTTAGCAGTTATTTCAGGGTTGCAGCTTGTGGTACAAATAAGTAAAAGGCAGGGCTATGGCACACCCTACAACCTTGCTATGTCCATCGATTTTCACCCTGTTCCTCTAATTAAAGGTGCTGACACTGAGTGAGGGAAGATTAACACAGCTATTGACTGCACATAACCCTGCACGGGATGACAAAACCACATAACACACATGCATGTATGTGTGTGTGTGTACACACACGTACACAACTCTTCTCAGCATCATATCTATAATGCATTAGGGAAGCTTGTAAGGAGATAAATTACCCTGAAATCATATATATTCACAACCAAATATGAACACGGTCCTGCAAACGTTTTCTCTCTAACTTACCAGAAAAGGACAATCCTGTTGTTTCCTTGTTTCCAGAACCTTCTGGCAGCTTTGCACCAATCTGGGTAGTGCTGATCCTGCAGCATCATATCTGTCACCTGAATCAGCAACAAAATGTATAAAAATTGTTTACTTGTGAAGACTAAAGGGGGAGAATCCCTCCATTGCCATTCTTTGCTTCTCTTTCAGCAAACAAATACATCTGGCGATGTGAACATATACAATAACAGACATAAAGCTCACTGAGAGTAAAACGCTGGCTACTCTAAAACTTATACAAACATATAGATTGCATCCTGAAAGAGGATTGTGCACTCATTCGTACATAGCATCCAGGCAAGATACATTGTGGTTGTGCAGCAATCAAATAAAAATTGTTAAATAGTCAAATTCAATCCACAAGTTTGTTTTTCTTTGTCTTTATCTTTTTTTTGTTCTAATCTAACTTAACCACATTCAAGATATCAAGTCATGTAAATGTATATATAAATCACATTTAAAAGCAAGCACATACCATAAATCAGCGTTTCTTAACCCTGGTCCTCAAGTACCCCTGCCCTGCATGTCTTAGAGGCAACCCTACTTTAACACACCTGAATGGAATAAATGCTCGTTAACAGGCTGCAAAGAACTTGATGAGAAAGGTCATTAATTGGAATTTGGAATCAGGTGTGTTAAAGTAGAGCTGCCTCTAAGATATGCAGGGCAGGGATACTGGAGGACCAGGGTTGAGAAACACTGCCATAAACCAAAGTGTTGTAAATATGTAGCTGCTTTAAATCATTTAAATGACAGAATATATCAAGGCAAAGCAAGTTTATATGTAAGACACAATTTACCAATACAAACTGCTTTACACTTTTACTGTTCAGTATCATCTCTTTACAAGTGTTTTTGTTAGAATTTGGTCATTTTAAATCATGTTACTTTTATTTCCTTTCTCTTATTCTATATTTACTATTCTAAATGTAAATGTACTTTATTGCAGTTTTTGTTATTGTTATATTTTGCATGTATTTATAATGACATTTTTATAGATAGAAATCAATTTAGACATAAAGGGGTTAAATAACAGAGTAGTGTCAGGATACCTTTAATAGAGGGGTCCAAAATATTCACTGTTTGGAGTTGCTGCAGAGCCAAGGTCAGTTTGTCAAAAACATGCAGCAGATAGTAAAGCTAGAATTGTAAAATTGATCTGAATCAGGAAATGTGTCAAATTATTCTCGCATCACATAATTTAGAAGAACAACCTAAGAAAAGAAATATAACAAACCCTGTCAACTTATCCAGTGATGCTCTACAGAGGAGACACAGAGGTCATCTCCAAAGTATCTTGCTGATTTAATCAGATATTCTTTTGCAAGCAATTCATAGATTCAGCACTTTGCCAGTGGCATAACATTTTCTCTGTTACATACGCACACCTGACTCTCTCTCTCTCTTTCCGATTCACCTTATTGTTTGCTGTTTCCTATTTCTCCCACCCAAGCCCACTCCTCCATTTCCCCTTCATGTCTTTTTTTATGCTTTTTCTGTCTCTCCTCCTTCTTCTCCTTTACCTCGTTCATGTCTCCTTCCACTCCCTCTCTTTCTAACCAGTATACTGTAGAATACTAATGTGACCAGTGAAGGAGCCTGTCAAGTTGCCTCAGCTGTGTTCATGCAGGTGTCAGAGCCCTACTCCTCCCACCACAGGAAGTCCACTCCCGCTGGAATTCTCTTCTTTCATGTTGACAAATGAACAGAGTAACATACCTCCTCCAAAATATTCTCTGCGTCCCTGTGCTTCCATTGTTTCCTCTGACCCTCCTTAGATCACAGCCGCATGTTACTCCAGGGATTTGGTCTCAGACTAAACTCAATTAGTGTGAAAGGCTGTACGGTAGATGCATGCCTTTTAATGGTTGAAAGGATGCACCTGGCTAAGAAATTAGCCACAGAAGTGTATTTTCACTTGGTAAAAAGTATGTTTATGACAACAAACAAAAAAGTAGCTCTAAATAGAATATTGCACATACAAAAGGAGTCAGAAAACTAAAGTATGGTGCAGCACACTTACAATTTTAGCCGTTTAGAATGGGACATTTAACCCAACATGTATTATAGTTTGTTTTACAAATATCTTGACACAATTAATAAACAAATGCCGATTTTGACCAGGACTAAATTCAGTATTAGAAGTAACAACAAAACTTTTCTTACTACAATTGTGGGGCGACTGTGGCACATGTAGTAGAGTGGGTTAATTCCTAACCAGTAAGTTAGTGGTTCAAATCCTGGCTCTGGCGATCCATATGTTAAAGACACTGAACCCTGAGTTGCTCCTGGTGCTGTGTCACCAGTGTGTGAATGTGTGAGTGTTTTTGTGAGTGTATCAGTGAATGTATCGAATAGTGTTAAAGCACTTTGAGTGCACTGATGTGTAGAAAAGCGCTATACAAGTACAAGACCATTTACAATTCTATCTACTACCAAGTCAAGTTAGCTTGGCTACCAGTTAGCATAGTGAAAATGTTTATCATGTTTTAGTAAGACATTATCATTATTTGATCAAAGTTCAGATTTTTTTTTAATTAACAAAAACCTTTCTGACATTGAGATATAGGAAAGAAGAAATCTTACCATCCAAGCAGTGACAAAGTCTCCCATCCACGTCCCCACTGCAGCAATCTTCATGAAACTCTCATTCCTGATGCCCATGTATTCTGTCACCATGTGAGGCCTATAAGGATAGAAGAAAATGTTAAAAAAAAAGTAGAATGCCTATACCCTGTGATGGCAGTAAAAGTGAGCAAACTAGAAATTAGAAGACTGTCATAAAGAAGCATATCGTATCATCAAGTATCATTGTCATTATAATTGATTTCTTTATAAAGCATCTCAACACCACCCATAGCTGAACAAAGTGCTGTTCATCTAAGGACACAAAACAAAACAAAAACATAAAAATGCATAAAAATAACAACAACGTGAGGTATCATGATTCAAGCCTTGATAGTCGATCAATACAAACCTAATCATGTAATAAGAATGAGTGCTGGCTTTACCTTCCACAAAGCTCCTATGATTGTAAACAATTTACGCCAGCACAGTGGGATTTATGCTGTATTGCCGTTTCATTCGGTCCCACGGTGTTTGACAAATCATCCATTTGTTTGGTAAATTTGCTTCATGTCTCTGGGATTTCAAATCACCACTTTCGTCACAATAAGAACCCTTCTGTCAAAGTACTGGATCCGAGTGAGCTGAGTTAACATGTGCAATTGCACAGATGTGAAACCCAATCCAGGCCGAGGCACGTCATTAGAGAAATAATCTCAAATGCAATTGCATCTGATAAAAAATACATGCTTTTTTCTTGGAGTTGTAGTTACTCCATCTCTGTACAGCAGGAAAAGATGAGAAGATTTTGTTCAGCCCCACAAAACCCACCCACCCAACACATTCGCACAGTACATCACTCCATTTTCTCCAGGTAATAGCTCCGGGATGGAGGAAAAGTGGGTCAGTCGCCTTCTATATGGAACTTGCCAGGGAGAGGAGGAGAACAGAGAGGAGCGACGAGGCCTGTTTGATCTCGTGGCAGCCAGTGTCTTAGAAGCTGAGTGGAGCAGGTGGGTGCCCCCCACCCCCACCAGCCTCCTCTTACCCTCCGACAGGTCACACTCATGAATATAATAGATGGCGATGGATAGGGCTTGGGCTATGCTTTCAAGAGGTCGTATTTGAAGTCAATGGTTCCATTCGTCTTTGTTTTCCCCGGTCATTTTCTGGCCCCGAGCAAAAAACAATAAAATGATTTCCACTGCACCTAGGGGTCTAGGAAATCGTGCCTACTATTTTATTGTAGAGTTTAAAATTCATGTTTAGTGATCATCACAGGGAATTATCATTTCAACATTTAGCTCACTGCATGAAGTGCACCATTCTGTGTACTGTAAATCATTTGTTGTCACACAAGTCAAAACATTTATTGAGAAGCAGCAGAGGACAATCTGTTTAAGCCATCAGCTTTTGTTGCAGTGTTATTTTCTCATTAATGTTAATCGCTCATGTCTTATCATATATACTGCTAGTCAAGATCTTAATACGGACTTGCAGGCAAAACAGAGCAGTGCTGATTAATTGTAGAAAGTTAGTGACCCAAAAATATTCTCAGCTTCCTGGTTACTGCAGGAAATATCCGTTACTGGAAATATAAATCATATGTCATCTATGCAGCACGCATTTAACAGATCTGACAGAATTTTATTGACAAAAATGTGCAGCACTGTTGGTGACGTATTGCCTCACTTAAGCCTGCAAATAAAACGGCCTTGATTGGAATGGCGATTTATATCTGCATTAAGTCGGTTAGACATTCAGTGGCTTGGCGTTGCTCCAGTTTCCAAGGAGATCCCGTAGGGAGTCATTTACCCACAGCAGAATTCAAATCGATACTTCTGGAAATGCTGTCTGGCACCACATGCAAGGCTTTAAATCTAAAAAACTACTGTGCTGCCAACCCATGCCCTTCTCACATATTTAATTGAGCAAATGTTACTCCTGCACTAAAAGACTTTTTCTTTTCTTTTTTTCCCTTTAGATTTTATATATTTTTTCCTCTTGCACAGCACCTATGATGAGTTTGGGGACTCTTGCACTGCGTGATCAGAAGCAGAGCCCTCTGACTTATTCATGCTGACTGAAAATTTAATGGCCTTTAGAGTTGGATGACCTAATGAGAGAATTTGGTGGAGTGGAACATCAGTACAGTCGCACCATGTATAATCAGCTCTAAAATGGCTCCCGTGGCTTAATCGCAAAGCCAGTTGCAATGTTGGTGCCAGCGCAGCCAGCTCAGGCCGTTTTGACCCTCTGTGGAACGTTATCAGGTCTCCCACACTGGTTCAGACATAATGTTCAAGGATTTTTTTTATGCCTTTCTATTTTGTCTTGTTCACTCAAGAAAGCAGGAAATTACAATTTTGTGCTACAAAGGGCATTATGTCATAAAGTTCAGTGATTCCCTCTCTATGACTTTATAGTGGAAAAAAGGTCGTATTCGATGTTGGATTAATATGGCTGCCCATAA
The DNA here is from genome assembly GCA_037177535.1 of Pseudomugil gertrudae. Lineage (NCBI taxonomy): Eukaryota > Metazoa > Chordata > Actinopteri > Atheriniformes > Pseudomugilidae > Pseudomugil > Pseudomugil gertrudae. The sequence continues at coordinate 13,617,068 of JBAMHV010000010.1, forward strand.
AATGAGCTCTGGCTTTGGTGCAAGCAATCTTTGTGGTTAATTTGAATTTGTTGAGTTAAAAAGCAGAGATAGAAAGAGTAACATCTATGCAATCTAATCTAAGTTTCTCCTGGTCTATGTCTTCGTTCAGCTCTCTCTGCTCATGTTCAGATCAACATTCTGCCATTGTTCCCCTTCAAGATAGGTCAGCATAATTCCATGTGTCTGTTTTTCCCATCCTTCTGCCATATCTATGCATCTTCAGCAGAAGAATACTTTGTCTCACCCCTATGACTTATGGCAATCTGCAGATGGACTGACCTCTGTTAAAGAGATAAAAAATGAACTTTTAATGAAATTTTTTGCTTCACCTCTCTTTAATTTGCTAAATGTTTACTACATGCTTCAAATCAGTGCTTCTAAATTAGCTATAACAATCTACATTGCTGTAATAACAACATATTATGTAACATTTAAATAGGCAAATGCGTTTGTTCTCTTTACTGACGCAAAATAAAATGTTTAAGTTATAAACCCAAAAACGATGCCCTAAACAGTTTTTCAATCAGACTAATCTATACTGACAGGAAAAAGTTAAGAGAACAAGTTGCAAGGTTGCAAAAAAAATGCTGAATTTGTGTTTATCAGGGCCAATCTCATTTAGAAAATATACCAAAGTTCAGTCAAGCCTCACATTGCCCATCATTTGGTGTCGTTCAGCTCACATGGTAAAGTGGCTGTGTCATACAGGGAGGCTACAGCTCCTTGGCACAGCAGGCTCTGGCTTTTTAAAAAGTGGAATAATCTACATAGTACATTACCTTCAAACAGGTAAAAGCATCTGGAGGAAAATACATGCAGTAGGTCTAAAGGTCAAACATGGAATCCTCAGGTTGCACTACAGTAAAACTGGGCTTTTTAAAAAGTTTGGCTGCAGTTTATATTCAGGTATTGCTTTTCAAAATTCATACCTATTCATATATATATATATATATATATCAAAACATATATTACATATATAAAATATATATAAAACATATATAAAAAGGAATTTATATTGTTATAGTATAATGTATAATGTTTATGGTATAATGTATTCCATTAGTGTTTTCTGATCTCTGATAGCAGAAGGATTTAACATGGCAGCTGATCAATCAGAGTGATCGGCTGATATAACATAGAGAGGTGTTTCCTTCCACTGATCTGTGAACTCAATTAAAAAAAAACTTTTACATAGAAAAAATCTCCCATGAGTTTTAAACAGCCTTGTGCCTAGACTTGGCTGCAGAACAAAGCTGGGATAAAAACAAACTAAAAGCTCTGACACGTGCAGCCCATAATGTATAGTGTCTAATGCAGCAGAAGAAGAAACCTAATCTGCATTGGCTCATAATTTCAGCCTCAGAGTAAATAGTGTAGATTTTTTCTATGTAAAAGTTTTTTT